>OY365816.1:18643430-18820930 GCA_959347315.1 Bimastos eiseni
TGTGGTGGTATTTGAGGAGTTTGGTAACAGCACGGGCGATCGAAGTAGCTTGCAAGCAGTTTATTTGAATAGCTTCTATGTCGAGGACGCGAGAATTTTGGACGAATTATAGATGTAGCTAATGTGACTGCAGTTTTGAAATCGAGCACAAGACCGTTTTTTTCAAGATCACGTATAAAAGAAACGGGATGATGGGTAATTTAATAGAAGAACTGCGGACAGGAGAGTTTGCATGTAATGCGTAAGTGGATGCATTCATTGTTGGGGGAAATAGGTGGATATGGCGACAGGGTAAGATTGGGACGAGGTGTATGTGTGCGTTAAATTTGGAAAGAGCGCTGATATGATTGAGTTCAGAGGAGAGCAGTAACAGTAAAACCAATCAGATGGACAGTTTTTGGAGTAGCATGTTGTGATTTATGGTATCGAAGGGATGCACACAATTGAATATTTAATATCATAAAGAAGGCAGAGACAAGAGACATGATGATGGAAAATACGCCAGTAACAAGCTTATTGCAAAATGTATGTGAGCATACGGTTTCAGATAAGTGCCACTTTGTTAAATCAACTTGGTATGGGTTATGGGTTATGCTGTCGTAGGTGAACTGGGCACTTAATTCCATATTGCTTAGGCCTATGTGAAGATGGTCACAAAAATTAGCCTGGAAACACTGACAAAAATAAAACAACAAAACAACCATAAAGAAACAAACAATTCACGCCATAATACACGCTGTAATGACTAGTTATCATAGTATCCTGCAATCCCGACAGTATGGGTGTTAGCCTGGAATAGAACCCAGTGTTGCCATCGAGTCCCTCGTGGGAATAATAACGTAAGGTATACGTGGGCTCATCGTGAACATTGCAGGCGAAGATATCCTTGCAGACTAATAATGGAGCGATGTTTGCAATAGTATAGCACCACCTGTTAGGACCAATAGATTCAATAGTATTATTTGTAATGCGTTTATGCTTTATGCAAATTATACGATACCCTTGAAGTAGTCTTTGCGGTAGGTTTAGCCAACTTACTGCGTAATAGAAATTCGAGCTATTAAATTCTGCCTTCAAAATGGATACGTGATTTGGTTGATTACTGCGGCCGTGTACTATCACATATTCGGTTTATGTCTCCGTAAACTTCGGCATCATGGTCGCAGTAACTGGTCCAGTTGGCCGCCTTGTCCTCAAGAGAGCTGCTGTAAGTCTGAATAAACACAATACACATTGTTGAACTCCGCATTGTCAAGTGCACATTATGACAAACTGCGCTTTTGAAATATAGTCAATCAAGAAAACCTGGCAGTGGAGGGTTCCATGAATCAGAACAGGAGAATCGAATCACAGTTTCTGTGCTAGTGAATCGTATTTTTTTTATAATGATTGATTAATTCTTTAAAATAGAAGACTAGAGCGGTCTCGGGAGGCTTTAAAGAAAACCCACCCCGTAGAGAAGTCCTGGAAGACGCACCACAGCTCTTAAGCGGCAGCTATGAAGGATTTACTGTAAACATTCCATGCTTAATTTGACTATTTCTACAGTCTTGTTGTCAAGATCTGGCTGAGACTGATGACCAAGGCAATACAATGAACCCCAATAGAAAATTGGGGTACAACTGGTCACAAGGCCAAGAACACAACCTTTGGTCACACGCCCAAGACCAAGACTTAAAACCTCAAGAGCAAGACCAACACTCTGAAAAATCACAATCCAATCCTACGCAGACTGTTATTCCTTTAAACAACTTAACGAGTCAGACAACTCGCTAGCCTAATGTAATGACAACATGAATTCTTCATTTGATTCAAGCAAAACATCTCTAATTGCAGTCCATGTGAAATTACAAATACGTACTTGCATAGTCCTTCAAACAAAATGGTATTCTAAACGTCTGCTTTACTTTATACCAGCTAATTCACTCTGAATGTTCTTACCAAGATATGCCTGTGGGGCCTCATTTCTTTTCTCCGTGGGTGAAGTCGCTGATAAATAGGTTACCACAGTTTTGGATGTAGATGTTTAGCGAAGTTGCGGACAAACAGTTTTATTTAAGAAAATATTCTAGATTTGTCGAGAATAAAGAATGTGTCGATCGCCAATAAAAATAAGACGTCTGAGATAAAAACACTGAAAGACTGTATTGTTCTATTCAAAGTTACTTATATGCAGACTAGGCGGGTTAGCCTCAATGTCTTGATGATATAAAATTCAACATGTCTCCGGTCTGCAATTACCTACGCTTTGGAGTTTTATGTTCAACTAGTAGAAACGTAACAATCAGCATGACCATAGAACCATGTCCCAACGTGCCACATACAAACAGCGCGTTGAACTACATGTAGCCAACTAGGATGGTGCAAACTGAAAACCAATAATGTTACCTGACAAATCATTACAATTTTCATCGTGTTTCTTAAAATTATTTTTGCTCTGCAACTTGTAACTGAACAGACAGCCTGAAAGTTGTTTTACTTTTCTACTCTAACTAAATAGTTTTATCTAAATTTAACGAACAGCGGAACCTTTGATTTATTACGCCTCTTCATTCAAACTGAATCATGCAGAGTATACCCAGCTGGTATCTAAGAATGGAACCGTGCTTAGGGTACAGTACGAGGACATTAGATCGCCCTGATTAATCACTGATCGTATTGAGTCGCGATCCTTGGTTTCGGTCTTGCAGCCTCAAGACGAAGATTTATGGTATTAAGACAAATTAAGCCCTTTTATAAACGAACCTGAGTGCACTCAATACTAAGACACTGATCTCAAGCACAGCAAGCATTTATTTCAAACACAGACTGCATGTTATCTGAACCACACGAAGACCATGCTATAGGTCAAATAAAGATCATACCAAGTAATTCATGTCAGATGATCCGACGTAACTGCGCAGACTGTTGACCGTATCGGTGATGTTTATCCTATAGGTGACGGTCAAGGCCCTTTTTCTTTTCGTTGCTTTGTTTCCATTTGAGTTGCTGCGTTCTTCCTCTGATTGAGAATAGACCGGTCGCAATTCGGCAAGATCTAGGCTGTTTGTATCGGTCGCTGAAAACAAGAAGGTCGGTTTCTTTACTATCAGCCGCAAGCAGCACACGCATATCTACAAGCTGAGATCTCATAATAGCGATTAATATCGCGTTTGAAATGATTACAATCGACGGTGTCGTTTATTAATAAAGGCCAATTTAAATTAGTTTGGTTCGTAACTTCGTATATTAATCGACAACGTGCTACTGTTTCGTGGAGGCATTATTGTGCATCATTAGGCAGGATTTCCGTATAGTCCAGTATGTGATTAGACTCCATTTAAATAAAGATCTGCATTGAGATTTGTGTCATAGCGTAACCTATATAGGTCTACGTTGTGTCGATGACGGCCGTCATCAAGAAGTGACATCGCAGTCTAATTGCGCGAAACATGGTAACCCTTTATCGCGACAATTCAGACATTTTTAAATTATTTTTTCAAGTCATGCACTCATTCAAGTCGTTCAAACAGATGGGGGGTGGGGTGAAGTTCTACCATTCAATGGCCTTGCAGGAAAGTTAAAGAAAATAGAGTCTCCTTACGATCAGTGTGAATATGATGCACGACTCTGGCGGCCAGAGAGCCACTGTCCAGACCTTGCATTGTGCAAATGCGCACGTTATTAAGTAACAGCACAAACAGCATACGAACGAAGATGAAAGCCATCCTTCTAATAAACGTTCACACTATTGAAGCTTAAGAGTACAGGTTGCATCCAACGCTCAGCCAGCACTGTGTGAACGACCATCAAATCCCAACTCATATATACAGAACTTGGGGGACATTGTGAGATTATAGCCCATACAGCATATAGCAGCCCATAAGCCATGCAGCGCAATGTCAGTTTAGCTCTGCTATTAGACGTCAAGGAAGTTGAACATTGTTTGCCTTTAAATCGCTTGCGTGTAAAATTTGTAATCTGCATCATGCATCAGCTTCTTAATTAACATGCAAGTTATTAAACGACCACTTCACAAAGCTACCTTGGTGCCCCCAACCAAGAGCTAGTGTGAATTTGGACGTAACAGTCAGTCTAAATTCGACAACATCCAATCATGTGACGGACGAGTCACTATAAGTAGGTCAAATCAGGTAAATTTTAAAGTTATAAATAGTTCGTTGCGAAGCAATTTTTGTAGCGAAGAAATATCTTTTGTCGAATTGTTCACATTTTAGGATATGTTTTGCAGGGTATAAGCTTTTACGAGCATTATCAGCAAAAACATTCCTTCCCCTTGACCACTTTGGAAAAACCATCTGAATCGACCATGCGCTAGTGAATAAGCTGTTGCCCTGCGCATGGTCATCGAGTGACACTTTAGAAGTTGGAGGATCATGATCACGATGGCGATTAGGTTGTCGTGCTAGGACGTTGGACGTCCATTTGGGGTCTTATACATGTAACAGTGATTGTCAGAGATTGTGGGCCTGAGCATGATTAAGAACTTCAAGACACCTTTGATCTCGCCATCGTTGTATAGAAATAGTTCCGTGTGTAATATATTTATTGAAAGTGTTTCAAAAAGAGTCGTCCTGCTGATGCAACATTTATTTTTACGATCTTGCAAGACATCCTGGGCACTTTGTAGCTCATTTTCAATTTCGGCACTTTCTGTAGGTCTGCAACTGATGTGCGTTGTGTTAAAATTGGCAAAAAACTTAAAACGAGTATGATTTAAGACCGTTGATTAATGAGTAGGCCTAATGAGTGAGCGATGGAAGGTATTTCAAGTATTGCAGCGTAAGTCCTGTCTTATTGCTGCTGTGTGCGTGCTTTTCAACAGCAATCCGTTTGCTTTGACGTCACGAACCTACTTAATTTTTGCTTAAGTCTACAAGAAGTAGACGTCCACAACTTAAATGTGTCATTTGAATGATCAAATCGTGCTAGCAAACAAAGAGTTATTTGTCTGTACTTTGGCCATTAAATCATACGACACGATCAAGAAAATACATGCATTATAACAAAAGTTTAACCATGTCGCAAACACTTTGTCACGAATTACTAGGTCAAACTATTAACTTCGAGTATTCAAATAAATTCGATTAATTTGGTATCTTTTACGTAAAGTGTGAAAAAGACTGTCAAGACAGTAGTCACTTAATCCGTTTCAACCCTCTTTCTATAAAACACAGTTCAATCATTCTCACGCCCTGATTGTTTGACGCATGTTATACGAACTGTTCTTTACAAAGTGGATAGCAATTCTGTCTCCAGCATCGACTCTTCTAACAACATAATTCTACTTCTGTGCAAAATGATCGCTTGGTCGGCTTGCACAACGGAGTCGGTTTCTATGTGCTTGGCTTATAGTCATCTGATTTGAACTATGACTGAGAACGCAGCGCAGCGCGCTTTCGTGCAAGACTTTTCTTGTATAAGCAGTTATTAAGCCGCTTAGTTGTATTATTTTGTGTATCTGATTTTCTTCCCATCCATTAAGATCCTGGCCTTGATGCGGCTCGATTTTGGTGTGTCATCAACTAATGCCTTGTAGGCCTACTCTTATTAATGACATTAGTGTCTCAGAAGTAATTAATAAACAATACCTTATGTAGGTTTTGTGATAAACATTAACCCTTACCCTTCCAATTATTATATCAAAAGCATTAAAAATGGCCGCTCCCATTGGCCTCAGTGGTGGTAAGGGTTAAACAGCAGTCGGAAACATAGTCACAAGATTGTCTATCATTGAACTCACTCCTAACGCTTCTTCTTAGCCCACTACTATACTTACCGTCGAACGGATGCATCTTCCAAGTACATTTTTAGATCATTACTGAGTGAAATGGACTGATCTAACGTAAACGTTCTTTGTGAAACTACGACCCATCTGCTGCGTATGATTTATTTAACCATAAATTCAAGGCAGCTTATGATTCCGCTTTTCCAGTAAGGGCTAAAAACTAATTTCTCTAACATCCCAAAACAAATCTGGATGACTCCAGCACTTTCAAAATTCTGTAACACTAAATCTAAGCTTCATGCCTCCTTCATTAGAAATCAATCTTTATCGACCAAACAGAAGCATACAACCTATCGCGATAAATTTAAATCACTTTGCAGAAGAGCGGGAAAAACTTGTATAGCATTGTATTTGATATGCAAATGACCTAAGGCAAACATGGAAAACTATTAGATCTACCCTGAAAGTTAAGTTCCAGACACGATAATCAAACGTATAACATCTAATGGGATCGAAATTACTAACGGAACGATAATTGCTGGTGAGCTAAACACGTACTTCACCAGTAAAGCCCAGGACTTAGTTGATAAAATTCCACCCACCCAGGACTCCCTCACTAACATCTTATCCCACCTAGCATCAACTCATTTGCAGTTTATAACCGACTACCGCTGCTGAACTATTGGCACTTAGCCGCACCTTGAAATCAACATACACCTTAGGTCCTGATGACCTAAATCCTTCACTAGTTAGTCCAATTCTTGATCTCATTGCAGACCCTCTAACTGCTATTATTAACTTTATAAAAAATGATAAAACCGTATAGAAATAAACTGTGCAAAATTGTTTCTGTCAGAACATCGTCAAATTTCCACCAATTTTAATAACATTTGGTAGGTAGGTGGCAAAATGGCTGAAATTTTACGCTATATATACATTTTCCACCTCACCTGACTCATTTCACCGCACTATTATGCTAAACACATATGCACCATTTTTATATAACGCTTACATTTTATTACTTACAACAGACTAGCTAACGACTGAATTAGCACGCAGTAAAGTAAAAATAATATGGTTTACTTAGCAGAGTTGGCGATCTTCGTATTATACCAAATTTGTGTCTACTAAAGCGCAAATTAAGACTTCATCTTCTTTTAGAATCTAATTAAAATTGTGCGATGTTCATAAGTATTTTAGTTTTATTGTTGTCAATGCGTTTGCTAATGACCGTTGTAAATTGTATATACCGTGTTTTGTTTTGTTTTGTTCTGTTTTATATTACTGTCCATTATTGAACCAGTTAATTACTTAAGAATTTTACTTGCATAACCAACGTTGACTTGTACTTGTTACCCTAACCAGCTGCTATAGGCCTACTTGTAAACATGTAAGGGTGACTCTGCTACCCGGACCACGGTCCCGTAAGGGTTTTATCTCTTCCCTATTTTTCTTATCGTTTGCTGAATATGCGTTGACACTGGTGTGTGTTACTTCACTGTTAGATAGGAAAATAAAAAGATGGTTATGGTTATATAATATCGGCATACCGGACGAGAGGAAGAAGGATCTTCCCCGGTCGTACCTGAGCTTTTACACATGTGGCAAGGAAGACCAAAGACTAATATTGACAAGACGGCTCTAAAGGAAGCGGTCTTTCTCACTAATGTTATCATTTGCTCAATGCAAATATATACTTCTTAGAGGCCTTCAGCTCAAGCTGCTGTATGCAAAATAACCATCGCCCTTAACAGTGAAAGGGCTTTTCAATATTTCAATAACTTAGTGATGGTAATCTCTGATGCAACAAGAATCGCTCAGTGTGAAAATACATTTGAAAGGAACTTTAGTGCAGTTTCATGTTTGTGGTACCGAAATAAAGCGGAAGAAAAAGTGTCCAATAAACATGTGATAATTATAATGGTCTGATCCTCGAATGAACTAAAACATCTTCAGAAAACACATTCAGTAAACACATCTTTTACTTGCCCTAAAGATGTATTATCGGTGCGGCATGCCTACGATCTTAATAATAATAGTAATAGTAATAATAATTATAATAATAATATTATTATTATTATTTAAATTTTTAAATAAAAAAACGTCTGGAACGGCCCCGATTCGTTGTCGAGGTCTATTGTTGCAAATGTACTACGAAATGCAATCATTATTATTGCGTTTTTTTTACCAGAGGTAGTTCTTATTCCTCAGGTGATGCGGGCCGCAGCTCGCTTGATTGGTGGTGTTCCTTAATTAGACCACAATGTCATCACTACGTATATGTGGGACGTCCGTCACTGGCTTCCAGTTCAGCAGTTCATTCAATATGGGATTTCTGCTATTGTCTGGAACTGTGTCTTGGGCAAAGCGCCTGTCTATCTTCGGGATCTGTCCACCTTAACTTTGGCTTACTCTGGTCGCCGATCTCATCGCTCGGCCTCTAGAAGCGACTCTGTGGTTTTACATTCTTATACTGCTATCAGGCAAAATAGAGCTTTGGCAATTGTGGGTCCAGTGTTTGGAACGACCTCCCATCTGATCTGCGCTCTCTTCCGCGCGACTTGTCTGACTCTCTATAAACTTCTTAAGACTATCCCTTTTGACCGGGCCTGGGTCGGGAGCTCCTCTGAATAGTTACCTTGAAGAGGTGCTATATAAATTGCATTGACTGATCGATTAATTGATAAAAAAATTGTCCGGAGACAGAAAAATTGGGTTATCTGGAACGGTTGCGTCTTCAACGGTTTAGGCATAAAATGAACCATGAAATGCGACACCATTGAAGCGCTGGATTACAACATTTAAAGCAACTGAAATAGATAGCTAGCATCTCGAGTCCCTCCGGTTATAATGAGTTAGGTTGTGTCCCAGGTATGTTGTAAAAGTAAGGCCACTGCTGTTTATGTGCCCCAGAGTTTCGAAGGCCATACGAATAAAAATCATCAATGTGTTCCATAAATTATGATAATAATAACAATATTAACTGCTATTCAAACTCATAATTTCACTTCCGAAATTCCGGAATTCGTCTTTGAAAAATTCCGGAATTTCGTGATATAATAAAGATCGGAATTTCCGGAATTCCGAATTACTTCGGAAATTCCGGAATTGCAATCTTTAGTTACATTTTATTCTTGTGTGTTGCTGCCATTTCGGCCGCCGCATCTGCTGTTGCTGTCGTTGCTGGTAAATATGAATCTGCTAGGGTGTCAATGACAGTGACATCCCTAACTAGGCTGTTATATTGTTATTATTGTTATTTTTATCATTATTACTATTGCTGTCATTAGCATTACTACTATTACCATCATCATAGGTATTATTATTTCTTGATAATGATTTCTGTTTAATATTTTAGACATTGTGTGTAGCCGTGTAAGACAATGTAGTGCATTTGCACATGTGAGATGTAAATAAAGGTTTGAAATATTATCTCTCTTTGTCTAGTTGTGCGCATTATATGGAGCATCTCCAAGTCAGCCCCTTTCTGTAGGCCCTCAACAGCCTCTTTTTTGTGTTTCGATGCCAGATCAAGATTCTGGGGGAGTGATCTGCATTATGTCAATGTTGGCAACGGGTGTCAATGCCGACGATTAACGGGTGTGCGATCAAACAAAAACGATGACCATCTAAGAACGGTATTATCAAGTAGAAGGCCAACAAAGTGAGTCTTGAGCTATGTGCGTGTCATTCAACATCATCCTGTTGCTTTATCGTCAAAAGCCTACTTCCTGGATGAAGTTTGGTCTCTATGAGACGTAATTTTGGTGCGCTGAGCATCACATATTGAAATGCTAATTCTAAAACCTTTGATGCAGTTTCTTATCACGTGAAGAAGACTTGAATTTTTCGCTTGCGTATCTATACAGGTGTACAATTATGTGAACGTGTGCAAGAGGATTATGAATGTTGTTAACTACACAATGATCAACCATGCGAAACATGATCCCGGGTTAAGAGATGGTCTCGGATTAATAAACTGTCGAACGTTGTTTAGGCCTGCCTTTGCACCCGGCTTTAAGTGGCTGCAAAAAGCAATCGAAAGAGGTAGTTGTCTTCAACATTACTAAATGCGACAGAATTTTGCTAGGTCTTACTATGGGTGCTTATAAGGTTTCAGCATCACTAAAATTCAAAGTATAAAAGGTTCAAAATCTTGCGTTTAAGTCATCGAGAATTGTGCAATCAGAATTCTGGCTTAATGTGGATGTGATACGGACAAGCAACATAGACCATAAGATTGGAGGTCCTCGAGATGTGGATGACATTATTGGACTAGATGAAGAAGTAGGGTCACAGCAAGTTGAAGGAGAGAGCTGAAAAGTGTTGAGAATGGCGACATTTTATGTGCCTACCTGCCTATAGTTGGGCAAATAACCAAAAGAAGAAAAAGCTTCGTTCCACTTTTACCATCTGATCTGATCCTGATAAATCGAAAGCGCATAAGCCTACCAGGTAACAAACGCAACAGGGCCGTACCGAGCTATAATTGCGCCCTGTGCCTAGCATCAATCTGGCGCCCCCACATTTTTAAAACAGTGTATTTTATTAATTAATAAGTTATTCAATCCTGAAATGTGCGCCCTTCCCACATTTGCGCCCTGGGCCACGGCCCCGCTGGCCCCTCCCTCGGTACGGCCCTGAACGCAACTGCTAAGGCGCACCTACCCATTATGGTAGGTACAATAATATAAGTTTTATTAAAAGTGCAGGCACTTGAAAATAATTCGTCTAACCTTGCTGTTCACCTAACGATCGACTCTTTTACTGAACTTCCTTCAAAACTTATACTTTAATAGTTCTAGTTGTAGAGTACTGTATTAATAGACTGCAATGTGGCTTGCTAGCAATCACCAATACGTCTAACTAAGCATAATGCGGAATAAATCGATCCGAATTTTACACAATGCAACACCTTGAAATGGATATTGTCTACAGATGTGAAAATGACCGCATCACAAACTTTTTCAAGAAGTAGGTCTAGTCATTGATAAAAGCAAAACGTTATGCTCATGTTATATATATATATATATATTTATATATATATAGTCTAAAATCTCAAAGCAGAGCCATTCCAGCACAAAGGATCATGAGTTGAATCATTGACTTTTCGATTGGAGACCCGCTCTTGACGCTGTTCAAGGTTGGCTTTGTAATGGGAGCTGCAATTGCAACAACAATAACACAGACAGATATTACCCCAACATTCAATTGTCGTATTTTTATTACTCGGTTTTAATTTCTGGGCTTCACGCGGAACTTAAAGAGCCAAATCTTCGTTGAAAGTTGATGCAATAATTACTGTGACGCACGGACATTGAATTGCATGTGCCTTCGAATTCCCATAGGTCATGATGATTATACACAGCATAGGTTTAAAAGCCACCCGTCAGCAAGCCAGTCACTGCGACGATGTCACTTTCGATGATAAAGGTGAACTATTGCCTCAGTTTAGCTCAGATCGTGTGGCACTCTACTGATATTTTTCAGTGCCAGCAAGCGTATTAGTCAGCATCAAGTGTTTCAACTATATATATATATATATATATATCAACTAGTTATAGTTATAATAGCCCTATTATGATGAAAATGCCCAGTGAACGAATCATGATAACTATGCGAGATTCTAATAGCTTGGAATTTGAAACCAATGAATAGCAACTCTTCAGTTTTTTATCAGTTGATTTCTCCGTATTTTATGCAACCCTCGTTTACCGTTTCTTAGAGTATCACGGGTTTGATGGCACTCTTCCCTCTTAAAAGACGACTACTAAGTTAGTTTAACTCTCACATTATTCCGCATCCCAGTTTCTTGATTATTTATGACTTGACTGATGCCAATTGCTCTCCTAGACAACATTCAGATGGCACGTCGGTGCTGTATGTGAAGCGTAATACTTTCACTTAAAAGCCATTCGACTTGTTCCAGTGATCAATCGTATGCAATTATCAATCGTCCGGTGATCAATCGTCAAATGATCAATTGTCCCTACCATTTTAATCAACAACAGATTTTTACTAACCTGTACTTTCACAGCGTGAACCAGTCCACCCGCTAAGGCATTGGCAACGGCATGTCTTTCCGTTGGTGCTAGCGCCGTTCAGGCAGTTGGAGTTACAATCTATTCGAAATTTTAAAAACACGTCTGCGTTGTTTTAGATCAATTAAAATTCGACTCCTATAATAACTTGTCATCATTTCGTTCAAACTACGTGTGTGATCATGCTGCGGTTTGTCAGTGTGAAATTAAACGAAAATATTTTCATTATAATAAATATTGTTATTACATGTAATATAATAATTATTATTATCATTTTCATTATAATTATCATTATCATCATCACCATTATCACCATTATCACCTTTATAGTCATTATTATTATTATTATTATTGACATTTTTAATAAATACCCGTGGATGAACCATTAGTTATATTTCTTCACATATCCTTTTATAGCATTCCTTACCATATTTTACATACTGTTGGTTAGGCCTATATGACCCTCTAATGTCCCTTTCTAACGCTTTTTTGACTTGAGGCCTCAACTTCCACTTATTAATTTTTTCTTGCGTTGGTTTCGCATTTTAGTTAGGCTAACAATTTGATGAACGAGACTTGCTACATGATCCTAAACAACAGGAAGAGTTTCTTTCACATTGAAATTGAAAAATCACACTTACAGCAGTTGGAATCGCTAGTTGAACAATCACCTGCAATCAATCAATCAATCAAGGAAATTTATTTTGCTAATCAGCATATAACAACAATTTACAATTATTCCACAACAAAATAGTGATAAGTCTAATTCCAGTTGTGACAGGAGAGAAGTAGTCTTGGGAGTAAGTAAGGAGGCTGAGATAAGACCAGGAGACCCAATTAGGAACCAAACGTTCCAAAAGTCAGGACAACCTAGTAGGATAAGTGATATAGAAGTGTTATAGCAGGTTAGAGAAGATTAAAGGGAAAAGATAATAGATTCAACGGTGTACACACATAAATCTAATTAGTCTTAACTAACAAAATGTAACTGGTAGGTGAAGAGGTAAGACAATAAATGCAACAAAGAATTTTATGATACAGGTTATCTTGAGATAAATATAATCATGTAGCTAAGTATGAGACAATCTGGAAGAGCGCCAGGGTTGGTTCCGTGCATGAACCAAGAAACCAAACAGTAGAAGAAATATATCAATCACATCTTAATCGTCTATACAGTATTAACAGATTATAGCAAAAAGGACCCTCATAAACATACACCTAAAGCAAATCATCACAATTCTCTATAGTAAAACGAACAATGCACAACATTTAAGGCGAATAAAGGACTCAAACACTCTGAGTTATTTTGGATACTGCAAACCTATAACGCTGTATAATAAGACCATCGAAACATCAACAATACGCAGAAATGTCGCTAACATCTCAGGCTGCGAGTGGGTAAAAACGATTTGATATCAAGTAGACCGAAGTGTTATTTATCGTTTCAATGTTCTAAGTTATTCGTCCATTATAGCATCACCCTTTTCATTAATCCCACTTCTGTTCAATTAACGATTTTTATCAATCCAACCTATTTCTACTGAATATAATTTTCCAAAGCTAACTCTCAAATGTTCTCTCTCTCTCTCTGTCTCTCTCTTTCTCTCTGTCTCTTTCTCTCTTTCTTTCTCTCTCTGTCTCTGTCTCTGTCTGTCTCTCTTTCTATATATATATATTTATTTATTTATTTACACGAGAATCTGTTATTAGCGAATTCTTTACATGATTTATCTCTTCCTACTGAATCTAACATGGTTAACATGGAGCGCGTTCAATAGGCTCCAGAACGTGCTGTAGAAATGTTTAATTAATATGCATACATTATTGGATATTTTAGCTCATATTTTTACTAACCTTTGCACAGATTACTGTAACACCAGTAGCTACCAGACAGGCAGGTTGTACATGGTTCTCCCAGCGTATACTGTTTCAGGTTTTTATTGAAGCCACTGTTACACCATCACAATTTAATTATTGGCCACAATAATAAGCGATATGACATTGCTAGTTATGCATAGTTGATACTAAGGCTTGCCCAGAGAAAGATAGGCAATAACGAAAATGTTTTTTATCGTCACAGTGGATATTGAGATTTTGCTAGGAGAAATTGGTTCATTTCTCAATCTCATCACCATTACATAACTACGGATGGTTGACCCTGTGATTCCACTAAGTAAATCCCAATATGTCAGATTGGTGTCATTATAACGCATGAAAATAATGGCTTGTCTGAAAATTAATGTTCTTTATAGCGTCCTCAATTAGCGCAATATAAATGACAAGTTGCATTCAATTCCATGATAAACTTTTAATACGTGTCTCACCTGTTGGTGGTAAATGCGTAAGCTGTCAAGTAAACGTCCGAAACGAAACTGCCGTTGAATCTAGCTACGGAGCAGTAACTAGTGCTAGCGCCAACGGATTGTAGGTACACAGAGCGTAGCTGAAGATACAGAAAGAAGCTATATAACAACCCATAGCAATTCCTTCATTATACTTAACTACTATTTAATTTATTTAATTTGATGCAACAAATCATTGAAATGACAACATTCGCATTACACCTCGTTGAAATGACAACATTCGCATGACACCTCTTTGAAATGACGACATTCGCATAACACCTCATTAAAATGACGACACGACATTCGCATGACACCTCATTGAAATGATGATATTTTTCTATAACTAATCACTCAAAAACTACAACATCTGTTCATACAACGCTAAAAACTTGGCCATAGACATGAACGAGGATCTGCGCATTGCTGCAGATTCCATCAGACACCATCGTTTCGCATACTGGACGAAACACGGTCAATTAGTATGCCATATGCCGATTTGGGGTCAGTGTTCATCGGTTTTATCTCGATGAAAAAAGTTAACTTCTCAATTTTTCACTCTTAAAAAAGTAAAGAAATTTTCATCGAGATAAAACCAATGGACACTGGCCCGAATACCCTTTGAACAGTCCTCTGATTCGACGTAGTGCTCGTGAGTTAGCTGATGCTTAGCGTATGGCGCCCCGTGTAATAATATTACAACGCATTATATTATAATGCGTTTAGACGAATTATCAACATTTATTGGAATTGGCTCACGCATGAATTGAACAACATGTCTATCGAACAAGCGTGTGGCACCATCGAGTGATTTCAGTTTAACTGTTGCTAGCAATGCTAGCTAGTCATTAGGTCATGGAATTTGATTGAAATGAAAAATGCGCTGTAGCCCAATAAATTATTGAGTGCCTGTATAGACCTACGTCACATTCATGAACTCGTACAAAAGCAAGTATCAAAACGTTCCCAATTTGAAATCTACCAACATACCATTTGGCATAGTGTGTGCCCTGCAGCCTGTCTGGTCAAACTATGTAATCTGTGAAGCTCAGTCTTATGTCTTGTACGTATCTTAGTGCTTAGTGAAAATTAGCACTTAGTCTATTCCGTAATGCTTCTCTGATTAGGGTTGTCAGGACTAGCATGAATATAACAAATTACTTCAAGCATAAGCTATATAGCATCACACCCGGAATAGCGTAGCAGAAGCATTATGGCTGTAAAGGTATAGTTGAAATAGTAACAGCGAGGCCGTAGATATAAGGTCGACATAATTATATAAAGTTAATTAGTAGCTTCCATGTCTTCGTATTTTGACAACTACCGTACGCTATAGAAATTTCAATGTTATTATGCAAGTAACGTAGATGTTAGTTTCTACTTACTCCGTAATAAAACTTCGTGGTATTGAAGATCTGTTTCAACCTATTGTCGTGATTGACTGTGATACTAGCATCTTGGATTGCAGCTATCACATATCCTTCTGAAAACCAGAATCCGTAAAATACGCCATTGAAGTCACAATAGCTTGTCCAATTAGCAGCGCCGCCAGCATCCAAGATCCCATTAACCTGAATAAACATAAGACAACGCTAGACAATCAGCATCGAGACAACAGCGCGTTTATAAGTCAATCAAGTTAAAAACCCAGCAGAGGGAGATCCATAAGCCAGGAGGGAACAGGCTGAAAGAACAGATTGAACGAATAAGCTGAAAGAACAGATTGAAGAGAAGGCAAGAAGGCAGGCTGAAAGAGCAAACTAAAACAACTGGTTGGCCTGCTTGTAATTTTTTTTAAATGATGGGTGGCGTTACGCCAGACTGCTCGATAGCATCGCCGTTTCAGAATAATTGTGTCTCATATATTATAATTATTAGTGAGAGGCACATTACGCTCTCCAATAATTATTTGAAACACGATTTTTAAATGGCAAAATGCTATCGACCAGTCGAGTAGTCTGGCATCGTTTGCTGTTTTCTCGGCTTTTCTTGTTAAAAAATAGCGCTCCTAATCTCTCCATTAGTCATTTTTAAGGGCAATCTATTTGCAAAGTATTCTAAGTATTCTACAGCACAGTGAATTGATCCACGTAACAATTATTTATAGCATTCTACTTGCATTCTTAAGTCTGGTCATGTCAACGCCCTTTGCGAGATGATCGCTCTCTCCTTGGTCAATCTTTAAAAGTTGTCGATCGTCTGCCCTGAAATCTTCCATAACCATTTCCGCTATTTCCAATTGCCTGCTCTGAGAGTGTTCAATTACCTTGTTGAATTCAAATTCAATATAATGCATATTTCTCATTTTACGCCCTACTCACCTTTTGCCTAATTCTTGCTTACGTGCCCTGTGAGCGATTGTCCTATGAGCGATCGTCCTGTGAGCGAACGTCCGAGGACCGATGATGAGCCGACTGCTTAAAATTTTGGGTCAATTTAAGCAGCGGTTTTAAATACCGGTAATGTATCTTTAATGTTGTAACATGGTTTCTAACGCATCAAATTTCAGGTTAATCAGATCGGTGGGTTTTTTTTTAAACCCGATGCTTTAATTCTTACAATTTCAGGTGCATCTGGTCAATGAGTCTAGTGCCTAGTAAGCGACTGGTACAGATGAACACAATCTGTCGTGAGAGGTTTTGTTTTGTGTTGCTGTATCGTTGTACATTCGGTTGTCTTGCCGCTATCACTATAGCATGTATTGCTCGGCTGAAAAGATGTTTATAATAAATTCATGATCAGTATTTCAGTATATACATGTAGTAACACTGAATCAAATATTGCAACCCCAGCACTGATAAGCTATTTAGGTAGCTTAGGAAAATAAATTAAAAATCATGCTCACATCAGAAATTAAATAAATAAAATTAAGTCAATCCTAACATATCATTATTTTCATATTGGCAAGGTATTAATTTTATACATAAGGAATAAAAAGGTCTTAGCTTGGTGCAGAAGACAGCTCTTAACGACCAGAGAGGTCTAATGTAGGCTACAATTTACGAATTGCACATTGCTGGTTTTCATTTGTTGCAAATGTACAGCATATTTAACTGTTTCACGTACAATATTTGAAAAACCACTGCCATCAGCGAGTAAGAAAATCCAAAGCAATCGATTAATCATTTAATGATCATACCAGATAGTTCATATTGGATGCTCCAGTGGAGCTGCGCAACCTGTTGACCGTATCAGAGACGTCCGCAATCCCGATATCATAGAGCGACTTCTTTCTCCTCTTTCCTTCGTCGCTCTTTGGGTTGGTCTCTTCACCATCAATTCGAAGATGCACCTCAACCGATGTGAAAAAATCTAGTTTGCTGACCTCTGTTTCCGAAGAAATAAAACGTAAAACATTGGCCATAATCAGTAAACAACTACACAGATGCATCTTTGAGCGTTGCTTACGGATGTTGCCTATGTCTTAGAAGATTCAACGGAGTTCGTCCTCTAGAGAGTCTGAATTGCTTTGGCTACGTCTTAGGCTATATAAAAGACCTGAGGATGATTAGGTGATTGCACAACTTCCTTGTCGCACTCAATAATATCGCTGTTTTCATTTGAATTAAAATGCATCGCTTTTTTGGTTGCAACTAAACATAATGCATGTTATGCAAGTTAAGCTATTCGGAAAAACCCTTCTTCATCGTCCTTTGTTGTTTTACTTCTTTGAAAATACGCAGTTGAAGCAGTCTGTCACGCCTTTTACATTTCCATAATGCAGCACATAATTTATGATTTATAGGTTTTCCTTCGAAAATACGCCCTTGCAAAAAAAATACAATTGAACGTAGCTATTACACGGTGATTCATTAAAAAACGTACCTTACATAGGTTAGCATAACTCAGGTAAATGACCATTAATTTTAATGAAATTTCAGAATAATGATGCTTGATATTCTATTCAAGTGCTACATAAATCATTTGACACACCAAGCTAAAATGACGTAACGCGATTGACGAAACTAATGACGTCACGAAAATATCGCGAAAAAATTGTGTTTACCGAAGAGGATAAACAATTTGTTACATTCTTACGAAAGAATAAAAAGTACAGTGCAAAACGTTTTCTAAAGAAATTTCCTGATAAAGAGTGGACTCTTGGTGGATTAAATGCGTTACTTTCAAAGATCGACAAAACTGGGTCTTTCCATCGTCGACCAGGCAGCGGCCGCCCGCGTACGGCAGCAACAACCGACAATGCTGAAAAGGTTGAATCGCTGGTGCTCAGCCAGGAAGATATGCCGCAAACGCATCGCACACAGAGACAAATTGCTCGAGAAATAGGAATCAGTCAGACATCAGTTTGGAGAATTGTCAAGAATGATTTACATTTGCGATGTTTAAAGAAACGACACGCTCAAGAACTCACAGCAGCCAACAGGCAAGCAAGATTGACACGTTCCCGTCAGCTACTGAGGTTGTATCCTGCAAGCTTAGTGAATTTCATTTGGTTTACTGATGAGAAATTGTTTACTGTGGCAGCACCCAGTAACAGTCAGAATGATCGTATTTATGTCTCAGCCGGTACAAGGAAGAGAGACGTTCCAGCAAATCGTCTTTTGCGGACTCGACCAACTTTCAGCAAGTCCCTTATGGTATCTGTCGGGGTATCTGCACTCGGTCGTACGAACATCCATTTCATCGAACCAGGTGTTAAGATTAATGGACAATATTACAGAGATGTTCTACTAATGCAGGGTCTCTTGCCTGACATTCGTGAGATAACGGAGTATTTAATCTTCCAGCAGGATAGCGCTCCTGCGCACAGAGCTCGGGAGACCGTTGCGTTACTCGAAACTGAAACACCTGATTTCATCCCGCCTAATTACTGGCCACCTAATAGCCCTGATTTGAATCCAGTGGACTATAAGATATGGAGCGTCATGCAGGAAAAAGTCTACAGAAATCGAATACATGATGTCGACGAGTTGCGTCACCGAATTGTGGAGGTATGGGATGAAATGGATCAGCGCATCATTGATGAGTCAGTCAGGCAGTGGCGTAGGCGTCTTCGCGCGTGTGTTACTGCCCGAGGGGGTCAATTTGAACATAAACTGTAACTTTCTTCCTATTCAGAACTGATTCCTCTATGTTCACTTAAAATTTTTTTGACATAAACCGATATTTGACGGAGTTACAATTAAATATCTAGGGGTACGTTTTTTAATGAATCACCGTGTATATGCTAACTCAACCTCAGCCTGAGAGATATAGTAGTGTACATGTACACGCGCAATTACAAGTCTTTATAAAGATACACAATGTACTATATATTCCTTGAGAGGCGCATAAAATGAATACTAATATGGAAAGAGGACAGACTAAGGCCGAACTAACAAGTTGTGGTGACTGGAGTGTGTTTTACCTTCAGGGGAGTTGACCGATCGGTATCGGAGTCCTGTGAGAAGTGTTGTTATAGTCAGTCTAAGTCAACTAAGTCAGTCTTGAACTGTGTTCAACGAACTGACAGTTACAACTTCAGAGGAAGTCAGCGGTCCAATTTCTTTTCAATAACAGTGACGATGACAATCAGGTGTGATCGCCCAGAAGCAGCACAGATCCACATGATGGCGTCAAAGAAGAACCGATCTTCCTGAATCGCCGTGTGTCCATTACGAGAAAAGAGAAGATGCAGCAGCAAAGAGCAAGAATAATCGGAATCCGTTTATTATTCGGTAATAAAATTACAGTAATTAAATTAGAAGATGGTTGATAATGCAATGATTGTGTGATCATTTTAATTATCATATGTTAAATAATTCAACTTGAAAAGAGCAGTCAGGCATTGCGTAGTTCATCTAGATATCATCTTTCTAAACTCTCCTATAGTCTTAATCTTTTGCAACGTACCCAACTACTCCTGAAAAGGCTTCTAGCATTGAATCCTTTCTAGAAAAACACCAATGGACCGGGCCACGATGAAATTTACCCCAGTTTACAAAAATCGCACGCTCGATCTAATCGCAGCCCCACTGTCCACCATATTGGGAATGTAAATCTATAGATGTTAAATCGCAAAAGACTAGATTTATAAGGTATTTAATCGAATTTAAATGCTGTCCTTCTTTCTATGCATGCCAGGTATGTGAAACTTTATGTGTAAGTTCTCAAAACAACGCTCTGTGGTATGCGCCTCCGACAATTAATGGTATGTTTAGGCCTACATGTGATCGGTTAGAGCGGTCGGCCCGTAACACTCAGTGTGCGCCTCGTGTGGGAATCTTGAGCAAGTCCTTTGCGCACAATTGCTCTGCAGTACAACTGCAACTGCGCCGTTGAGGCGTGTGCACTTCAGAGCAAAAGATATTCGAAGAAGGGCGATATCAAATTTAGGCTGGTGGATCTGAAACTGTGTTAATAGCTCTCACTGGTTTGTAGGTGAAGGCACCTTGATATTTTTATCGCCACGTTATTTGCTTGAACAGCAATCAATATTTTATACGACGGCCAACCAAGCGCGTAAAACATGCAACGCCAAAGTGTTTAAGTGCCTTTTATGTCTTTCAATCTACATTTATCTGTTAAGTTTATATAGCAGAATAACTATTGTGACGCGGACGGGAACAAATTGTTCCTGCTACAGTTGCTGATTGGGTGCGCAGGTTGATAGTCAGACTGCACATTGGAAAAGCTCATCTCTTTCCCTTTCAGCTTATGCCCACCATATCCGGCCTCTCCAGTCTGGCAGAGGACTTGATGACAACGAATGCATCGACACAGCGTAACGTCACCTTGTCTAAGGCCCTCCTTGAAACGCGATCACCACTGCTGTATTATTTTTTTTGGCCGAGATATTAATAATCCCTCTGGCGATCCAAACACTATCCGGAGATGCGATGATTTTTTTCTGGAGCGGCAGTTTTTACTATTATTATTATTATTATTATTATTATTATTATTATTATTATTATTATTATCATTACTATTAGGCCTATTACCATTCCTCAGGTCGACACAGCCTTTATACACCAGGTGGCTGTGAAAAATAAGATGGATGAGCGCCTTGCATCGCTGTCATAAAGTTAAGTTTATGTAAAGATAGCAGAATTATAGAGAACATAAAGTCACTTATCATTCTGAATGGAAATCCGTTGGTTATGTTCCAAGAGTGTGGCTCAAAAGAAGAGTGGTTGTTGCAGCGCTTAAACTGTTTGGAGGGACTTTACGATATCGAATGCCGATGAGAGGTCGTGGTGAAAGAGGGCTGTTACTTTACGCTTGAAATAGAGCTGATCATGTAATTGTGAATGGTAGGTAGTGTAGGCCTACTTCACTGGAATTCCAGTTGAGTTTGGCAGACTGGAAAGGATAGTAGAGATAAAGGGCGAAATCCCTAACCCTAGCCCTGACCATTTCTTAAGAAACTGTCGAGAAGCCTGCAACTGACAAGTTGCGGTCACTGGAGTGGGTTTTACCTTCAGATGAGTCGGATGATTAGTTTTGGAACTCAGCGTTGCCGTAGTGAGTTAAAAACTAGTTTTTGAACCGTGTCCACGAACTGATACAGTTACAACTTCAGAGGATGTCAGGGGTCTATCTTTGATACAATATATCCAGCAACTCCTGAAGAGCTTCCAACATTAAGCCATTCCTTGATAATAATACATAAGGTTCTGGCCACAATTAAATAAACTCCACTTTAGTAAAATCCCATTCTCGCGTTCATTGCAGCTTTACTATTTACCGATAGAAACTGTGCATTGATCTCAGGTTAAATTCCTGTTGCTCTGAAGCCTATGATAGTCATACCCATTACCCATCCACAAACAGGGTCACAGAGCAAAAATAGAAGCTTTATAGGGCATAGGCCATTCCCGATTCTGTTTTATTTTTAAAAGTTACTTGAGAACTTAATATATGTGCGCTCATTATTGCGGTTCCATTGATAAACTAGACACTTCATGCTCTTGCCAACATCGTTTTTTTTCTGCCGGGCCATGCACCTAACAACGATGTCCTGACTAACATATCAAGAGAAAATATCTGCTGACATTAATAAGTATGAATAATCTACTGTGGAAGGTCTCTCGGTTAAGTTGTCGACATGCAAGACAGAAGTATTCTGATTCAAGAAATCTATGTCTATAATTATAACAATGGCGTTAGTTGCTGAATACTAATTAGTAGGTGGTTGAAGGGATGGATGGATGGATGGATGGGTGAGTTCAGTTTTTGGCGTATCTTCGTATTGTGACTCAGAAAACTTTTATTAGTTGCTACTACTTTTTGACCTGTGCAGGAATATTTTAGGACTTCGCTGCGTTAGTTTGGTTAGAAACAAATTAAGACAGCAAGAATTAACGGCGCTGTCTTCTTATATAAGACCTACTCAACTGTAATTACGCTAATACATGTAGATACCGTTGCGTTTCCTGAATTCTCTTGTTTTATCACATACAATATATTGTGGACAGAGAGAGAAGGCTATGAGAGGACAGAGGAACTGTAGCGGAGCGAAAATGGGATTGGTTACCAATATTCTGTGGGGCAATGTTATACCGTGGAGTAGGTAGAAAAGATTACAAACGACGCCGGTTTTATCATAAATTCAGAATGGCCCATGTGTTGCTTTTGTGAGGTGGCCTACTAAACGCGCTGAAGTGCACTATGAACGTTCATGTGCAAATTTACATAGGAGTCTACCTGACTTGAAAGTACCATCTACCGAGAAGAAAGGTATAATTTCACAGATTCTTTGTAGAGGTTTTGGTGTGATCTAAAATGTAATGGCGTGTAATAATTATAAACTAACTTATCACTAATATTACGAGTAGTTTGCATATTTTGGTCAGTAAGTGGAATTTTGAGACTTACATTCAAGTTGTCTGCTATCATTTTAGACTCCGTACTGGTTCATTTACTACACTCTTGAACCAAATGATTCAAAGTTGAAGTAGGATACATAAGTTGGTATTTAACAACAAAATTGCCAAACAAACATTGCAATAAAAAAGCAATCTCTATAATTATTGTGACAAGCACACAGATTGCCCGAATTAATCAACTTCCTCTTCTGTTCTGCTTAAAGGATGATGTTGCAGACTATAATATATTATAATATATTATAATATATTATAATATATTATAATATATTACATAGGCCTACTGCGTCGCGTCCAATGACAAATGTCTTACATATAGGTGACAGATTTTAATGGCAGAGAGTAAGAGAACCCTGAATTCCCGGAATCTACTTCCGTGTTTGTCAAGTACTGCTTCTTCGCACCTTGATCAAGAAAAATCCAGACGGAGCTAGGTACGCCGAGGGATCAGAAGAATTAATCAAATAGTTACCACGCTGCGTTCAACCGGACTACAAATTTTCCTTTAAACCTAAACCTCGTTTATATAGCGCAGACTCAGTTTTACGACTCTCGAAACCTTCAACGGGAACAATCAAGTAAAATGGCTCTTGAAATAAAAGAGTGACGCAACTTAATCACTTCGATATAGCGAGCGAAGTGGGGAAGAGGGTGGCGAGAAGCCCTACAAAGTGACCGAACCATCTCGTATATTACAATTGCGGTCAGCATCTTTCTGATTACCTCTTTCCTATTCTTATCCTTCAGCGAGACTCCAGGTATGTTCATATCCACTGAAGCATTCCAATTCCTGTATCCCCAGTATCATCAATAAAAAAACTGACATGTAATTGTGTCTTTTGCACAGTTGGTGTACAATGAATTGCTGCACGATCTGACTCCTTCGAATAACATTTTGACCTACAGATGCCACATTCAATTATCAAGTCCAGATAATATATTGTAGACTACATATATGTCTTATAGCAGATATATTTATCTTGCATCAGCATAAGCAAAGAAGAACTGACGATTCTTCTGTTCAGTTTGGAGATTGAAAAAAAAGATCTGTCAGGGTTCGTTGCACTCAATTCGCTCGCTAATCAGGCTCAAACCCGATGTTCTTAGATTATGGCCTACAGGTCGAGAGTATTTATTTTCAAACAATCACTGAGTCATCCGTTTAACTTCACTCGGCGCAGTTTAGAAAATTAGTCATATCTGGTTTTAAATGGTTCGACCTAACTAAGCCGTGATGTTGTAAATTCCTCCCTTCGTCGAAGTGTTTGGTTCCGAAGGTTCCTTTCGCAGTTTTCCATCGTACAATTGTCTTGAAAAACATCGCTTACGCTTAGCTGTAACTTAGCAAATGTCACTTGATGACAATAATTATATTATTACAATTTAACTATCAAATCTATGACCGACTGTTAACACTACAGGACAGGAACTCAGTCTGATAGAGGCTTGAGCAAACCCAGCGTCTGAGGACTGCATAATTAAATTGACGATACTTATTACTGAGCACTTCAGGAGTTGTAACTTCAAGAGATATGCTACTTAGGAGAACAGCTGAATCACACCACTTACTTAATAGTCATGAACTGACAACGACCTTGCTGACGAGTTGCATCAACAGCGATCGATCTATAAACACAATCATAAAATCGAAGTAGGCCTACATCCTCCACTCACATGCATTGATCTCATAAACGACAACTACGCGAGAATGGTCCACGTAGATTCAACTCGCTTATAAAGGCCCAAGCGAAAGATAATTCGTCATTCGAGAAGTCTAAACTGCTTAAGGAGGACCAACAAATTAAAATCAACAGCTAATTATTCTTCTCAGAAGATGTCTTATTGCGCGTTTTTCTTGTTCGTTTTAGGTGTTACGACTAGCATGAGTGTGGCAGTTGAAGAATTCGGTCTTCTTAAGACTATTGCGTCCTTCAATAATGACACCGTTGAAGCGAGAGAGGCGTCCTACAACACGTTTCAGCAAGACAACATAGTTCAAGCGATGAATAACTTGCGGCGAACAGTGAAAGCTTCAGACATGACATACCTGGTAGGCAGTGCTATTTTCTTGGATATTTTTCACAATGAAATTCAACTGACATCTTATACTGAATCTCTAAAAATCTGACGAAGTTTACGTTGATGTGTAGAGATATTTTTCATACAGCATTTGGAGTCAATGTTGGACTTTCATACTACGCAATGAACCTCATTATTTTGATTATGGCTCCTTACATATTTTAGACGTGTTCATTTGAGCCTGGCAAACATTAAGGTCCAGAGTCAGACTGGAAGAGATAATTGTTCAGTTTAGAGGGAAAGACTGCTCGCTACGAGGACGAGAAGCATACTGAAGAAAGAGATTATGCGAAAGTTTTCTGTGGTAAAGTGATCCTGGGCGAATGCATCTGACTTCCGGTATGTGTGACATCGGCGCTTCACAACATCATCAGCTGATGACACAACTAGGCCTACTGGCATTGTTGTCACGGTTGACATAGCGATCTTATGGAGAACAATTGTATTCTTTTTTCCACTCAAAAACTTCTCCAGCTACACGAGGTTCATTCCTTTAGAACTCGAACGTCAGTTAACCCTTGAGTCATTGCCAGTGCTTGTTTTCTAGAGAAAAAGGTGCCGAAACGAATCCGCATTGTTGAAAGAAATGACGCTAAAATTAGCTTCCAAATAAAATTTTTTATCACAATCTATGCACTTAGAGGTCTACTTATTAATTTTTAGAAAGCATAAGATTGAAATTATAAGGTTTTATGTCAAAGTCTAGAGTTTTTCTCAAGTACTCTATTTATTATAGAGTAATGGAAAAAGGTGCCGGAACGCCGTTCCGGAGCGTTCCGCTAGAAAAAAGCAATGGTCATTGCAAACCTCGAGTACAGCGTTTTGAAAATAATTCTCGTATGATTATGTCTTCAGACGTCGATGTTAGGTAAAGCTTGAAACGTGGTAGCATTGATTTTCCTTAAAGAACCTATAATAATGCCACGAAATCAACTTAGTCTGATGAATGTCGTATGATAGGCTACACTTAGCAAAGCGAAAATATCCAGTGTAAGCTTAACCTAATTCCGTTAAAGAAAGCTCATTGTATAAAGATACATGTAACTACAAAGTTGGCAAAACCTGGTCCCACAACATCTGCTATAAACAATACATGCATAATATGACGAATGCGTTTTCTTCGTCCTCCTACGTACCTTAACGAAAATTCGCGCTTGCGTCATCTCCCCTCAGTGAGGGACTACTCGTCCCCGTGTCTGCGAATTGTTCTCGACAATTAAGTCCATCACTGGTGACTCTTTGCAATTTATTACGCGCTATTTTGCTAACTAGTGTACTATTATTAGTTCTTAATGACAATTAAGATCATATAATTATTGGCCAGCGCGGAGAGCGCCTCTGAGTAGATATATTGATGAGGCGCTACAAAATGCTTAGGTGATTGATTTGATTGATTGATTGAATGATGACGCCATTACTATGTCGAGTCGCCTTTGCAGAAATTTCTGCCGCAACCAGCTCAAAGTTGTTTTGCTTCTCTGTCTGCATAGCGACGACGCTGGTTGCAACGACGCCTTCAGTACGGATAATATTACGGACTGTAGCGAGCCTTCTGAAGAGGGTTCTTCACAGTCAAGGTTGCATATTAAACTTCAAACTGGCTACGTTGGACGTTGGCTTGCTTCATTTCATTTAACACTTCACTTTGCGTGGCAACAATTTTAGGTTCCTTAACCAACTGAAGACGGCAGCTCAAACTAGAGATTATGTAGCACATTTGTATAAGACGAAGAAATACAACTATGTTTGATATTGTCTTTCTTCCGTTCGTCAGCAGAGGATCAAAGACGATAATCAAAGCAAACACTTTGATCCTCATCGTGTCCCATCTAATTGATGTCTACCTTCCTCACGATTGAATGTTAGATTTCTGTGTTCAGCAGCACAATATATCGCACCAGAGGCGTCTTCACCACTAGCCTTGGAGCAAATGCTTCATCCCAGAAATAGGGGAATCAAATTTGAGGATTTAGGGGGATAAAATTTGAGGATTTAGGATGGATAACATTTGTTATAATTATGTTATATCATTTACTCGTTTATTATTTGCAGTTGAGCCATTCTGTTCAATTCAACAGCGTCACTGTGGAGTCTAGGAAATTTCCCCCGAGAAATGTTCCCCCGGAAATCCCTGTTCCCACCGAAATCCCTCTTCCTGAAATCTCTCCACTGGAAATTTTATCCTGGAATTCTCCCCCCCCCCGGAAACTAGGAATTGTCCTCCCCGCTATTTTTCCACTCAATTTTTAAATATTTCCACAAAGAAATACAACGCATCAGACATTTTACTCAAGGTGATAGAGACATCCATGGATTTCAAATTCTCCAAAAGGTTCCTTAATTGCATTCATAGCGGCTTTCTCAGCATCCATGGTGACTGACCTTGGGTTTAGCGTGGGAAGTGAGTTCCTTTTTTTCTACGAAATATTAGGAAGAAGTATATGCAAACACGGAAAGATTGTTCCACAATTGTGGACATGAATGGTGCACAGTTGAAAGAACAGTTCCGGTACAACTGAAAGTTCCGTCTATTAACCAGTATTGAGAATAACTGAGTATCTGGACTGATCGTTCGGTTTCAAAAACAAGGATTCGATTGAAGTCAATCGTACCGTGAAATAGTTGCATTGCGGTGGGAAATTTCCAGAGGGAGATTTCGGGAAGGAAAATTTCCAGGGGAAATAACCTGGGAGAAAATTTCGTGATACCGTCATTTGGTTCATTCTACGATAGAATAGGACCTAATTATTCGGTCCGCCTGTTTCTCAAAATTTTTACAGCTTATTTACTTGAAGAGAAGCAACACAACTGTAGCCTACTGCCAAGTCATGCTGTCACCCATTTTGCGTTATTTGCTGATGTTATATTTTGTGATGATGATATTCGTTTACTTACAAAGAAAACAATCCGACAAAAATGCTGAAATGCTAACATGAGTGACAATAGAACAATAAAAGTAGCTAGAATTTATAACAAACTAGTAAATATTATTATATAATGATCCGGGGATAAACTGAGAGAGGTCTCTGGGTGGGAGAACATGGTTGTACTTCTCTTAATTGGTGAATGGAGGGCGGAGTGGGGAAGGATCTGATTAAGAACATGTTTGGGGTTGTGTAAAATGGAGAAAAGGAGTTTGGCAAGTGCTATGCTGGCAAGTTTAGAAACTGTTGGAAGGAATTGTTCCATGTAACCTCCTAGGCTGCTGGCTCTTTTTATGAGTTTTTCTAAGCGCTCTTTCTCAGAGGTTAGGGTTAGACCCCACAGGGATCCCTATCCCTGTGTAGCATATAACATAACAGATTGCAATGGCAGTGGCTTTGGATATGTTTTGAATGGAAAAGAAAGTAAAAAATGGGTGCTGTGTTTTCTGATACTAAGGATAAAACTCCTTTTCTCCATTTTATACCACAAGATGTACTTCACCAACTCCTACATGCACCTCCACTCCGTCCCTATTCCACTCACCAATAAAAACCCAGAGCACACAAGCCTGTTCTCCACTCAAAGACAGCTATCTATTATTTATCCCCAGGTTATTATATAAAAACATTTGTTATAGTTTGATGTTAATTCTGAACTTTACTAATCACTGTCACTCTTTTTAGCAATTATGCGTTTTTGTCAGATTGTATTGAAGATCTCTAAATAAACGAATATTATATATCTCCTCGATATACTATGGCTCATATGATATGCCATTTAAGAGGATTAAAGATTATTACCGTCCAAAAGAAAGTGGAGGAATTAGACATGGATGGAAATTAAAAGAAATAGCAAGGCAATGGATGCCCACAGGTAAGAAAGTCTGGTGGGTTAGAGTCGATTTTTTTGTCCTTAAGGTGCCAAAGCTCGCCTACATGTATCTGCAATTTCAAAAGACTTTTCTGGAGGTTATATTCCCGGGTTCCGTTAAAATTAGGTGGGGTGGGGAGTGGAAGTGGAGTTTAGGGGAAAAGTTGCACCAATGATTTGGGTGGGAAAGACGCCTCTGTATCGCACATTGCGTTTTATGATGTAGTCTGGACCAATAGTGGTGCATCTGGTGATTAACCAAATCTAGTAGGCCCTACCGTACCAAGGGCGGTACCAGTGATGCCGTGGCACATGGCGCAAATATAGAAAAGGCCAGGAGCGTCGACCCCCTCTGAGTGATGGAGGCACAATAATCCCGGTTCCAAGTGCCAGGAAGGCAAGATATTTCCCCTTCCAAAATGCAAAAAATGCTCCTACCTGACATTGGAGGCATTTGCCTCCGGAACCTCTCTATCGAGACGCCCCTGGAAGGGGCGCAAATTTCAGGATGGAATAACTAATTATTCCATAAATACATTCTTTCTTGAAATATGGTATTATTTTTTATTCACAAAGAAAAAATAAAATTACAGGTGAAAAGTGCAGCTAAGAAAGTGTTTTGGTGGCTATTACTTCTTATCTGTCTATTAATAAATGGTATATTATATTTGAAATTTTGATAGGCAACAAAATGTGCATGAGAGAGCCCAGCCAGATTACCGTCACTCACAGGGTACAATTAAGCTATAGCTTGGTACACGGTTCTGACCATATCTCAAGTTACTTTATAAGTAGGCCTACCGTTATAGAAAATCGATCAAGGCAAAATGAGGCAGAAATCGATACATAAAAAATAGAATTGAGACTTGGATTCCATACAGAAGAGGATCATCACAATTTCAACGGTTTATTTTGTTTCGCTAAGTTTCAATACTCTCCTGACGTTCAATTAGGTTACATCAGTTAAATAAATTATACACAAGACATTTTTATTATATCGCGATTTCAACTTAATATGCACTGCTGCTTAATTATCATGTGCCAGTATATTTTGGCATCATCGTTGACGATCACATCTCAAGCGATATTGAAGCGATATGCTTGAACCGTTGAACGACTTGTCCGTTTTTGACTAATAATTAATGTAGAGAAGAAGCTGTAAAACTCTGCATCTCTTATTATCTTGTGATAAATTGAGATCCGTCTCATGTGCAATTTCTTCATACTAAGTTACCTTCCTAGTGGTGTTTGTATATTGTTTTATTTATTTCATTTGGTTTGGTTTGGTTGCAATAAAAGCATCGTCATCGTTATTCTGATTTCTGAACCTACGCAAACAATCACTCACTCACTTGAAATTCTTTAGCAAATGACGCCAGCGGTTCTTTTGGCGAGTAGGCCTATCAAAAACCTGTCGCCATTGCTGTAGCCTCTATTTTTTTCTTTACAGCTCTGGGACCAGACCATGGAAAATGATGCTGCGGTGTACACGGCTGGATGCAATTATGATTTGTCAGCAGTGACCAATGGTTGGGGAATAAAACAAAGCAGCCTTAGTACCATAGATCCTGTGAATTCACTTAAAGCATTATTTTCACAGTCAGCTTTCTACTATGAGGTCAGTATGCTAACTTTATGCCTCAATCAATCAATAAAATATACTTGATATAGCGCCCCTTCAAGATATCTACTCAGAGGCGCCAGATACCTACGCTCATCATCTCTGATCAAGCCTAATGACAAGTCACTAACTTGCGATGTTTAGGCCTACAGATAAATATTTTAGAGTTGCAGTAAAACGCCTATTAAAGTCATAGCCGAAGAGGCGTTGTATATATATATATATGTTGTAATAATAATAATGTCGCTGTGGGTTTGTCAATCGTTGACACTATTTTGAAATTAGTCAAGAACAGCCTTTTTACAGCACCTACTGTGTCATTCCACCGTCGTTATCGTGAGATTTCTGCGGCACCAAAGGAAGGATGCATGTATATTCAAGGCACCAGCTTATTCACAGGTGCTCTGTCAAAAGAGAATCGAAAAACAGACAAAAGTAGGTCTGTTTGTTCATTGCTGTCACCGAGGCTCTTTTAATTGGTGAGTGGAATAGGGACGGAGTGGAGGTACTCTTCAGTGGTTCTCCGTCTTGCGAGACCCACGTGACGTGCCGGAGAAGGCCCAGCCTGCGCTTTGGGTGGTATCAGAGACTTTCTTTAGTAGGCTACTCTACGACCTCCAAAGGTTAAAATTTTTCATAATTGCAATAATTAGATTGCGTTTCTATAATTGCATTTATGACCTATTTATGTTAAACTACGTTAAGGTTCACAGGCCATAATTATGTGAGCTTATTTATAATGCTGCCGTTCTTTTGTAGATGAGTTCCCCATATTTGAGTGGCATAGGAGTTGACGTTAGATTGTGTAGTCTAGGCACAGTAAATGGTATACGTTCCATCAACGTATACATAGTAGCCTTTTTATTCTCGTATACAAGGTACGTACAAATACTTTGTAAGTCTGGTGCTAATGTTGACCAATTAGATATGCACATTTGGCAAAAATGTCTCTATTATTCACTTTCCTTTTTTTATTCAGCTGGTGCACTTTATGTTGTGATGTTTTCAGACGTTTGTAGCATATTTTGGAATCGCTTCTATTAGTTTCGCCGCCTTATTTCTTCTCTCAGTTAGTCCAGCTCATGTAGGCCTACACGTGAGAGCGCCTATTCGGTATATTTTGAACAAGCCACCCGTTGAATGATAATATAGTTTAAATTTTTAGAAAATGCTAGTTTGCATTCTAATGATTATTTTTCGGTGTCACAGATTATTATTTCCAATGCAGAGAAGATACCATTTTGACACATTCTATCATACGTGAACCATCAGTTTCAGAGCTAGTATGGAAAATAGTGCATCGATTTAGTTTGTAGATATCGTTTCTTTAATTTCTGGTGTAATAATTGTAAACTAAAGTAGGCATCGCCGTGACCAATTCGATTCCACAATAAAAAAAATTCTATGACCGTTTACTCAATAAGAGGATGTTTTGGTCCGTGTGATAGTCTAGTTCCTAGTCTAGCTCATTTCTCTATGACGTCTAGCCTATATGTCCACATTCGAAATGATCGAGAGCTGCTGAGGTGACAGGCCATGCGCGAATGTTATCCGGATATGTTTGTTTCTTTATTCCAGTAGTGTTGTTGGTCACCTCTCATAACTGTAGCTGTAACTATGACGTGACAGTAACGTAGACAGTGCTCTACAGTTAATCGCATGCAGGTTACTTACTATCCAATGTTCATAGACCTATTATAATTATTTATGGAAGTTGGTTGTGTTAATTAACAGTAACTTCAGACAGAGCACTCGACAATATTCACTCGGATCAGCCTGTACAACGTGTCATTCCTATTCGTTTTGGTGCGATGGAGGACTCTGCCGAGGTTTGTTAATAAGTAGCCTAGTCTTAGTTTCAAAATGCTCATGCATGTACGTACAGGTGTGTTTGTAATCCATGTTAGCATGCTTGCATGTATTGTATATTTATGTATACCTATGGTTGGGTGTATGAGCTGTATGCATGTCAGTGAAAATTTTATAAGTATGGGCATTTCTGGCGAGCACCTTTCCTAGCCTACACGATAAATCAATACGTAATTCTTTTATAGAGTCAATAAAAGAATTACGTATGCAAATAGTGGCCGAATGTCCAGGAGAATGGCTCTCGAACCAAGTATTCCCATAATGAATGAAATGCCATTCAGGACTTACAAGTGAGGTCATTGTATAAATTCCTTTGCCGTGTTGCGTTGACGGTAGAGAATGATTACAGTCGAATAAATTATTTACAGATCACAGTATAATCAACGAATATCAAATTTCTAGACTACTTCAATATGTTAAAAAAATGATCATCATCTGTAAAAACTAGCTAAATAATTATATTGTTTTATTTCCAGATGGTTGCTCGAGCCAGATTTATACATGCAGTGAGTTTACTTTTGTGTTTTGAATCTTCATGACTACGTACTTAAATTACGTCATTTCGAGATTGAAAGATTCTGAGATATGACTATTTCAAATATTAAAATAATGAACCTAAGCTTGGCTTTCAAAATAAGGAACTGTTCCTGGCATAACTGATCAGTTTTCAGGAAGTATTCGAAAATGCACAAGATCTCGAGACAACGATGTGGAGCTTTATTTAAAAATAATTTGATTAATCAAGTGTGCGATTTTTTTGTAATACACGGCTAAGGTTTTCATACAATCAGGTAGGCCTAGGTAAAAATGTAACTTTTCTGACACCGCTTTCGATTGTTATAAGAGGTATCAGAATAAATTGTTCTGAATTAGGTCTTAGGAAAATAATTAGAGATCAATACCACTGTATTGTTGAAGTGAGTCTCTTATGTATTAGATGACAATAAAAGATCCAAGTCTGCTTCAAAGATTTTCTTATGTCGTTATTCTCGATTAATCAATTTTTCCAAATAGTCTATTCGTTTTCATCGCTTGATTCATATTCCTAATGAAGATGCTTGCAGCTTTTCGGACAGACATGTGGTGGTCACAATATGGATTAGTAGCCCATGAATAACCTGAGATTCGACTACTTGTCCTTTTGATTTTCTTAATCACTTTTTGGTCTTCAACCGTTTCAGTCCCTATTTTAATCGATTTAACTTTTGGCGCTCCATGATTGTATCTCTCAACGGGAATATTGTTATGGCGTGAAACAAAGTGTGACCATATCATAAAGTGTGACCATATCATAAAGTGTGACCATATCATAAAGTGTGACCATATCATAAAGTGTGACCATATCATAAAGTGTGACCATATCATAAAGTGTGACCATGTCATAAAGTGTGACCATATCATAAAGTGTGACCATGTCATAAAGTGTGACTATATCATAAAGTGTGACCATGTCATAAAGTGTGACCATATCATAAAGTGTGACCATATCATTAAGTGTGACCATATCATAAAGTGTGACCATATCATAAAGTGTGACCATATCATAAAGTGTGACCATATCATAAAGTGTGACCATATCATAAAGTGACTGTGGCTAATCTATGTGATTGCAGATTGCTTTACAAGCTGCCCTCTGTGTGATGAATGGAACAGTGACACCTGCAACTGTCCAAGTGAGTTTTAGCGCAAACGTGAAAAGGCTATTTTGTTTAACTTTTATATCATGGTAACCAGAAATATCAGGCCAATGCATAGCAATGTGCCCCAACTAGTTAAAATGCAATCGATTTAAGAAAACTGGAACCGCTCGATCATAAGAGCTGGAGGGTGAGATTGCTATAAATATGAATAACTGTACAACAAGGACCTCATTCATAATTCACTTTCTTTCGAGCTCAACCATTGGAGTTTTAAAACTTTATAAATTGCTAGCTGAATGCAGAAGTTATATTTTATTATTATATTTCATCTTCTTCGTTTTATTTAATTTATTTAGCCTATCTCTATCTAATTTAACTGCTTAAGTAAACTACAATAGCCATTTAAAACATTTCTTAATCCGCAAGAAGAAATTTAACTGCTTTATTTGCACTTGAACAGGTCGACCAACAACCACTGCAGTCGCTCTACAGTGTAGTAAAGGAGAGACGATGTACAAAGCAGGAGCTTCAATGACATTGTTCGTAGTGTTGTCTTTGGCGTTGTTTTATCTGCAGTAAACGATGGATCCGAACTAGAGTCAAAACAACGAGTGAAACTCATGTAATCTAATGCGAAATTCATGTTTTTAACAGTTTGTAGCGTAATAATCTGGCTAATAATCGAAAACGGTTGCTATTTTAATTTTTTTATTCGTTATCGATTAGTCGTAATTCACTTGAGGCATCGATCAAAGGTCGATTCAAATGCAGTTTTACATAAAATAACTGATGTCACGATTCTTCAATCACTTCTCGTAGTGGATCCCAATTTTCTGTGGACGATTTTCAGTGAAATTTCAATGAATATACGTTATTTTTGTTAGTGTTCTTTGCCTATTTATAACCATAAACTACATAATTTTATGTTTGGATAGAAATTAGTCAGCGCCCTTGTACGTTCACAGAAAACGCATTCACGTGCAGATTACAATCACAATGCGGTACATGTATTGTAGAACTATCGGCTCAATAGGGTCTTGGTAGAGCCATTGAGGACAAGAAGAAATTAACCCTAAGGCACTTTAAAGATGCCATGAAATATATATTACATATATAATACATAGGCCATTATATATATTATGTACGCTTGACTTGTATGTATCAATAATATGCTTACTACAAAATTATGCAGATTGGTGAAGACACGGATTTCACACACACGCACACACATATATATTCATGTATATATATGTGTGTATTTGTAAAGACCTCGTGCTTTAGGCGCCATTTTATCATTGGCTTTCTGCATAAGGATCTCAGAGAAAAGAAGGAGGCGAACCAAAATGAGGTCGTCTAATGGATGCGATGCTCAATGGAATTACCGTTTCAAGTTCTGTGCGCATTTGCCCCATTTGAACCCAACGCATCGTTTGTGTGTGTCTCTCTCTCTCTGTCTCTGTCTCTGTCTCTCTCTGTTTCTCTATCTCTCTCTCTCCCGGATCTCAGTGCATGATTGCCAACGGCGGTCGGTCAAAGCAACCGATGATGACTGCATCAATTTAGTTTCCATTTCCGTGAATAAGGAGTCAAGGCAGAGGCATAAAAACCAGACGATATTTAGATACATCCGACTGAAATTCTCACGAGGCGGTCTTACTCTCATCTTTGCCCATCCATCTGACCGTGTGTCTCGCTCTGTCTTCATGTATATTACCTCTGTAGGAATGTCTGTCTGGCTATGTGTGTTTGAAGGCATGTCTATCTATGAGTTTGCCTGTGTGTGATCTTTGTGTGCGGACTCTGTCAGTTATTCATATTCCCTCTGACAGATTGCAACCATCTGTACGTAAACCAAATCGATCATGATCCGCAACAATCGTCGTATTTCATCACCTCCCACTCAACTGATTTCTAACGCCACACTCCTTTCCGACGTATTCGTAAGTGTCCAGATCGATCAGGTTTAAAACGGTCCACCCTAGAACAGAATATACTCAGGATTTCATGTACAGTCTCTGATTTTGCTAACTGTAGCCACTATGGGAGCCCGAGGATAGCTACTGTTGTCGAGGCCCATCTCTCTCTTATTGACCTGTTTGTATTTACATCAGAGCCTGAAATATAAATATATAAATATAAAATATATATATATATTTCTCCGGTGTACTTCCTTTTCTGTGTATCGTCGGAAGAAGCGCATTGGAAATGTCGTAGAGAAGGGTATCGTCGCTGTCATCTTTCTGATCAGGCCCGCCGGGAGGGGCATGGTACAAAATGTCAAGGGGCCCGGCGACTTTCATGGGCCCGCGAGGGACCCGTAATTAAAAATATTAAAATCAGTTAAACCAATTTTATGGTTTATGCTTGTTATACATTGTTATTATTACTCGTACTGAACTGCAACAGTTTTAAGGCTCAAGTATCTGAATATTATTTTAGGCATACTTATAATTTGTTCCCTATGTAACACGCTCGCTTACGTCCAAGAGGCCAGTGCATGGACTCAGCGTAAATAGTTATGATTCTTGTCAGATTCTTATGTATTAGATAGACTCACATACACACACTCTCTCTGCAGTTCAAATTAATGTATATCGCTTAAATGCACGTATCTCGTAATTATTTATGATTCATGCCTTTATATATATATTTATATTTATATTTATATATATATATATAAAAGGCTCTAATGTAAATACATACAGGTCAATAAGAGAGAGATAGGCCTCGACAACAGTAGGTCCTATATACATGAGATGCAGTTGAATATGTAGATAGCAAACAGCCTTAGGAATAGGTCATAGAGAAGGTCAACTCATTGCTGACCTTTGATCTTTCATCCATCTTCGATCGACCGTTTTCCACCAACGATGCCATCAGCTGTATAGCCGCGACTCAACTGCAAGACAATGGCTTTCAGTATATAAGACAATGGCCTTCGGTATATAATACAATGGCTGTCGGTATATATGATAATGACTATCTGTCTTGAATACAATGGATCTCTCGGTATATAAGACAATGGCGCTCGGTATATAAGACAATGGCGCTCGGTATGTAAGACAATGGCGCTCGGTATATAAGACAATGCACTCGGTCGATAAGACAATGACTCACGGTCTATTAGGCAGACATTCATCTGCCGTTCATGCATCTTTGCGAGATCCGAAGTTCAAGACATCCATCTGTGGTGTGACGTGTTAGATGACGTCATCGAGGTCCATCTCTAGGCACACATATATCCTCAATGAACGAGAGAAAGAGTGACGACGTGCAGTGAACGACTAACGCTCTGTCATAATCGTCAGTGAAATCTTGAGATTTATACTGCACCCTAAGAAACGAATTTCCGGAATCAGCTCATTCACAGGCGCTTAGTCAAGACAAAATTGATAGACAGGTAGGGACAAATTTGGTTACAGGTCATGATCCAAAGAGATCAGGCAGACAGCTATGGGACTTGAGTGGATGGAGTTTAGAGATTAAACAGCGATGGAGGAAAGGAAGAGGAGAATAGGATTTGTGAAAGAGTCTTTAGCTTTGAGTGAAAGAACTGCGGAGAGTTAGCAGTGGGTGGAATTTCGATGATATTCTGATACGGTGCGATAATCTACGATACAATATTATTACGAAATATCATAAATAACATATTGCATCATTTCTGATGCAAATTACACAGGATGTTACAGCCTTTGTGTTAGTCTGAGAAATAAAATTTTTACATTAAATTACAGTATGGGCATTCGATAATGTAAAAGTTTAGTTCTCCTATAGTTTTAGGCCCCTATAATATAGCGTTCGGTTGGCTTATAGATTCGATTGGTCTACGTGATGTCGCCTGAGACCACTTGACCAAAGCATCGTCTTATTGCGTTGTCCTTCATTCTGCAAATGGATGTCCCTTGGGTATACACGCATTCTTGTGTTTTCACGTTCCTGTTTATTTGATGATGATGGAGATAATTCTTGAACAGAATTCCCCTTAAACTGGCCTCGAGCGCTTATAAACCGCTATCGTCGAGATAATCCAGTTGCAATGGAAAGGTCTTGACCAATTCATCACTTATCAGTTTTTACTTGCAAGCAATCACTTGCAATGGCAAATCTGATTCGCAATTCATGTATGAAACAATAATATTATTCTGGTTTTCTATTCGATCAGTAGGCCTAACTCAATTTTGGAGTTAGTTGCCTCTCGCAATGCATGTTTAACTATAAGCGACAGGCAAAGGCAATGTAGGGGAAGCAAGACAAGAGTCATAGTGGCAGCTTAATACGGCTCAGTTAGTTAGTGTTTAGTTATAATACAGTCACCATCATTGGTTTTCTTTCTAGAATCAATTGTGCCGGAACACACCTGGAGGCCCTATCGTCAAAAGAAATTAAACCAAGACACAATAATCACAATCTATATACTGTACTCTGGTCCTAATTATAAAATTTAGAATGCCAACAATTTTAATTGTTAAGTTTTATATAAAATTCCAGAGTTTTTGCACAACTACAATTTTTATTTTTGGTAATTGAACATTTTTTACCGTAACGCGTTCCGTCAGAAAAAAGCACTGGCTAATTTAGTCTAATATTAATGTATAATATTCGAGGGACAATTATTCAATTATTCGTCGAATCCTCATCAGGCACAATAAATTGCGACCTTGGTCTGAAGTAATATGGCGACACACGCTGCGTTTGAAAGAGGGTTATACGGAGGAGAGGCTGCATGTAATTGCCCTGTACAGCTTTTGATAGATACAAGATACAAAATATACAAGATACATACAAGAGCAGCATCAGCTGATTGAGAGGACATTTCAGCCGTCGAAGTATCAGCGTGTAGATATCCTACAGCCTGTTCACAAGGTCCTCAACGTGAGTTGTGTGCCTACCACTCTCTAGACTCCCCATACAAGGGACATCGTGCGAGCGACGATAGTATTTCGAGTGACCGAGTGGAGCGCATTCATAAAAACGCAATGAATGAGAGAAATCAGAGATAATAATGTCTAATTAATGTGATCGATGATTTTTAAGTTTTCATGGGTTTTTTCTGCTATGGTAACCACAGTTTACTTTCAAGCCATTCTGGAACCAGTATTGAAATCATTCAGGATGTTTGGTCTGCATAAACATGTTAAATAATAATATGCAAATGAAGGCCATTTATTTACATATACTTGATCCAGTACCAGATCATAAAATCGATCACAATCCGATCCGCAGTGTGCTGAAACATGTGAGCGCCGAAAAGAGTGATATCATGTCGAGTGACTAGAGTTAGGCCTGCGTAAGAAGTGACTACGTAGCGTTAGGCCTACATGAAGAGCCGAGATCCCGTCAAGCTCAAGGCCACCTTAAAGAAGTCCTGCGCTCAATGGACCTCGAAAAATGTTCTATGTAGCACAAAAACAATAAAGTTTATTGATAATCATTCCAATTGACTGGTTTTTAATAGCGCATAGCATGAATAAAAGACTAAGCCAAATGAAAAGATGCACTTTGCATAATGGGTCAAGGAAATCGATGTCTTGCGAGATTTTGACGCTATAAAAACCTGATAAAACAGAAATTAAATAAATAAGGTAAATTGGAATATGTGGTCTTTAGTCTATTGTATACGCGTCGTCGAGAATTATAAACTAACTCGGTAAAACACAGTGTTGGAGAGTCAATAAACACAATCCAGAGTTACTAAGCCTTCGATACAGGCAACCACAATCGGTTGATTGGCTGAAGCTTATGTAGCCATTCGATTACATCCGACGAACCATGGCCGCATTTCTGGCCACTTCCTGGAATTAATAAAAAAATGTTTTCAGTCTGGTTCCAGCGCGACTCGCTGTTCATGGGATGTCCGTCGCCGACGCTAATTATCAGTCTTGGACCACCTATAGTGAGTCAGGTCGCAGATGACGTGATTTGTTGCACAGACGCAAATTCGGAACTCGTCTCTCTCACCGCCACATTAGAATTCCACTAATTGAAGCTGTTTATGAGACACCACACCGTAATGTGACCAGGGAAAACTGTATAAGGTAGCCTATATGCCATGTATAGGCATACTTGGCAAAGGAGTTCTGGTTGCTGATCGTGTATAGGCCTACACAGTGTGCCGTGGTACCTCTTTGTGGGGTACAGACTATGATGGTAGCCTACACTTGTCGTTAGCTATGGATCAATGGTTGACAGAACAAGCGGTTCAGTAAGAAGCCTGGTCTGGATCAGTTTGGGAAAACTGTTTTCATATCGTCTGACTTTAGCCATATTTAGCTGTGCATATCAGTCGCCATTTTATTATTCTCTTTAAATAAGTATGTATATAATCGTCCTATGGCATGCATCCCACGTGCCCCTTCCAGCTGAAAATTAAGACACCTATTTATATGTGGCTTACACGACACACATTCGAACGAAGTGCAAGTGGGTGGTTCTTGGGTTAGCGCTTCTGACAGCGCATCATACAATGCGACCAAAATGCCATCGTTGTATCTCTGAACATATTAATGCATGTTACTACCAGACACCATTAATTTGAGGGAATATATATATATATATATATATATATATATAGCTGAGATGGGTGACAGAAGGTAGCTGAGCGGTTTTCTCGTTTTCGCATAGCCGCCTGCCGACGGTCGTCACCCGGATGCAGCCAATCACAACAATCAATTCCATCTTCTTGCAATCATTTCGTTGCGAGATGGGGCTATGCGCGGTCGACCATTCAGTGACACTACAGTTCAAAGTGATCAGCCGTACAGATTACGTCGATCCATCTATACTGATCAGTTACATTAAAAAATATGTAACACAGAAACAACACATTATTACACATAAGCTACATGTAAAACATTGTCAACGTCAAAGCACATGAAGCCTCTCAACCGGTTCTTGGAGTACATCGGATAACACGACCAAGGAAGTGATCGAGAGGATGTGACTTGATCTAAAGACGTCGCTATTCATTTTAATACTCTACAACGGATCACGACTTCAAGTAGCCCAGTCCTCTATCATACAATCCTGGGTTTGACAAAATAAACCAATACAGAAAAATAGCTCAGCTAAACTCAATATATTGCAACTAAGACGATACAATAGTACACATGTCCCATCAACATTCTACCTCTTTCAACGTACATTTGAATAGAGTGGTAACATTTAATTTATTGCCGAAGATGAAGCGCGAAGAACTGATCAAACTTCTTATACATAGGTCTGACATTTGGAAACGCAAATCGCTGCCTCCGACAGCAAATGTCAACCACTCTCAGTTGCCTGGCAATCTTCGATGGGTTGGACGACGCAGGAATCAGATGTAAGCAGCTGAATAACTCTGAAGTGTCGGCTCGTGATGTCTGGTCGGCTACGAAGATTTGAAGCTGACAGCAAGATGACAGGTAGGGAGGGAAGCAGCTTATGGGACAGAAAAAGGGGCAGGTTGGAAAAGAAGATGGAGATAAAATAAAGTAGGGGAAAAGGTAGAGATAAAAATAAAGGACAAGTGAATCATGACATGGCAGGAAAATGCATCAGTAGAATATATGATGGCAACACGGCACACAGGTGCCTTGACAGAACAGTGAGGAGGGCTACCAGAGAAGAGTTTGGGCGGAAGCATGATAAATGACAAAGTTCAAAGAATGGGAGTAGATAAAAAACAGTGATATAGAAACGATACGGAATGGGAAGAAATGAAAGATGAATGGGACGGATGCATTAAGACAGCACGGCCTAATATCAACTTACAGATATGAAATTGATGTATGCATGCGTAATTGCATATATCCATTTGCCCTTCATCTTTCTCTTAATGCATTCTTACCCTTCGTCTTTCATCGCCTGTCAGTCTCTATTACAGGCATACAGACAGCCAGAAAGACATAAGTCTACAGACAGAAAGACAGACAGACAAAGGAGAGGAAGCATAGATAATGTATATCATACAAGAATCCATCGTATGCGTTCGTGTTGTTGCTCTCACGTGGTTTAATATTGGCTAACAAGCGCAGAGCTGCGGACGACGGCCAATGCGCGGCGGTCTAAGTGAGGCCGAAGACGATCGGACTTGTAAGATGGACGAGGTTACTGCTGCTGCTGCTGCTGCTGCTGCTAGGAGTGGGTGGAATTATACAAACTACTAACGCTGCTGTCGTCTTCGTTGTGAGTCTACTACAGCAGCGTCGCTCTAAACTTAGAATCAGCCGCAGCAGGGCCAGGACGAACGAAGGCAGTCCGTCAATAGGCTAGTCAGTCGGTCAGTTAGTTGGTCAGTCAGTCGGTCAGTTGGTCACCTGGGAAGCCGGACTCAGAAAGGCAGCCCAACAAGTGCGTTCTTAACCTTAATTTCTCTGCAAGCGCCGCGCTGTTGCTGCTTCTTGATTGTTAGACAACGTTTGAGAGAGAGAGAGAGAGAGAGAGAGAGAGAGAGAGAGAGAGAGAGAGAGAGAGAGAGAGAGAGAGAGAGAGAGAGAGAGAGAGAGAGGCAGACAGACAGATAGACAGAGACAGACAGAGAAACGAGAGATAGCAGCCAACGAGAAACTTAGGTGTGTGCGGCGGCGTAGAATAAATAATTGGCGAGTTTGTAGAGAATTGGAAGAGAAGAAAGAGTTCAACCTCTAAGTTTGAATCACGAGACACACAACCCAGCAGAAGGTAAGTCAACGAATGATCAGACTTTGTTGAACAGACTAAAAGATTGCGTGCCAACCATTGCATGTTTCAAATGTCCTCTCTAAAATTTAGTGTCATCTTCTGTTTCTCTGGTTGCCACTATCTCTGAAGAGCGATTTCTTCTAGTCTGTAGTGCTAGAAACGCTTCAAAGAGATTCGATCAGCTACTTTCTCACAGTAGAGCAGCTATAGCTCGGTCCCGATCCATTGCTTCAATGTGTCTTTCTCTTTGGATGTCCTGCCTTCTCTGCCAGCTCTCAAATTCTAGCTAGTAAATCCTCTCCCTTCCTTGATCTTCTCAAAACCTATTTCTTCTCGCGTGGCCTATACGGACTGGGAGCGCCTCTGAGCAGTTCATTTTACTGAAGGCATATTCGAATATTTGAACACCATACAGTGAGTTTGAGTAAAAGATATATCCAAATACAATACTATTATCTTTCAATCTGAATTTCGTCATGGCGATTGAAGCTATTGTTGATCCTAAACTGATGTTACTGTTGTCATTTCACTCATCGTTTTTTGCGCAAACAACGACGCTAAAAATGGTTCATAAATGTATGACACAGGCTTGGACACATGCTATAGGGCCTATACTTACTTTGTATGGCACAGTGGCATGAACGAAGGATGTTCTCTGGACGACAGGTCAACTCCTTGTCGCCAGTTAATTAGTTTGTTATATCGATTTTATTTAAACAGTTGTGTCGGCTGCGTCGGAGATGTGAGGGAAATAAATTAACTCTATCCGTCGACATGGAATGGATGTGAGAAGAGTAACGTTTGTGATGTGCTTCAGTCTATCTTAAGATTCATGCAGTCAGCATCGTCTTTTCAAACATTATAGAACGATTCTGAATCAACAGTAGTGCTGTAGTTTACACTGTTGAACATTGATCAATCGTTTCAGCTTCGTAATTTTAATCTTCAAACTTCTAAGCCGCCACTTGATAGCCATGCACAGAACACCAGCCTATTCACGAGCGCTGCCTTCATTCATAGAAGTTTACATAACATAACATAACATTACAAACGTTTAAAGGGGTTCAGAAGAAACTTAGTCTGTGTTAAAACCACTGTAATTTGTCCAGGATAAGTTTAATAGCCCAATTTTTCAAGTTTGTTCAACGAAAGAATAAAGCAAACTGTTGGAGATAAGAGTAGTCATAACCTGCTAAATTGAGTGAAACTATTGAGGTACTGATCTAGGTAAATAGGCGAACTGAGTCCTATATAATTTATCAATAGATTATGATTCATGCTACGAGTATGACATTAGGTGATGGGGCATGATTATCCTTTTGACGTTTGAACTTCATTAAATCATTTAAAAATTAAAAAAGAACTGCACTCATGAAATCTCTAAACTCTCAAGTTTGCAATGTAGGCCTAAACTCTTTCTACTAGTATGATTCGGTTGATATTACAGGTGAGGTTGGCAAGATCAAGCCATTAGCCTTGTGAAGATCACAGTATAGGTCTACTCGTATTTAACGAATCATATACATGTGTGTCTAGTGGTCGTTGGGTTGATAATTAGGTTAGCATAGAATAATAGCAAAGCAGTAAATGTCGATTTAGTAAGTAAGTATTCATTTATTAAATCGATTGCATAAGAGCCGCACTCCATAAGACAAATACAGAATTAATCAACATTCTCTCTTCAAATGCTTTCCTCATGGCATTGTCCATAAGAGTCTAGACCTGTTATGAGACCGTGAACGCGTAGGTCACAGAAAGTATATTTCCTTATGCAAAACATATCCGATGTAAAACACGCCCGTTCTAATTAGAAAAAGCCGTGAAGAGACCGGTGTTAAACTGCCGGCATATCTGCTAATTATAGTATTAACAGAGGAAGTTTTGCATCTAAACCGCCAACAAAACAGACAGAAAAGGAGAAAAGAATTCACTTGCAAACAATAATTTTGCAATACACTGTCTTCGTTTATTGAAAAATATACATCGATGTCAAAACGCAGCGACTTACAGATTCATGATGAACCTGTAAAGGAAAAATGGAGAAAAGAAATAGAAAAGGTTTCGATGATTTAACGAAAAGTGGGAGGTCGCAATGAACGTTGTTAAAAATGAATCTTCCGATATGCAGTGGAATATTAGAATCGATTTCAACGAACGCGAGAGAGAGAAGGAATCATCAGATTGATCGATCTTTCGCGATTTCATATCTGAAGATGATCCGATTGGAATGTTGCATGGGATAATTAATGGCGGGAAATTAAATGGAAATATTCGTCATATATATATACATATAATATTATATATTCATATATAGGATCCATCCACTAGTAAAACCCAAGTGTACTTCTTGCTATCACAGGCATTATCATCTGCACTATCTTCATCTCCCAGGTCGTAACCCTGCTTGTTCCTGTCTCAGCCAATCGTCGATGGCGGACTTCAGGTGGATCAAAAACATCGTGGCCAAAACTTTTCTGGGGACGGATAGCAAGGTAATACCTCTCCCAGAGGCGGATTTAAAATTTGTCGCCCCTAGGCTAAGACTTTTGTGCCGCCCCTCCCAAAATTGAAATTGCATATTGAAATCCAAAATTTTAGCAGACGTCATAGTAGGAAGAGTAAAATAAAAATGGCTCTAATTGAAATTAATTTAAGAGAAATCAGCACAACTATTAAAAAATAAAAATGAATGCAAAGTTTAAACTTGAATAAAAGGGCAACACAATGATTAAACATTTCTTCAAAAGCTTGCTATCATTTACTTTCTACATTTAAAAAATGTTTGATCCGACTTTTGCGCCTCTTGAAATTTGCCGACCCTAGGCCGGGTCCTTGTTGACCTAGTGGTAAATCTCCAATTGGTTAATCTCTCAGATCTTCCTGCTTGTGGATTGGAATGATAACGTCATGTTTCAATGGTTCTGGCACTCTTCCCGCATCCATGTTTTGTTATAAATCTTCATTAGTTGCACGACCATCGTTTCGCCACCGTACCTTAATAATTCTTCTATTATTTCATCTTTCCATTTTCAGGTTTTCGATCTCCCGTCGTGCTTCGTCCTGTTCAAATTCGTCCTGTTCAAATTTGTCCTTGTCAATTTCCAGCTCAGCTGCCTCAGCCCTCAGCCCTCAGAATTAGTAAAAAAGACAACCCACAGATCTCTAGCAGGATTTGGAATTTGCTGTCGATGCCTAGGATGATGATGATGATGATGATGACGACGACAGTGATGACGACAACGACGATAATCATTAAGACGCAATGACTGTAATTAGCTAGAATACAAGGACGATTACAGCGATAAATTAGCATCAGGCAAAATATGAAACAATGATCGTCAACATCGGTAGCGGGGATTTTTGTCTTATCGAAGCATACCTGTGTATTTGTGCGCGCTCTGTCTCTACCTGTTTGCCCGTTTCCTATTGGGCTCATGTGGCCAATTCTATCTTGCTTGTCGTCACCGTTGTTTTTGTCTGCTGCTGTTCTTTTGACGTCTATTGAAAATCTGACTTGTCCGTCTAACTGGAAAGAATTGTTATTGCACATATGTCATTAAATGTTGTAAATTTCATTTGAGGGCAAGAAGCGAGGGATCGAGGAAAAGCATGGGGTGAGAAAGGGAGTGAGGGAAGAGCAGGAAACTGAGAGAGAGAAAGAGGGGGCCATACAAGGCGTGAAAGAGACACGAGAAAGAAGTGAGAGAGGGAGCAAGAAAGAGAGTGAGAAAGGGAATGAGAAAACAAAACAGCTGAGGTAATGAGGGAGGATTTTGTGGTGCAAACAATCGCGTCTAAATAAGGATCAACCCATGATGGTAATTAACGTCGAAAGACACTGACTCTGATTGAAAGGGAAAGAGAGAACATGCCACATCGTAATTGAAAGGAATCGGAGTATTACGCAATTATGTGCACGTTTGGACAAGAATACAGTAATTGGAAATATACAACAAGTGAAATTTTGATACATTGCATTGTCATACAAGAGTGACATATTTGCAAAATTTCAGCTCTGTAGGCTGACGGAAACATACCGAGAAAGAGTTTAAAGAACTCCGACGAACCGACGTCCCATTCATGACAAACTTTAGGCAAACCAAGTTAAAGAAAAATGGGTAAAAAGAAGACCACCTAGCAAGTAGGTATCTGGGTTGGAAAGGAATCGGTCGACATTGACCACTGTGTGAATTCTATCTACATGTGTGTATGGACGACACATATCTGAATTTATGAGGCGCCTTTTAAGGATAGGTGGAGAAGGAGACGGAAGGACAGGACGAGAGAAGAAAGAACAGCGTGGAAAGGAACATGCAGAACAGGAAGGGTAGAGGATCAGGAACGACTGAGGAAGAGGAGGGACGAGCAGTAGCATGGGTGGAGGTACATGGTGGGAGGAGGTGGAGGAATAGGATGAGGAATAAGATGAGAGGAGGAAGAACAGGAGGGAAAAGATGAACAGGAGGAGGGGATAAGGAAGAGAAAGGGAGGAGTAAAAAAGGAGGGAAGGAGGAGGAGGAGAGGATGGAATGAACAGGAAGGGAGGAAAGGAAGAAGAAAGGAAGGAGGATAATAAGAATAGACCAATTTTGATTATAGTTCTTCCAATCGGACATTTTCGTGTCCTGAGACTTGCTAACTTTTTTTTCCAATTCGTTGTACGTTGTTTGTCCTCTGTTTTGCGGAACCTAACTTCGACCTACTTTGCCTGACATCGCCTGAATAAGTCACGCCGCGATGCAGTTCGTCGCAGGGTTAACCCGTCAGAGGTCACTCGTCCGACGGCCTTTCACTTCCCTCCGTTTAAGGATCGAGGCCGATCATCCCGATCGCATCATCAGCCAGCATTTCCATCCAGTTCAGACGCCCACACGAAATATCCATTATAGATCTATATTGGCTTTACACGAACATCCATCCATCAATCTGCTGAGCCCAGCTGCAGGACCTGCTGAGCAATAACAACGAACGATGAGATATTGCAGCAGCTGAAGCAGCATCAATACCGGTCGAGACCGACTCTCTTCAATCCCGTATACATGTACTCTCCTTTGGCGTGTCAATCGTAAATCTCAGGCGCTGATACATAACGCCCAAGTATCGAGACTCGGCGTTCGGTTATTGGAAAAGCTATTGCAGTCAAAGGCCGTGGTAATTACCGTCATGGAAGTCAGACGTGGCAAAGGAAACGGGTCTACTCTGGCGCTTCCGGTCGATTCTTCCATACCCCAGAGCAATGTCACTGATGCGACGCGTGGATAAGCGCAGAATTCATGTTGACCGCTGTGTATGAGCGCACGCAATCTCGAATGGTTGACCTCTATCACGTGATCGCAGTCAGTAACTTAATGACTAAGTAATTAATGTAATTAATTAAGTAATTAATGGCTTAATGTAAACTGTATGTAGCCCTTTCAAACGGCGAATATTGCGAATTACGAACGCCTACTTCGACATTTCTATTTTTTTAGTCTGCTCGTATTGTCGATTTATTGTTTTGTAAAAAAACCTAATTCTGATCAATGCCGGATGAACCAGTAACGGTGTTTGCATGGAACTGTATTGGGTCTTTCGAAGACAATTGAGGAATAGAATGGGAGGAGAAGGAACAGAGGAACAGGAAGGGAGGAAAAGGAACATGAGGGGATGAGGAGGAACAGGATGGAATGAGAAGGGATAGGAAAGGAAAGGAGTACACAAAACAGATGGGGAAGAGGAGGAATGCGAAGGAAGGAGAAGGTACAGGAGGGAATGAGAAGGGACAGGAGGAGAGGAGGAGGCGGAGGAGGAGGAGGAGGAACAGGAGGGTAGAATTAGGCAAACAATCGTGCGGGAAGTAGTTGCCCCAGGTTCGCATCAAAGCAATTATCTAGATATATATAGAGACCTATGCAACCGCACACTCTGTGTTACAAGGCGAGCGTTGACCCCAATCGGCAATCGTGTCACAAAGAGACCTCATATATATATATATATATATATATATATATATATATATATATATATATATATATATGATTATATATATAATACATATATATATAATCAGGGTTAAACTAATGTTATCATCTTCAACATAACATATATACAGGCGTGTTGATGAAAACTCCTCGAGCGCTAACATTCGCTGATTTCGCTCCTGCGCGATCAGCCACCGAGTAAGTTAAAGCAGATTCGTTGTGAGCCTCATTGCAGATTGTGAATTGGAGCTCACTGCAGTCCGACAGTCGGGACCCAACGAGGCAGAAAAAGGAAATTGCCGAGGGTCAAAAGCTGGAGCGGATGGTTGCCCAATGCGCATGAGACTACATGTATGTTGCAATCTTGAAAATCATCGTATTAGAAGATACTCTAGTTTGGCGCAGGGGTGAAATAAACCAAGATCTTAAAGAAATAAAAAGGTGTTTTTTGTTTTTTGGGGTTTTATTTGGTTTTTAGTTTTCCTTTGGATCTTGTAACAACAGTTTTGTTATAAAAAGCATAAAACACAGCATGAAAAAAATTTCAACTTGTTTATATAATTAATGTAGCTTGATTTCCCACTGAATAACATATAATTAGTAATATAATAGTAATATTAGTAAATTAAAACAAATATATTTTAAAAAACCAAAAAATTTCCATTGTTGGTTTTTTGAGTTTTTATACGCACGCATTGGCGTCGCTACAATTGGAGGCCAGAGGAGGCAGAATGGGCAAATGAAGAGAGTAGGAGAGGGTAGGAGAGGGTAGGAGAGGGTAGGAGAGGGTAGGAGAGGGCAGGACAGGGTAGGAGAGGGTAGGAGAGGGCAGGACAGGGTAGGAGAGGGTAGGAGAGGGTAGGAGAGGGTAGGAGAGGGTAGGAGAGGGTAGGAGAGGGTAGGAGAGGGTAGGAGAGGGTAGGAGAGGGTAGGAGAGGGTAGGAGAGGGTAGGAGAGGGTAGGAGAGGGTAGGAGAGGGTAGGAGAGGGTAGGAGAGGGCAGGAGAGGGTAGGAGAGGGTAGGAGAGGGTAGGAGAGGGTAGGAGAGGGTAGGAGAGGGTAGGAGAGGGTAGGAGAGGGCAGAAGAGGGTAGGAGAGGGTAGGAGAGGGCAGGAGAGGGCAGGAGAGGGTAGGAGAGGGTAGGAGAGGGCAGGACAGGGCAGGAGAGGGTAGGAGAGGGTAGGAGAGGGTAGGAGAGGGTAGGAGAGGGCAGGAGAGGGTAGGAGAGGGCAGGACAGGGTAGGAGAGGGTAGGAGAGGGTAGGAGAGGGCAGGAGAGGGTAGGAGAGGGTAGGAAAGGGCAGGACAGGGTAGGAGAGGGTAGGAGAGGGTAGGAGAGGGTAGGAGAGGGTAGGAGAGGGCAGGAGAGGGCAGGAGAGGGTAGGAGAGGGTAGGAGAGGGCAGGAGAGGGCAGGAGAGGGCAGGAGAGGGTAGGAGAGGGTAGGAGAGGGCAGGAGAGGGTAGGAGAGGGCAGGAGAGGGTAGGAGAGGGCAGGAGAGGGCAGGAGAGGGTAGGAGAGGGCAGGAGAGGGCAGGAGAGGGTAGGAGAGGGTAGGAGAGGGCAGGAGAGGGCAGGAGAGGGTTGGAGAGGGCAGGAGAGGGCAGGAGAGGGTAGGAGAGGGCAGGAGAGGGCAGGAGAGGGCAGGAGAGGGTTGGAGAGGGTAGGAGAGGGCAGGAGAGGGCAGGAGAGGGCAGGAGAGGGTAGGAGAGGGTAGGAGAGGGTAGGAGAGGGCAGGAGAGGGCAGGAGAGGGCAGGAGAGGGTTGGAGAGGGCAGGAGAGGGCAGGAGAGGGTAGGAGAGGGCAGGAGAGGGCAGGAGAGGGCAGGAGAGGGTTGGAGAGGGTAGGAGAGGGCAGGAGAGGGCAGGAGAGGGCAGGAGAGGGCAGGAGAGGGTTGGAGAGGGTAGGAGAGGGCAGGAGAGGGCAGGAGAGGGTAGGAGAGGGTCTACTGTAGGCTAGCTTTTCCATAATCCCAAGATTTTGTTGTAAATAAAAATATAGTAATCATCATTTATTGGTGAAGGCGACGTCATAATCACGCAAAAGTTGTAGGCCTACTATTGAAAGCGGGAAGTCACCGCAAACATGCATACTTTGCATATACAGCAGGTAGGTTAATAAAGTTTATGCAACGAACATCACGCGAGAAACTCCTGCCACCGCAGAATAATTATAGGAAGCTGTCGTCAGTCCTTGCGGTTACGCTGAGAAAACCTGGCAGCTCAGGTTATTTTTCAATGGAGAAAAATTGAATAACCAAATACTATAAAAATCCACAGAAGCCACTGTGTGCACGTATGGTGATACGTTTGAAGATTGATCAATAAGTAACGAGAAAGACGGTAAAGGAATATATTGCTCTTTCATTGGTCTATTACTGTTATTGGCTCTGCTGTGTACCTTCGAATATTCAATAGCGTATGAAGCAGACAATGATGTACTGGGTGCTAAGGCAACGCGTTGTTGGTCGTCTGCTCTATGAAAACAAAAACAATGGATTCAAACGAGAGATGTGTTGTGATAAAATATTTGCATATGAAAGAATTGATTTCGTATGAAATTTAGACTGACAGGTGTAGCAGCCGAATATAAAAAAGCACATTATATAATGATTGCAAAAATAGTAGGGCATAATACACAAGTAAATACTGCACAATGTCATCTGTCAATGAACTCCTATACTGATTTTATATTGTTCTGTGAGAGGGTCGCTTTACAACAGAAACTAGGGACTAGGAATCGGTCTATTAGTCGTTAATCTCTCATCAAAGGTGCAAGAAGCACCAAACAAGTGTCGGCGAGTTAGTCAGGTATCAACTTTTATACAGAAAAGGAAACTTTTTCAGCATAAGTTCATGTAATCGCTCAATGAAGACACATAATTCTCAAACCTGTCCAAAGCCTACACTACATCCAATTTCAAATCGAAACATGGTGATATTGTACTTAATTTATCAGTATCGTGCATAGGCCTACAAAAAATGAGCTAGTATAAGTAGTATTGTACTTAATACAAGCTACACGTTGTATTATTCTTAATTCATGTCATAGAACCAACCAATCGGCTACCGTGCTCTTAGTCCAACCAATCGGCTACCGTGCTCTTAGTCCAACCAATCGGCTACCGTGCTTTTAGTACAACAAATCGGCTAACGTGCTTTTAGAACAACAAATCGGCTACCGTGCATTGACGTCAACTAATCGGATACCGTGCTCTTAGTCCAACCAATAGGCTATCGTGCCTTTGGTACAACAAATCGGCTACCATTCTTTTAGTCCAACATATCGGCTACCGTGCTTTAAGTCCAAAAATTCGGCAAGCGTGCTCTTTCTACAACAAATCGGCTACCGTGCTCTTAGTCCAATCGATCTGCAATCTGAGGATCACTTTATAATCGAATAGTTTTCTGCATCAGACACCATTCAAGTGGACGACGATAAGCCATTAATGGCTACCACGTCAGTTCAATCTTTCTATATGCATATAGTGCTTCCCGTAGGATGCGTCCAGAGAAGAACCTCTGCAGTGGCGTTCACGTATGCATGGAATTCAGACGGCGGCAATGAACTGAAAGGATCTGGCAACCGATACACTGTAGTCCTATGAGACGACGATAACAACGATAACAGAGCAATGTCATGGACGAGGGAACTGGACAATAAAACATGGTAACTCCTCCGAGACAAAGCCACAGACAGAAAAAGCATATACATTCAGACTAACCTACCAGAAGATACACGTGCATACAGTGATGCAAGTAAACTTAAAATCGTAAAATACATAGGCCTACATACATGGGACCTTGGAGGTTGAATGCAGAAGGTTCTGCGGTGCGAATTAGCGGAGTCAACTATAGACAATTGCGCATCAGGGCAGGTGCTACATTTTAAAAGATAGGCATACGATATAAATATATATATATATATATATATATATGCTCAATGATCAAATGAAAACAGGAAGATATTATCAGAACTTAGTTGAAAGCATCCGTCGCAGAAATTGATCTGATCAGCAACGATTTGATTAGACGCCATTAGATAGGAAGCAACAACCGGCGATTGTTAAGGCTTCAACACTGTCTGCTGCTTTTCCGCATCTGATTTCCGCTTTCGCTTCTATATCTGTGTCCGTCTGCTTATCTGCGTGTGCCTCTGAGTCTATGTCTGTCTATCCTTCTGTCCTTCGAGTCATTTTTTTTGAATGTCTCATAGACTATATTTATCTCAGATCCGTGGAGGCTAATACAGGGTAAGTAATATAACAGTGTGATATTCTCAGACCGAAGCCAAGGACTGAACCCGCAAAAGTTCAGACTGGCCGGTAAAACTGTTTTCTGAACCCTTATTAAGATTAGTATTCTTCTGCAATAAAATTAATATTTTAAGCGTGTTATTCCGTTTTAGCGTCTTAATAAATTGAACTGTTTATAAAAAAGAGTATTGGTCATGGTCTTGATAACGGACCATCGGTCTTGGTCTGGGACAACCCGGTCTTGGTCTTGGTCTCGAGGTTTTGGTCCCGTGCCCAACACTGGGCTAATAATTACAAGCAAGACAATTGCATGCATTCAAGCATGAATGCATGGTTGCATTAATGTATGCATGTATAGATGCAAACATTAACGTATGTATATATATGTGTGGGTATTTGTTTGTGTGTGTGTGTGCATGTGTGTGCAAGCATTCATGGATAGTTACTATAATAAAAGAACAGAAATGCACTCATGCGTGTGTCCGTCCGTCCGTCCGTCCGTCCGCCCCTCACACCCTCCATTATACACCTAAACACATACACACATATTTTATATATATATATTTATTACCGAAATTTGATACCGCCCTCCTTCCAACATTTATTGCTCAGAAGTACACAGACACGCCTCGACGGCGCAATTGCAGTTGTACTGCAGAGCAATTGTATGCGAAGGACTTGCTCAACATCCCCACACAGTGACTGAAGCCCCGGACGAGGCTCGAACCCGCTCACTCAGCACACACTGAACGTTACGGGCTGACCGCTCTAACTGTGGCCACTGTGCCACACCACATCTTGTATAGTATATATAATATATATATATTATATATATAATATTATATATATATAATATATTATGTATGCATACATATACATGTATACTTATTGTCAACCTGGATGATGTGTGATGTTTTTTAAGGATCGTGTTATTAGCATCGTCTGAATCCAAGTGATGTCGATCAGGTATCACGGAAGCGTTCAGAGGCAGGACGAGGTCAGCGGCGCCCTCACTATCGCCGTCAACGCTTGCAACCGTTCATCACCGTCCTTCGGGGTGGGCCACGTGGCCACGTGGGCCCCCTCGTCGTCGTCAGAGGCCGCCGGCTGCCTCTGGCCCTATCTGCTTGAGGTCAATGAGTTCACGGTGCCCATCTACGGCTGCATCTCGCCGATCTTCGTCCTGCTGACCATCCTCACCAACTTCCTCGTCTGCCTCGTTCTCGTCAAGAAGCACATGCGCAGTCCGACTAACGCCATCCTCGTCGCCATGGCGATCTCGGACACGCTGACCGGCGTCTGGCCAATCCCATGCTTCGTCTACTTCTACGCGCTCAACCATCACCGCGACTACGTCCCCTACGAATGGTGTTTCGCCTACTTCTGCCTCACCGAGTACCTGCCGACGATCTTCCACACGGCCTCCGTCTGGCTGACCGTCGCCCTGGCCGCCCAGCGATACGTCTACGTATGCCTCCCTTCGCACGCCAAGCGCCTCTGCACCATTCCCAACATCGTCAAGGTCATAGCCGCCATCTACCTGCTTGCCGTTGCGTCGCAACTGTGCCGCTTCGCCGAGTACGAGTACTTTCCCATCGACGTACCATCACGGGACGTCGTCGTCGGGTCATCCCCGGCGGGGATGCGGCTGCGACGGGCCTGCTACTACGACTTTGCCCCTCTCATCCACCGATACCAGACCCTCTACTTCAACCTCTACTACTGGTTCCGCGTCGTCTTCATCCACTTCGTTCCCTGTACGTCGCTCGTCATCCTCAACTCGGCGCTCATCCTCACGATGCAGTCTGCCCAGCGCCGCAGAGGGGCGCTGTTGCAGACCGCCACTTCCGGTCACGACTGCGCACGCGTGCTGGAGAATAACTCGACGACGCTGATGCTCGTAACGGTCGTCGGGGTCAGTCTGCTCGTTGAACTTCCGCTGGCGTTCCTTTTCATCGTCATCATCGCCGAAAACACGTTCGGTCTGGAGATCTTGGCCGATCAGACGAGCTACTCGGCGTCGCTCTTTCTCAACATGTTCATACTTATCAGTTACCCTTTCAACTTCTTCATCTACTGCGGAATGAGTCAACAGTTCCGACGGACCTTCCGAAGTCTGTTCGTGACGACGGTCAGTGGTGGCCCAGCCGAACTCGGCGACCACGGCCCTTACCTGTCGATAGCCGTCAGGGTCCCCGCCTCCGATCCCATCTGCGACACCCCCTTATGAGGGAGACGGGTGCAGGAATAAGGGTAGAAAGAAAAGATTAGACGGACGAAGAGAACAATGGAGGAATATGAAGATACAGACAATGAACAGATAGCGAGAGATGCCTAAAACGATGGACAGAGAAATGTATGGATAGTAACATAAACATTGTGTAGGAAGCAAAGAATTAGAGACGGAAAGGCGATGACCAATTGTACAGACGAAGAGATAAGACAAAGAAAGACAAAGAAAGACAAAGAAAGACAAAGAAAGACAAAGAAAGACAAAGAAAGACAAAGAAAGGCAAAGAAAGACAAAGAAAGACAAAGAAAGACAAAGAAAGACAAAGAAAGACAAAGAAAGACAAAGAAAGATGTCAAGCAGAGGTAGTAATAGACCCAGAATAGAAAGCCATGTCACATACTGACACGTTCATTGGATTAGTGTAGGCCTGAAACGCCTGATGGTGATCCTTATATAATTATCAACAAAATTAAGGTGCACTGTAAAATGTCCTCTGTTAAAAGGCACATCATAGTGACGTCTTAAAATAAAAAATTCAATGCTATTTGAATAACGGGTAAATGATGCTGGCCAATGGCGTGCGTGCACATGTGTGAAAGTGTGTTTTGGAAACAAACGCCAACACCTTAAACACAGCTTGTAGTGTAATATTTTTCACACTACATCTACATATTGTTCACATATAATATTAAATTAAACACAAATTTATAATTGAAAAATAACACTGTTATATTGCTGATTTTCAAAGATAATGTTTGAGCTGTCTTTTACACGTGAATTTTGATGTAAACGACGTCATTATGACTTAATTACGGTCAGACAGGGACTTTTAATTATTTTAAACAGTATTATGCCTAGCTAATAACGACAGAAAACGGTTTTGGAATTTTAAAAGTCGCTAAATATTTACTAGTTATTTTTTAAATTACTTTAAGGGCCTTTTTCTCGGACACAATGTGTAATCGGCCTATAATAGATATTGCCACTATGTCTCTTGACACTTGACACTATTATCACTATCAGTGGGCCTATTATAAGTTACATAGCTTGATATTTTTAGGTATCGATCGCCTATTGCTACAGTCCCTTACACATATGGGCCTAGGCCTGGATGTAGACCGATCCGAGTTTTGTTGGGACTCCTTGTTTAAGGAGTGGTCAAGTCAACGCTTGTAGGCCATGCTCGACTAGTTCAATATTGGGAATCTTGTTACTAGAATCTAGAAAGTCTTGTATAAACCAATGTAAAACGAATGAGCTTTGGTTTGTACGTCTCGGTCGGTTTAAAATAGGTCCAAAAAATTACTGATGTCAGTTGTAACAGTTATAAGTACGAAGAATAGCAACAGGTTTCTTCGTTACTTGCTTACTTACAAGGCTATTGTGTAGGTTGGTTACCTAACTAATTAAATTGGTTCGGACGTCGGTCTGTTGGCTTCGCCGTATGCTGTCTGGAGTAAAGCTATAGTAGCCATAGTAGGTCTATAACTATATATATATATATATATATATATATATATATATATATATATATATATATATATACATACATACATATACTCCAGTGGTGGACCGTGTATCATTGCTCGACTACTCAATCCAGCGCAATCGATATTCAAACCACCTGCTATTTTCAAATGGTAAACTCTAAACGCTAAACTCTGCTAATAGAGCTATGTATCCGGCATCGAACTCACGTCGTTCAGCTACTCGTGCTCTAGCGTCTTACCATTCAACTATCTCCCCGCCAACTTGTGATAGAATAACGCGGGTAGGTGTACGGCAACACGATTATAAGCAATAACCTAACCTTTGAGATTCTGTTCTATTCCGCCACTGTAAAAAATTGCAATTAGAAACTTATATTGTCGTGATCACTATCGGAAAAGTAATAAACGACGTCGAATGATCCTGAGAAACACAGAAAAGGTTTCACCTGCCCTGGAACACGTCGTGTCAAATGAAGGGTTTTAAACCTGCAAAATTCTGTCGTGTAATTTTTTTTGTCATTATTATCACGATACCGTCGTCATTATTAATATTGAGATCTGCACGATATCACTGATCTTATGATTAGCATCATCATCATCATCATCATCATCATCATCATCATCATCATCATCATCATCATCATCATCATCATCATCATCATCATCATCATCATCATCATCACGATCGATAGAATAATATTTATTATTATTATCGTCTTAATCGCCAGCTGTATATATAGACGGCTCCGATCATGGCTGAAGTTCTCGTGACACAAAATAACTAAGGCGTTGCCATTGCCATGGCGACCATCGCGTGGTTCACTCGGCGAAATTGTCAAAATAGCGACGATGAAGGAACTAACTAATTATTTTGCGCCAAGAATGGGTCGCCTTCAACAATTGTAATCTTCGGAGTCACAAGTTGTTAATTTCGAAGAAGATGCATAAATCGAAGGCTAACGGTTACGAAAACAGCTGAAATTTTCAATATTAAATTTTACGAAAGTTTCGACGATGTTTGCGACCAACGATGCCGGATGATGACGTCACTCCTCTGTTGCTGTCATAAGTGCTAATTTTATGAAATTGACGTCCTCAGAAAATGTTATTGAACGTTTCAGAGACAGAAAAGAGAACGACTTTTGATCTGAAGCCGCAAGTTCTAAGGGGACAGCATAAGTAGGTCATGAGCGTTCGCAGGAAGGCGTTTGCTCCTCTGGATTTTGCATGTACTTAAAAAAATAAAATCTATTGATTATGATGATTGTTACAGCACGATTTTAGATGCGATAGGCCTAAAGCAATTAATTTCTATTTTAGTTTAAGCCCTTTAATTGACCATTATTAATTATTTTAAAGTTGTGTTCCTTGTAAAAGCGTCTTTAGGCCTGCAAAATCATATGCAAATCTACTTCGAACAGCATGTTGTTCGCAGGCTTAATAATAATATCATTATTAACAAGTGATCGTTATAGGCCCCTATAGCTTGTTTAATTGTCCAACATTGTTAACGAAAAACATGAAATTCAGATGATATAAACAGACAAATCTAAGCTCGATTTATTCATGCAGTTCTTCCTAGAGGCCATCTGCAAAAGTCAAGGACGACAGATCACGCCAGTTAGTAGGCCTATACCCTAAGCCTATAGAATTTCGTCTAATTTTGTATCTCTCTGTAATTAGAAAATACATTGTACCTAATAAATGAAGATACTTTCAGAACTTTCGTGATCACGCAACGCTGTAATGAACTGCAATCGTTTGCAATCGTTGGATCTGATCATCGCACATCCTCGATCGAACCAGTAGATTATAACTCGCAACTTTATAGGCCCTACAAGAAAATTACAATATAATGCATAGGCCTACAAACATCTCTCCGATGTCAATCTTGGACGGGACAGCACACAGGGGTTCCACGCGTACGCAAGCGCCTGCTTACGGTGACCGTTCCAGCTATTATAAGCAACGTTTCGTAATCACTTCTACACCGCCAATTGATGAAAGTCAGGCGCACGTACAGAACAGGCTTACTTACAAGCGATGTGTCAGGTCATTGGGTTGTCGGAATAGTTCGAAGGATCGAGGCACGAGCCAGGTCTCCATGCAGATGGTCAGAGGTGGCAGAGTTGTCGTTATGGCTGGTGTTGTTAAGGTCGAGAGAAAAATGAATAGAAAGATAACAGCAGGAAGACCGAGAAAAACGATTTAGGACTGGATGCAAGGGGGTGACTACAAAAGATGAAGGAGGCCAAAAACAGAGAGAAGTAGGTGATCGGCAGTGATAGTGGAGGAACCAAAAAAGCACGGAATTCAAGAGGAAGATCGTTCCAGAGACGTGGTGCAGTGTTGGATAGCCTACGGCTTGGTTGGAGAACTTCGGGTGAGAAGTGACTGCATAGGGGTCGATAAAGATTGAGACGGGTAGGCTAGATGATCGGGTAGAGCTGGATGGAGAAGATCTTTCTAAGATATTATGTGGACTGAGAATATTGCAAGGAGTTGTAGGTTATACAAACATGCATAGGTCCTAGTATAAGAGCTCATTGAATTTTTAAACGAATAAATTCTACTACTCAGTAGATTGTGTACTACGGACGTTAGAACTTGCCTAAACGGCAGAGAGCCAGAAGTATTAATCAAACTGAAAATAAATCTATTATTATCTATCACTGTCTTTCCACTTGGTGTTTAGCAAGATCAAGTTTTTTAATAGTGATATCACAAGCACATAATGATGATGATTTTACTACACAGAGGCAGATACATTGGTCTTTATGCCACCTGGGGATGAGATCAGTGAGGTGATTTCCCATTGCCTTCTTCAATGACAATTATGGGTTAGCAGCTTGTCCAAGTTAAGTCACAACACAGTGACTTGAAGTATATTTGATGGAAGGTAAGGTACCTAGAGTAAATACGATATTAAAGTAGTGAAAATATTCAAGCTCACTTTCAGATTCACACAAATCTAACTTCAGAAACCGACCCGTAATACAAAAAAGCCACACTGGTGACTGGAAAACAGTACATTTTGACACAGTCTGGCAAATAATAATAAATACTTTAAACGTGGTTGAACCATTACAGTTCATCCGAATTTGATTCCAACTACATTGCAAACTGAGAAGCAACAAAGGATGTTTCAGTTCAAAGTGAACAAGCAACTCTCGAATAATAATGTAAATATTCTTTCTTTACATAGGTTTATACACTGATTACAGTGGTTAAAAAACAGTATTTAATCAAACACCTACATGCAACTTTCAGACATTGAAAGCAAAATTACACAGCTACATTAAATAATCCACGTCTGTTTAACTCTTATTTGACACGACTCTCCAAAAATAAATATCAATACTGCTTTCATATCTGTATTAAACTCTCAGTTACAGTTGTATTAGCATCATAGTACAGAAAAAGCACATAAAACCTGTTTTAAAAGTTAATGTCTTAAAAATTCCAAACAACAAATAAACTGTGTCAATTAAAAACTCCATTTCCAGAATCAATGTTTACGAATGGCTACATCTGTTAAATGCAATAAAACTGGTTTATAAAGCCTTGGTATTCATAATAAACTGATTATCTGTAATATTCGTTGACAGATGTATACACAAGTATACAAAAATTTTCACAAACAACTTATATGAATAATCAACAGACTTGCTTTCCATTTTCCTCCTAGAAAATATCCCAACTAAGGCTGTCAACGGGTACCCGACCGAAGCTAACTACCCGGGTAATGAAATCGGTTTTCGGGTACCCGACATCCCGTAAAAATGCGCAATTTACTACATTTGCTAACAAAATATCCGCGACCGCGCGGGTCGACGGGTACCCGGATCGTAATTTCAACATTTTTTGACAGCCTTAATTCCAACACTTTCTGTACCTCCTGGCCTCAACTAAAATATTTTGAAAATGAAAAATCAACAACTTTGCAAGTCAGTAGGAGTGCATGCACACAAGTACTAAAACAAATATTGAGAACACATTACCTTGCAATCTTTTGCTACAAAAAGGTAAACAGGAATGACAAGTGCAATAAAAACGGATGCTTTCAAGCACCTGTACCTTAGACACCATTTAAAAAACTACTAAACTACTTGTACTGATATTTCAAAACACCTCAGCCTGATCAGCCTGAATTAAAAAAAAGCAAGCACAGGTAAGAGTATCAAAGTAGAAATTCTCTCGGAAAGATCATTCGATCCTTTCGATGCCAAGTTGGAACTCGCTCTTTGAACTCAAAACAAATTCAATGGCATCAGAAACTGAAATAAATTGTATTGAGTGATTGATGTCGGACATAGTCCTCAGCACAAGAACAAACCAACTGTTAAACAAAAACAAACTAGCATGAGATGGTGTAATGGCGAGGTTGCAACTGGATGAACAGTCAATCGATAATCGAACTTTGTACTTAGCACATATTTGAATAACTCTCAATACAATCACAAAACCGTTTCGCAACAGCAGCTGAATTAAGAAACCAAAAATAAAGTGATGATTAGCCTTCCGAATATGATAGAACAAGCATTTCAACATCACACACCACAAGCACAACTCCGCTGTCACCGTAACGTCACCAGCCACCCCACGACACTTGAACAAAATAAACCAATGGCAGAGATATCTCATATCGCAAACAACCCGAGCAAATAACAACAACTTTCCTACTAAACGCAGAAGTTGTGTAATAACATTTGCCCTGTCCAAGAACACAGCACAATTGAAAACGATCGAATGGTAGCAAGTTCGGTTGATGCTGCCACTTTAGAGTGTGAGAATTCACTGAACGTTCGTGCCATTCATCATTTATATGTATAATCGTAGTCACCAGAAGGATCAGTTCCAGTTTTCCATCACAATCATTTACCTGAAACAAAACATCTCTCAGCTAATCACAAACTTCTCGTATTTACTACCATAATACATTAAGCATCCAATTTTGATATATAAAGTCATTATATTCAGAAAATAATCTGTAAATTGCAATTATACTGTCACCTTGTGCTTCAGTTCGTTGAACTCTAGCAACCGTCATGACAAACCTTCTCCGTTTCTTTCTCTCCGAGATCGCGTTTCCTTAATTCCTCTAGATTCATGACCCGAACGTCACCAGCCATTGTGACTAATATAAAATTGATGATGATGAGTTCTCTGTCCAAAGGCGGGTCAACTGGTTTATATGCCACAGAGATGATGAGTGAAGTCGTTTCCCGTTGACTTTCTCACATACAACCTTGGGTGAGCACTGAGCAACTTGTCCCTCAATTCCCTGACTCTGCCTGTCAGTTATATTACTCACCTCTATTTTTCACACATCAACTGCATCTCATCTGTTTCACTTATACAAATCCACAAAGTGACACCAGTCTCTCAGAAATACAACACCTCCCATACAAGCAGTAAAGGTTTCTAGGCAATACAACACTGCTAATTAAAATAGTGTCTCACTTGTGCAGAACGTATATTGTTAGGATACCACATACTATGTAACCGCGTTTATTAGTGATTAGCAACTGGTCAATAAAGAATATAACGTAATGTAATGTAATCGAGCTCCTCAGAGGTGCTCTCTATGCTGGCCTAAATGATGACTTAGTAAAGTATACTTACTAACTTACTTACCAACTTCTCAGGATATGGTAAAGTGCATGCGACCAGCTATTCCAGTTTCCAGGATTGGAAGGCTCAATGCATATTACAATAATTCTTATTAATCTCATGCACTAAAATTATTTAGTAATCGGTACCTGCAACACAATCCGTCGTTGGAGTAGACATATAATTCAATTCTTTTAGAAGATACACTTCGTCAAGTTCCTTAAACTTCTCTTTACTGGGTGGATCATGAATGTCAGCTTTGACTACTTTCGTTGAGAATGGAATGGTGATGACTGAAGCACAGGTTACAGATTCCACCCTAAACATTACAATAATAAACACATAATCAACTTTTAAACCAACAGTTAACTTTAACAATTTGTTGAAAGAAACAAATTAGAAATTCATCACCATTCAGAATGAGTTTCAGAATAATTCTCTCAAGCCAAACAGTTTAAGCCAAACAGTTATTTGTATTGTATTTAACCATCTATGTAGTGATTCTAGTAGGGTAAACGATCAAGAAGCGCTGTCAGTGTGCAAGGCCTCGTGAGAAGAAGCAGGTTTTGAGAATAGCGGAAGAGGACGAGAAACTTTAGTCACAAAGTCCTCATAAGTTTCTTTCCTTTCTTAGAAAAGAATCAGTTCATTTGATCATTTGACCATTTGATCTTCAAAATAAATCTTGTGCTCAACTATCCTAATACAGATACCATAGACCACAACACTATGCACCCTATACAATGCGCCAATAATGTGCTATATTATTAAACTCAAATCACAGTGAAAAGCTAAGTTCAATATGAGGTTGATGTACTTTACAACTTTATTGAAAACATGTTTTAACATGCAAAATTAAAAGCAAAACTGGATAAATTTTGAGTAGACATCCATAGAGACAATAATCTCACTTGGGAGCATACATTAAAAATAAATTGACGACTAGTTCCCAAACACCTAAATCCTTGGCTGTCATGCACATGGATATGTAAAAATGCATCCTCTAATGCCTCGGATTCACACTTCAGTGAAACTGCGCGCATGCTAAAAATGTAATTAAAATTTACAATAATTATAATTAAATAGAATTAAATAAATTTTTGAATGAACAGTGATACAAGATAAGCGTTCTTTATAATGCTTAGTCAATTTGTAAAACTCTAACTCTACAGTAATCATAACTTTGCACTAACCTTACCCCTGACTCTAACCCTGACCTTAACTCTAATTGTAACCGTAAATGGGTGATTTTACATATTGCCTAAAATCTAAGAAATCTGGCATTTTACTAAATCCCTGTTTCACATGTTGCCTGTAACATATACACAAATCTGTATTGTATACAATACGAAATACAATACAGTGAAAATCTCACCTGGGAGAGACAGAAGATGCACTGTCAGCTGCAGTTGTAGAGTTCTCATTCACCGGTATGCTTTCAATTGCTGCACCACTAGCAACTGTCACTGAATTACCAACAGCATTAACAACATTTGTTGCTTCGCTATTTACAGACAAAGCTGCTGCGCTATCATTGGCTGGCGCTGCGTCGGCGGAACTTAGTTGCTGCGGTGTCTGAGATTCTGTGACATTTTCGCTGGCATGACGGTCATCCTGAGCGTTCCCTCTGTCTTCCAGATCACTAGCACAAAACAAAGATGCAAACAGATTCAAAACTAACTGTCATCTCTGTCACACAAAACATGTAATCAGTAATGTTTTTCATTTTCTGCTATTTGCAAACATCCTAGCCAAAACAAATTATTGCTCTGAATAGATACAAAGTGGTCTCATTAACTCATCCTAAGCCATTAATTTCAAACGCTGTAATAGATAATATGCTGTAAGAGGCCTGCAGTGTAGTCCTAAATATTGCGTGCATATATACAATCCTTTTATACGAGTGGTGTCCAATTGAAGAGCAGAATAACAAGGCTCTGATAACTTTGAATTGACTAATTCCCATGGTAAGTCCTTATACAGGACTGATTATGGTCTCTGGAGAGAGAAGCCATATAAAACAAACTTTTCTTGCATAAGACCAACCGCCACGATCTCTTTACATCAATGAAGAACAACTACCACCTCCCTGTCAAATTCAAAGAATAAGATACACACTCCAGAGCCAGAAGATTCAATGATTCAGAAAACATATTTTATCAGTCCTAACTGTAACTTTGCTATGAGCTATTGTTCAACTATGCATTAAGCACAGTCAACTTACTCAATTTCAGGAAACAAATTATGGTAGGAAAGGGTTATGCTGAAATAACACAAACTCACAATACACTCTATATTGATAGACAGACAGACAGACAGATAGATAGATAGATAGATAGATAGACAGTGTGTGTGTGTGTGTATGTGCGTGTGTGCATGTGTGCGTGCGTGCTCATATGTGTGAGAGAGAGAGAGAGAAGTGCATATATTCATACTGTTGGTTGCCCCGATTATCACTAGTATCCGTAAGGTCCTCGTTGTTTCTTTCCAGGGCAACAGAGTCTTCAGCAGCTGCCACTGTATGTGCTCGTGATACGTCAGAATGCTCCACTCTGCACACTACTGTAGATGGAAAGCGAGCGGAAAGTGAGAACCTTTCCAGCTCTGAAGGAGAACATAGGAAGAATCCCATTCCATTTGGAGTGAACACACACCCACTAATACCACTAAAACAAGCAAGAAACACAGAGTTATCTTTCAGCGTTGCAATTCATTTCGTCATTGAATGAATGCTACCCAAGCATCAAAATACGACCATTTCAAGAAACTAAGAAGAAAAAATGTTTCCAAATAGCACTCCAGCTTAAGCAAAGCCAAAGACAGATGATGCTCTCTATGATGAATCTCTCAATCTAAGTCCCAGTCTCTTATGAAAACTATTGACTAGCAAACTTATTCGGGCACCAGTCGACCTGCGAGGATATTTGTTAGGAAATGTAGAAAATTGCGCATTTTTACGGAATGTCAGACACCCGAGAATCAATTTCATTGCCCAGGTAGTCAGCCAATATAAATAACGGAATATTTCTGGCATAATTTTTCGGGTAAAATCACGCATATTTACGAAATTTCGGGTACTTGAAAACCGATTTCATTACCCGGGTAGTCAGCTTCGGTCGAGTACCCGTTGACAGCCTTAGTGCTGACGACCTACATTGACTACTGCTATCTACCAATGTCTTTGTCTTCATGGCACCCTCAAACGCTGGTCATCTGGCCATTCAAGACAATGGCTTATGTGTGTGTAATAACCTACCAAAGGTAATGTGTTCGCATTCAAAACAGTCATTGAAATTTATTATTTAACCAATTGAATTTCTATGTCAATATTTTGGCTCTCTCTGGACATCATGCTTACATTGCTTATTCACAGTTCAAAATTATCAAGCAATAAGAAAAGGAATATTATTCTTCAACTGACCTAGAGTTTTCTCTTGGTATAACATTCTGACTGAGTTGGTGCCTGAGTTGTGGTACGGTGAACACGCACATCTCACCGTCCGTTGATAGAGTAATGGCATCTGTTTCCACATAAGCCTCATCTAGACATAAAAAAAGCAGAGATGGAAAAATGACTCATTCTTACTCAACATCAAACCAATAGACACAACTCAAAAGAGGAAGGAAAACAATACAACTTAAGCCCATATGGAAGAAAATGGATTCAGGAACCATAAATAATATCCTTTTCCTTATACCAAGCATTGGAACTGAACTGGTATTATTAGAAATTGCATATTGAGCAACTTTTAGGTGCTGGTTTTTTTTTAATATAGAAGCAAATCAAACTCAAATGGCAAAGTTTGACAAACTAATTAAATAAGTTGGTGCTGCAGACTTGAAAACACACAGAATTCGGAAAATCTGCAAAACGTATAATTATTTATTTAAGATGATAAATAAGCAACAAAATGACCAGACTTCCCACAGACTAACTTCTCTGTTAATAATCTAAATCTTTCTGAATACCAATAATAATATCTTCATTTAATTTCAAACAGACAAACCGCTGCATGACTACAAGTACAGTATGAACAGAAAGACAAAATTAGACTAGACATAACACCTCATTCCTGATTCATCAGGGAACTCATAAAGCGCCCTTAAAAGATAGTCTATTAAGGGGCGCTCCCAGCCCTACCACAGTGTTACAACACCGAGAAGAGCCGATACTCACGTTCCCGAGGCACAACTGGATACTCTCAATGACCCACACCAAAGATTTTTTACCTTTTCTGCTTCTGAAGCTGGCATAAGCAATGTTTGAAAGTTGAACACCTTGCTTATGAGCACCCAACTTAAACTTGTGGTATGGTTTTAGGCTTGGCAATGAAAAGACCTAAATACAACAAACAACAGAATCAACACTGCATGCAGAAACAAAAATATCATAATCATCAGTACTTGAAAATAAACTAAACTTACAAATGACAAAAGTTAAACATATCCATGAAATGTATTCAGCGATTTCATTAATGGATAGTCGCACATCTGCATGACAGTGAAAGACCAAATTCGTTTGATTTTAAACTGACAAGCCGTAATATGATCACAAACATAGTACGAATGAATGATGACAAGTTATCAAAGAAGTCAAATTTAACTGTACGGCAGCCATGCAAGGCTACCATGTTGTCATAATAAACTAATGTCTGATAAAGAAGGTAGGGATAGCAGGAATCGAATTAGTTTCCTCTGCGTTGCATGCCAATTGTCTTATCCAGTAATCTATGAGCCCTATGAATTATGATTAATTGGAAAAAAACAAGAAACTACACAAAATCATATCTCATATGCATTACTCAGTTGTTGCACAACTCCTGTAAAATGCGAATTCGTAAACTTCAGTTCTCTATAGAATAACAAACTCCAGCCACAACCATTTCATTTCCTGTTTAAATGATTCATAAATACATATACAGTGCTCCTTTAGCAAAAATGGAACATGAATCAAAGCAAACAAACACTCTCGTGCAACGGTATAAATGCCCATAAAACGTAAGCATTGATAGCATTCTGCAACCATCAATTGAAATTGAAATTTTTATACGTTTGCAATGTTTCTTCAGATGTTTCATACAGACTTAAATCTTCCCCAGTGGATCATGGTATTACATCATTATTATTCCCACAGTGACCAATGATATCTCTTGGGCATCATGATTGAAATTCTTGAAATTTGATATCGCCCTTCTTCCAACATCTTTTGCTCAGAAGTGCACACGCCTCAACGGCGCAATTGCAGTTGTACTGCAGAGCAATTGTGCGCAAAGGATTTGTCAAAGGTCCCTACACAATGACTGATGCATCGGACGAGGGTCGAAACCCGCTAACTCAGCACACACTGAGTGTTACGGGCCAATCGCTCTAACCCGCTAACTCAGCGCACACTGAGTGTTACGGGCCGACCGCTCTAACCGATCGCACACATAAGACGTCAATCGATTAGATTTGATATCAATCAATCAATCAATCAAAAATACGTGATATAGCGCCCCTTCAAGATATCTACTTCTGTTACTGGTCATTTGGTGCTATTATTTATAAATATAGAAAACAATGGACAGAGAACTGCTTCCGTTATTGGTCCCCCAAAAAAAACATGAAAAAAACAACTACAGACCTTAAGTTGCTGTTGAGAGCAGATGACGACGTAATGAGACCCAGTCATGTTCGGTGCTTTGGCTCTCTCGTGCTGGACTTCAAGTGGACGAGGAAGAGGCTGACCCACGTGGTCAAGCACCTCAATACTAACCACAGGTGCACCATGTCTTAAACGAATTTCCTTTGCTGGAAAAAAATCATAGTTGCTAGAAGGACAACCGCACATTTCAGGGCACCAAACATTAAAACATTAGAAATACAAGCAAATTATGTATCTCTAAAATAAGGAAAAAATGGATGGATGTGAAAAAGGAAATAACTGAAATGAAGGAATTAAGAGATGCAACTTCGGAAAGAAAAAAATGGAGAGGATTGGTCATGGCGGTCGCTAGATTTCCAAGAAATAACAGCACAAGGTGACAAAGTGATTTGTTAATTAAACCAACCTCAACCTGGTTTGAAATTATGGGGTCATGCAGTGCTGACCAACCTCTTTGACAGCATGGGCCACCATAGAAGTTATTCCTTAAGCCAAAGGCTGCACCAGTTAACTCAAACAAAACGATTAACATTTATTGAAAATTATAAACTTTATTAAAATCCAATAAAACTTGATACAAGTTTGATTCGTAGTGTCAACTGGATTTTGTGCTCAGATTGTTGAGAGATGAGCAAAGTTACCAAACAAATGCTGATGCAGTTAAGTGTGTGTTTCATTTCATTTTTACATTAAACTGCAGAAATATGCAAACTCCGATTAGTCACTTAACATCAGTCTCATTCCCTGGAAGCTTTCACATCAAGCGCACCTCTGAAAAGCATATATAGAATATATGAATATCTGCATATTTTTAGACATTTTATAGCACCGCTAAACAATACAATAATACAATACAACTGTTATTTGATATCGCCCTTCTTACCGTTTAGTTCCAAAGTGCACACACGCCTCGAGGGCGCAACTGCAGTTGTAATGCAGAGCAATTGTGCGCGAAGGACTTGCTCAAGGTCCTTACACAGTGACGTCTCGGAAGAGACGTCTCGGAAGAGGTCGAACCTGCTCACTCACCACACACTGAGCGTTGCAGGCTGACCCTTCTAACCAATCGGCCACCGTGCCACCTCTATAGAACCTTCCTAAGGTGCTCTACCACACTGCTCTTATGCTGATTGCTGCAGCCAGTCTTAACCATCAGAAAGCCAACGAAAAAGCATATTACCAAGTGTGCACTGGACAGCGTCCTGGGTCCGTCGATCATTAGTTGGCACAATGAGTTGGTAGATGGAAACACTGCCATGATTGGTGCCCATCCACAGCGATGCAGACAACACCTGTGCTGTTAAAAAACCAGCAACACATAACATATAAAGTACTTCGTGGCTGACAGAGAAGTCCGCTTTGCTTTTGAAAGCACATTTAAAAATGGGCAGTCTCGATCTGATCAGTTCTAATTTGCTTTTCATCAAGGTTTCTATACATTCAACGCTATCCTATTTTCGTTTTCATATAGTTTTTCTTAAATTTACATTTCGTTATGTTTTTAGTTCTTGAGAATAAATAGTTAGTGAATAAATAGTTCTTGTTGAAGCTTTTGTTTAGAAAATAGCACTGCCCAGATTACACATTGAAGAAAATGCATTAAAATTACCATGGTCAAAACACAATCACTTTAAAAACCTCAAAAATACTTACTGTTTTGAAGGAAAATTTGAGCGAAATGCAGACATCGGACGACGGACGTAAGAGTCTGAGAGGACCTGCTTCCACCCGTCTCAGTCGTGGCAGTGGAAGATGTAGAAGCAGTCGGGTCCTTTCTCTGAGAACCTCTCAGTGTCGTCAGCTTCATGTCTTCCTGCAGAGATCTAAGAATTGCAATGTCGGAAGACTAAGCTATCACCAGTCTGATACACATTCACATAATTATACCATCGATCCTAGCGTACACTTACAGAACTTGCTTTTATGCAGCAGAGGCCCTGAGCATGTATAATGAAATCTTAGCTGAGGCTGATACTAAAATGTAGCCCAAGCCCTTTTGTCTGTTTAATATAGTTAGACCAGTCAGTTGTTTTGTGAGTACAGTAAACAGAACAAAAAGGCTCAATGTGTAAAAACAGCCCCAAAAGAAAACTAGTCCTACGGGATGACACTGCGACTCCATGGCAGACCCCATTCCATGAAGTGCCAGATTTCTGTAGGTTGTGGTATCTCAATCGCTGAACTCTTTAACGACCAGCGCACACTAAAATTCACTCATTCATTCATTCACTCATTCATTCATTCATTCATTCATTCATTCATTCACTCACTCACTCACTCACTCACTCATTCATTCATTCATTCATTCATTCACTCATTCATTCATTCATTCATTCATTCATTCATTCATTCATTATGAGCATTTATATATCGCCCCTTCAAGAAACCTACTCAGAAGCGCTCCCGGCCCAGCCACGATTAAAGAAGAAGGTCTTGAGGGACTAGTAAAAGCAAAGCGGAGCTCAAGTGGGAGATTGTTCCACAATGAAGAGCCCACAACCGAGAAAGAACGGCATGTAAAGCATAAAGTGTAAGGCATAATCGATAACCCTGGTCTTCAAAGGGTTAACGAGAAAAACAAACAGAAACAGAAACGGAGGTAAGCACGGGGACAAAGGATAGACGGAATCGATGAATATCCCACCAGGAATGGAGAAGGCAAGAAGGAAGGCCGAAGAAATGTAGGAGATGGAGAAATGGAGAGAAGTAAAAAGAGAGATGGGAGGGACAGCAAATTCTGCACACGTCATCAGCCGGCCATGTTGGTCGATTGATCTTCTGCAGCATCATTTCAGCTAATATTTTCATCTAAATGCCTTGACTTTGACAAACTCCTCCACCGTTTGGACTCTGAAAGTGCCAGTCCCAAGCCTGGAGAAAGGAGGAGGGCGACACCAAATCATCTTCGATATGGAACGGTGCTGTTAAAAAATCAACACACACAGCAGGGATCCTTCGGTCGATGTGACAGCTATGAACACAATCCACAGGAACTGGCGGTTATCAGCTTCATAATCTGCTCGGTAACTTTTGCGTACCGGACTTAGACTTATCCGTCGACTTTTCCAAGGAATTTGCACGTCTAAGGGGTATTTTATTCGCAAATTGTCTAGGCCAGGTGACTGCATTACAAAAGATCAGAGGGAGGGAGGGAGGAAGGAAGGGAGGGAGGGAGGGAGTCAAAGAGAGGAAGGAGCATACTGTTATGGAAGCACTGAAATTGGTAAAAGCAGAGGATTTTCCCAGAATGAACATAGCACCAAACAAGCGTGACACAGAGGCTGAGAGTTATATCATGAATAAAATAAGACCGAGGACATTGAAGTGGACATACACATCTAGCTGGACTGAGGACTTTGAATCAGTTTCTTTGGTCTGGTTCAGTTCAACTGGTGTTTTCATTTCAACTGGTGGCAGATGAGCCTCTGTGCTCCGTCCGCGGAGACGTCGAAAGGACTGTCGTACCATCTTCTGGAATGACTTCCTTCGTGACAATGTAACGCCTTCACCAGATCCACCTATGAATACGGAAGTAAAGCGCCGTTTCCTAGCATATATCTTTTAGGGAAGAATCCTCAGCATTGCAACTGAAGGAATTAACTAATTCACGGAGCATTTAAACATTCCTTGTGCTGAACTAAGAATTTTTACGTGATCTAACCAAAAGCACATGCATTTACTTAGTTCAACAATAAGCACCAGGGTTGCACAGATTAACAATTAATCAATTAATCATCAATTAATTTCAATGATTAAATTTATTAATGATTGATCGAAGATTAACAGTTATATTCGATAAGGTGCTCCGGTGTAATAGCCCTTGTGATTATATTGTCAACAAAACATGTTGCTCACCAGAACCTATTAGCGTTAACATGCTGGTTTATAAAATCCATGTTCAGCAACAGAAAAGCTCACTTGTCAAGAACAGTTCCAGTATTAGATATGACCTTAGAAAAGCAATCAGATGACAAAACAGAGGCAACACATCAGTTCACTAGTAACTGTAAGAGAAGTAACCATAAAGTAATTCTTCTTGCCTGAAGATGCAAAAGTACACTTCGTGTAGACCGTCTTATATCGTGCATAATCGAATAGACCAACACCATAAGCAGTTCCTATAGACAACCTGCACAAAACCAATATCTTTAAACAATAACTTTATGTAAAGCAAACAACATATAAATTAAACAAACAAGCTGTATTGTCTAAAATCTGCATGCAGCAAATCTTCATTCAAATATTTTTATACAGAATTACTATAATTAAATTTATTAACATTTGTCATGCCATGAGTGACAATAAAACATCAGAAAATTGTTCACAAGCATTGCAGATGTGAACATCTGACCGAGTTGGTGCCTGAGACATTATAAGTATGATTAATAAAGTGGCTCAAAGTTAGGAAACTAGAGAGGAAGGGGGGAGAAACATCATTTACACATGCATGGCTGAGCTCGGCTTTTATATCAGGAAGTTATCCAAAGTTGTTATATAGTCAATCGTGCAAACCAATGTAGTAAAGGTAAAAAGTCAGAACAAAAATATTCTTGAATTTTACTGTAGACAACAGCAAAAAAAGCAAGAAAATCTGGATTTAAACTTACAGCTGCCATTCTGGTTGGAATGCCAGTGCTGTGCATGGAACCGGTGGCATCATCTGAATTACACAGACCGGCTGGAAGCCTGGCACCAGCCTAACCTCGGAGTTCTTCACTTCAAGAGCATTATGACCGCGCCATGTAAAGTTGTCTCTGTCGGAGACAATGTTAATGGTGGCCGTTCGAACGTCGTGGTCGCGTTCTTCTCTCTCATGCTGAAACATTACAATCTGACCGGCAGTGCCAGCAACAACAAACGTCTCAGAGAGCAGACAGAAGTGAATCTTCTGAATGGCAAGGCGCGGATCATCCGTGAATGGATCAAAAATCCCAACCTATAACAATACGCAAGACAATTGATTGATTTAGAATGACCATAAAAATAATTTTAAAAACCCTCAGAAAAACAAAGGGGTGCGCAAGGAGATTGGAGCTGAGAATGATGAGACATTACAACAAACAGCGTTGAGAAGGAAGCCAGGGTAGTTCGGACATGTTATGCGATCAGATGGAATGGAAAAGCAAATGATGCTAGCGTGTGGAGAAGGAAGAAACGAGGGCGCCCAAGAAAAAAATGAATAAGTGAGATACACAAAAAAACCCGGATTGAACTTGAAGGAATTATGGGACGCGACTTTGGAAAGAAAGACATGGAGAAGGTTGATGCTAGAGTTCAACGAACTGACAGCACGAGGAGACCAGATGAGAAAAATAATGAAAAATTTGTCAAATTCAGCTCCAACAGCTTTGCACGTAAAATTCATTTAGCAAGACGTGATTTTAGGCAGTCACTCGAACAACTATTGCTAGTTCTAGTTTAAAAAACACTAGCATAATAATAATTTTAAATGCCCTAAAATAAACTAAAACAAACCTGTTGAAAAACTGATACTCGAATTTAATAGTTTTCAAGAAAAAAATAAACATAAGAAAATACAAACTAAAAGCTCCTAGAGCACATTCTCACTGCTGTGCAAGACTGCTCCACAACAAAATGAAAACAAAGTCTAGATGCATTTTTAAAACAAAACTAAAAGAATCATGAAAAGACAATAAAATCCAATTTTATTGTCTTTTCATGATTCTCTTAGTTTTGCCTTTAGATTGTAGTTTTAGAAAAAATTGTCAGTAAAGCTCTAACCTTTCGAAATGGAGGCCATTCGTCATAGAGTTCTGAGTCACCAGATCCATCGCAATGCATCAGGGTGTCGATTCCAAACAAGTTGGCTGTGTTTAGTTTGTAGACGAGTCGTATTGCCCCATCGAGTGAAATGTCCCAGAAATTCACTGAGCCATCTTCGTGTCTGAATTCAATACGAAGAAAGTGCACTTAAGTCAGTCTCTATATCTGAAAGTCATCCAAAGTTGCTATATAGTAAATCCTGTTAAAACTCATAATCAATTAATGGTAAGGCATGGAATATAACCCAAGGGGTCAGTCCGCATCGAGGCTTTCAAAAGTAATAAAAGTGTGGCGCTTTGGAGTTTACGCATTTGTCATTACGATTACAAAACTTGTTTACACACAGAATAAAACCCAATTAAGACAATTTTGTGCCATAAAATAAATTGAACATCACCCTTAGAGTTATACCTCACATTTAGATTCACGATAAAGCTTTATTTAGGGCTTTTTAAGATTTAAAGACGCAACGTATAAATGCCCGGACAGAGGCAGATATAGATGAATAGATGGATCGTCTTATGTATCTATACAGCATATATGTATGCATAATCCAAAAGTGTCATAAATATTCTAAATAGTCAATGTCTCAACAACATCATCATTTCAGACTAAAACGAACCCTGTGAGAAGAAGATCTCGCTTATTGTTCTTCTGTTGAAGCAGCTTAGCTCCACGGATTGGCCAATCCTGAAATCAATCATCAGTAAACACCAATCAGTTGACTCAACTCAAATACTTCTCAACAGTTCATATCTAAATCAGAATTATATTACTCGCTTATATATAATTTTTAAAACAGAGTTTAGATTTATTTATTTATTACCGAAATTTGATACCACCCTTCTTCCAAAATATTTTGCTCAGAAGTGCACAGACACGCCTCGACGGTTGTACTGCAGAGCAATTGTGAGCGAAGGACTTGCTCAAGGTCCTGTCACGGTGACTCCCGGACGAGAGTCGAACCTGCTCGCTGTGTGCACACTGAATGTTACCGATTGGCCACTGTGCTATACAATGTCATAGATATCCTAACAGAACATACAAAGTTAAAAATTTTAATGACCTTAAATAACCCCATAACCAATAAAGAATTTAATACCTGTGTAGCTCCTATGCCAGTTGTCATTTAGACAATAACCTCTATCATCAAGTAGCAACATTAACAAAACTGTCTCATCAAGTAATGCTCAATGTTAGAAAAACCATCTCATCATCAAGCAGCAACATTAACAAACCCGTGAAGAGTATTGAGTGAGCTGGTGATTTCCTGCATCCAAGATCTTGTTCCAAAGAACTTCTGGTACGTTGCTCACATGATCGATACAAGTAATGACACTGCAGTGGAGACTAACAAGATACGGCAAACGAAACAATGGCCATCCATTCGAAGCCACATCAACAGCCACTAGCTCCTCCTCGGCTAGCACAATTATCGAATGTAGACTCTCACCATCTGTGAAGTAATTCAAATAACGGTATTCAGCCATTTTTAGATTAAAATTATATATAGAGAATGTCTGATGTGAAGCAATACCATAAGAACATCTGGAAATACAAGATACACATGAGGTCATAAAAGAAATAGAAGGTATGAATGAGGTCATAGAGCTAAATCTTAATGGTAATATGAAGAGTGTCTGAAAATGAGATTTCTTCAAATTAAGACAACAAATTGTTTTAAATGATCTCAACTGCAACATTTGAGATTAACCATCGATTATTATGACATGAAAGGTACAATTGGGAGGAGAAACCCAAGAAGGAACAAGGAAATGTAGTATAATGGAAGCACAACCACATTCATTGCTGAAAATGACACTAAAATAAATATTTATGTCAAATCTCAACAATAGCCCAGAGGCCTGACAGAAACCAAAGTAAAAATAGATCAAAGATCTTCCGGAAAAACTGAATAACACAAAGCCAAACTCACCTGTTACTTCAGTTTCACTAGGTCGATCAGCGTTACAGAGAACAATGAAGTCCACAACTTTAGAAGTGAAATCAAGCACAACGTGTGAGTCACCATGCATAACGGTTATGGTGCAGCGATCATTGTAGCTCGCACGTGGCATGCCCCCGCTGAATACGATGAAAGGATCGCTGGAATTAATAACCACACAGATTTCAGAAGATGGTGCCTTCAAATAAAATAGAACTGCATCATAGATTTTGCTTTAAAAAAGGACATAGATCTAATTTATGTACTACCAGCAGGTCAATAGACACACTAGGAAGACTCTAAGAGTTAGGGAAGTAATGCAAACTGAACTGCTGCCAAGATTCAAATTGCAGAACAATAACTGCCAAAAGTCCAGAGGTCGGTAAGAGAGAAGTCCAAAGCTTAACAGCCGTCAAAGGGAGACCAATAGATTCATGTTTCTGCACCTCAGATTCACATTTCTGCACTTCAGATTCACATTCTGCACCTCAGATTCCCTTATTTCCACCTCAGATTCACATTTCTGCACCTCACATTCACATTTCTGCACTTCAGATTCACATTCTGTGCCTCAAATTCCCTTATCCACATCTCAGATTCACATTTCGGTGTGACCATGCGTGTGTTACAAATTTAATTACAATAATTGTACCTATAAGAAGCTACAATACCTTTGAAAACCAAAACCGATGTTATGAAGAGAAAGAACTGTTGACAGCTGTTAACTCACTCATTGGTTGTTTTCCAGAGGATTTTTGTAATCGATTTGCATGGAAATGGACCTACAATCAGAAAGCGACACATACTTCAAGTGAACCATTTCTGTTTGACAACAAAGAACTGTTACTCTGAAGGACAAACATGTATCATGCATACAGAAATTAACATAGCAAATTCTTTAGTACTTCACAAAAGCACTGTACCTATGATAATCTAAAACTGGGGTGTATGCTCAGCTTACAGAGAACAATAAACCGGGGTGCACAGCATGCACACCACCAGGGGAAGCGACATGTTATTTTGGGTGTGACAATGAGGGAAAGCATGAATTTGTCAGAATTTATAATGCATTGTATTATCAATTCATCCTTATAAGGATGCATTGATAATACAATACATTATAAATTCCAACAGATAGATTGCTGTTAATATTATTAAATTGCTGAGCTGTCGTTGGACAAGCAAGGTTGGGACAATAACTTAGAAGTCCACTTCCATGTAACATTGTAACAAGGATTATAAGCACAAGTTCAGCAGTGGCTCAAAAGTAAAAACTGTATGTATACAGCTTCAAATGCAGTAATACTTTTGTAAGGGGTGTGAACATTGGCCAAAGATTTCCAAGGGGTACAGGGCACAAACCATATTGGAAATCTGTGATCTAGCCAATCTAAGCTAATGCATTTTAAGATAGTTAGCAAATGCATGCAGACACAACCACAGTAATCCAACAATAGGACACCTTTATAATGAATACCACGTCTAACCTAACAAACCTAATGGTACCAGTACCTTAAGTAGTACCTTAAATAGTATCTTAAGTAGTATCTTAAGTCTAATCTAAAGTAGTGGCAACAGTCCAAGATATCACTGAATTCATTATCTCTGACATCATAAAATAACTTGCAGTCACATTCAACAATCTTTCAAAACTGGGTTTTGCCACACATGAAGAAATCAGTTTACAATCAATGGTGAAAATATCAACTGGACTTTACCATATGGAGCAGTGGCTGGTTCCTTAGGCATACTAGAATCTGCTGTGCTCCAGACAATGTAGCTGCCATCAGCATGTGATGACACGAATTCATCTCCTTTTACAAACGTCAGATATTCTAAAGTCTAGAATACAGAATAGATACAGAAACGTTACGTAAATACTAATTTATTTACACCTTACTAAATGAGCAAATGACAGACGTTAAGAAACAGAACCACCACATGATAACTCATTCATTCATTATGAAAATTTATATAGCACTCTTCAAGGTTACTACTCAGGAACGCTTCCAACTTAACCCAGGCAGAAAAGAACGGTCTTAAAATCGGTGACTCATTTGAACCTTGGGATGCGACCAATGATGCCCAGTTTATTGTGTTTTATAGACATTTTGCAGTTGCCAGATTATTCTTTGTGTCTTCATATGAACGTTATACCCATCCTATCTGATTTTTACTATCTTTTCTTTAACTTGGCTTGCGTAAAGTTTGTCATGGAAGGACTGTCGGTTTGTCGGAATTCTTTCAACTCTTTTTTCGGTATGTTCCTGTTGACCTACAGAGCTGAATTTTGCACACATTTTGGGCTTGCATGACAATGCAATGTATCAAAATTTTACGGACTTAACTGAAAAATTGAGAAACAAGTGACAAAAATCAAAAAAATTAAATATTGTTTAACCACTCGAACAAGTCCTCCTTGACGAGCTCCACTCCGGCATGTTTACATCATCAACAATATTTAATCAAAAATGTCTTAAGGAAATGGAACGATTGCCAGATAAAAGAGGGTCTTAAAACCCATGTTTTTACTTTAACTTGTTTTATCGCCTTATACTGCCGTCTTCAATGTTTTATTCCTGCTGATGCTGACTGTATTATTAATTTAGAAACTTATACAACAGATATGGGTACAAATAGATTTGTAGCTTATCACAATTCCATTATCAACTGGAAGTGACAGCATCACAGACCTGCATGGAATTAAACATTCTGGTCAATATGTTTTCGTCCAGGTTCCACAGAAGAATCAGTCCATGGCTATAACCTATCAAGACCTACAAGAACAGAGCATAACATTGTTAATAATAGACCATGCATAGGCAGATACGAGTTTAAGTACCATCTTTCGATAAACAAAGTGCCAATTATACTCAATCTCCAAGACCACGTATAAACAGGACACGACTAACCGCCCCGAACACATTATATGTGCATAGATCACATTACCTCTTTGTGTTGTCTCAATTGAATATATAAAAGTTTTAGCAGAATAGTTTCATCAAAATACCTTATTTTGCCAATTTTACAGTTGAATTAATAAAACATTACAAGTCAACAATAATATGCCAAAATAATAAATAATCTTGCAGTTGCATTTAATCTAGGAATTCATATTTATCCTGAAAAAGTGATGAACAATGGTACATGCAGTGTATAATAGTCTTAACTACTTAATTGTTTTCATGAAAGTATTTGTCATTAGGAACACTTCCTGATAAATCAAAAATCTGTAATTTTTTAATGTTTGCCAAGGTTCTTCATCAGAAAACATAGCAACTGAACAGCTGGTACCCCTTTAGAACAGACTCAGGGCAAACAAGCCACATTTATTAACATTTTGTCACCTTAAGCACAACAGACTGATTAACATCAAATGAGTCATTATCAAATAGGTCTTTCTTCAAATAATAATAAAGAAATTTACCTAGATGGCATGCTCACAGATCACTGACAGGATTTATTTTCAAACACTTGATTAGTAAATAATTGGTGGTCTGAAAGCTATGTAACAACATCTCACGTATCTGTCACGTGTCTTTATCAATACCTTTGTTCGATCTTGGGGATGCTGGCAAATGCATTCAGTGGCTCCTGGACCAAATTTAAAATCTTCACCATCGACAGTCGGGTCATTTGAACTAAAACAACAACAAAACATAAAACAATAGCCAAACAGAATAACATTTGCATAACTGGAATGACATTCGTATCACAATTACAAAGAAAGCCATTCTCTAAACAACAGATGGTTCTGTTCAGGTGGTTACACCAGCAAACTCTTCACCCCGCCTCCAATAAAGCCCAGCTCAAATCAACTGCGAGATGCTGGACCAAGATCTTGTAGTCCAGGACGTAAACCACAAATAGGATATAAATTAATTAAATAAGCAAGTAAGTAAGTATATTTCTTGATCAGATGACCACAAATGCACGACATGCACAGAGAAAATTCAGCAAGTATGAACAAAGACATCTATATACAATTATGCATAACAGATAAGCAAATCGCAACTTGATGCAATACAGACCTCTGTGCGATGAGATCATGGGATATGATCCGGTCAGAGAGTGTGAATGTTGCAACATCAAAGAAGTGCACATTTCCTCCTTCAGTTCCCAGCAAAAGGTGGTTTTCATGGTTCAGTAAACAGCAGGACGAAATGGTCTTTAACTTGCTGCAAGAAAGACAAAACAATGAAGTCTTGTTAGTTAGATGCACCACTTTGACAGTTAACTAGTGCTATAAAGTAAAACACTTGTATTAGCAACACTAGTTTAGATGGCCCACTGGCAGAGATGTCTAAAATAATGGGGCATCAGGTCCGAACAACCAGTGAAAACCAAAGACTGCGCTTAAAGTGTTACATAATACATATGAAATGGGTGCATTCTGTTTACATGTAAATTTTTCTTTGTATTGAAATTTTGAACATATAAAATAATTATAAAGCTTTGTTTTCATTGTGGAATTTCTGATAATATTTCAGTTATCTGTCTCTGTTGCTGAAGAAGTTAGTAACATTTAAAAAAGTTCTCCTCTGGATAATCGGAACACGATTTGGTTTCATCATAACTGCTGAGAAAATTATCGAAAATATAACATACATGTTGACATATAATGGGAACAGCCTTCTTCATAAATGCTGAGAAAATTATCGAAACTGCTGCAATGGTGTCAATGAAAGAGAAAGTGCAGAGCAGATGTACAAATGTGTCCATCTAAGAGGACTCATATTTACCTATTGTGAGAAAAACAAAGGAGAATTGGACAATAGCCTACATAACATGCGTTAGAGTCAAGGTAAACATAACGGGAGTGGTGGATTTATGTAAAACATGGGATATCATTCTCTTGCACCCATTGCCAAATACTAGAAACTGGTGACATCCCGAGTTTCATCATCAAGAAGCTTGAGACGCATTTCATCTTATCGTAAGACAAACCTTTAGAGATCCATTAGTTAGCAGTGTTTAAGCACTTGCAATTTTGAACAGCTCCAAAGCTTTGAAAGAAGTGTTCAGTAATAAGTAAGTATATTCTAACTTACACATGATCAGGTTGATCAAGCATGACACCATTATTATATCATTAAAATCATATTTATTTCATATATTTATCAATTTGGCACAAGATATAAATGATGCTTTTTGTATATGGCCAATGTATTAAGATGGCTGAAAGAGTCAAAAGAAAGTTCCAAATCAAAGTTCACTTCATTGCAGCTAAACGGAGTCCTGCATTGGAAAACAAATTTTCATATCAAAGTCACCAAATGAGAGTTTTCAGCGGTGCCCAATTTTCAATATCTGTCTAATACAATTCACTTTTTAACATAAAATACTTATCTAGAACCCATTAAAATATGACAAGTCATCAATAACTGAACAGAATTATATCAAAACAGCTCTGAAAACGTAGGATGCAATCGTATATGAACTGAGGATGGACTTATGATCATAGGACGAAATCATGATCACAGGCTTCTTATAGGTGAATACCTGGATTCTGCAGTAAATGACTTCTTTCTTTCCAAGAAGGAATGCTTTTCCTTGGTTAAAGACAACTCCCAGAGATGCAGTGAATTATCGCTGCAAATCGTCAGTAGCTTGCTCTGCATCAACACACATCTCGGATTTCACCATTTATTCATATATGCTCATACATTATAAAATATTATAGCAGTACAGCACACTGAAAGTCACCAACATATCGTAACTCAAATTTATAAAGCACTACTTGAAAGCCAAGTGCAGGGCACCAGCTTATTCACAAGGACTGCAATGGCACAAGCACTGACATGGGTCAGACTGGTTGGGTCAAAGGGGTTGGGTCAGCAGGGTTGGGTCAGAGGGACTGGGTCAGTGCAACACATCACGTATACATGCAGAAACATGGTTGGATAGTGTGTGCAACTACACTGTAGGAAATGTGAACATTCACTTAGTAGTAAGCACACACCTACCTGTCGAGGTACAACAATGATGTGCCCCACAGCTACATCACCTTTGTGTTGGCCTTGCAAGCAAATGCCCGGCTGGCCATAGCTGCATGGATATTGTCAAGCAAACCTCAAACAGTATTAAACTCCACAGAGAATCGCAAAATGACCTCTCAATCTGGGCTAGGCAGAACATACATTGCATAAACAATTCAATTTAATTCACAGAATAACTTCTACTTCGGTGTTGTCCAATAACCCATTTATGAGCATTTTAATCATCTCTAAAAAGTCAGACAACTACCCAAACTAAAGAACAATTAGTGATAGTAAATAGTAGGCTCCCATGATTTCAATCAGCTAACTGAACTTCGTACAAGAAATCAGTGTTCTCAATAGGAAGGAAAAAGCTCGTTTAAAAGCAAAGGAAGGAAAGCTAATTTTCTAAGCACATTTCCAGATGCATAGAAAATTAGTAGACAATCAATTCAGCCCAGATACAACAGTTCGTTCTGGATTGTATGACATCACAAAGATTGCATTACACTGAATTATCAACACAGTTCTATACATATCATGAATATAGCTGGAAAGTTGCCTGTCACACGATATAAAAAGCAAGCCTCAACAAAAAACTATGTACCAAGAAAAAACATAAAGAAGGATACAGTTTCAAAGCACCAGACTTGGTACCAATTGCCAAAAGGTCCAGATAAGCATCATATGCAACAGCGCTTGGCTTACTTGGAAATCCAAACCCAGAGAACTGAAAGAAAGCAACATAAAACTTACTCCAATACAGCATCCAACACAGCATCTATAATTAAAATCAAATCTTTTTAAGCCCAAGAAATTCTTAATGCCAAGTCTATCCAGTGCCACATAATCTTCTTAGTACCAATTCTTATCGTCTAAGGTCTTATCGTCTAAGCTCTCTGACTTCCAATTTCATTTTTCTCTGCAATCTTCTACAAAAGGCATTGTAAACAATGATTAATTATCCATAGGTTTATTAAACACTCTACAGCCATCATTTAACAGGTTAACAGATTTTTTTTCTGTCACGGTGCAAATACAAACATTATTTCACAACACCCTACAATCACACAATGTAACAGAGTTATTCTTGAACACATAGATCAGGTTTGTAGCTTAGATGAAATGCTAAATGTCTTCAAAGCATTCAAGCACCTATGAATAGAGTGTCTAGCGATGTTATAACATATTATATAAAATTAACCACATTCTAATACCGTCCACAAAATTACCACTTTGTCACCATGACAACCACTCACCTGGCTGTGTCACTCATCTGGCTGTGTCACTCACCTGGCTGTATTCGTAGAGATCCTCCTGTAGACTTTTACGAGCATCGCTTTCTCGCGATTCACTTCGTCTCAGCTTAAGACGTCTTAGCACAGAATCCATTAAAAACTAAAAAACAAAAAACTAAAAAACAAACAGTCTCAGGTTGCAGCCTTTGGGAATTAGTGCTTGGAATTGGATCACTGATATAAGCAATAATTGATTTTATTATCAAGAATACTATCATTGGGCTTCTCAGTTTGCAACTTTGTCACAATTTTTATTTAATCACTTAAGTAAAATTTTGTCATTTTTTCTTAATCACAGAAATGATTTCCTAAGCCAAACAGAGTTGCATAAGAAATCAAATTCTGAAGACTTCTACTGCACCACTACTCTCAGTCAATGATTGCCTAAAAGCAAAGTTCTATATAGTCTGTATTCATCAGCTAAAACAGGTCCTGTATGGAGCTGAAAGGTCACATTCACTGAAGTAGATACAAGTACATAAGTTAGAAAATATTCGTGTTGAAGCAAGACCTTCAGGAACAAAAAGCAGGAAAACCAGTCATCGCAAATGGCAAACAAGCTCCAAAGCTTTATGTCATTAACCATTATACTATATTAAACATAATAACCACAGCCATATATTCTATTGTCCCCACAAATACAGAACAAATTTAATAAGTACAATCATACGCTAACAAGTACATTAGTACAATCATGTTAATTACAACCATACGTCAATAAGTACAATCATACATTAATAAGTACAATTACACAATATAGCTGAATAGTTCAATAGTTTAAAAACAATGAGAACAGATAATCCTAAAGGTAATGTTATTAAATCAAAAAGAATGATTAACATTTAAATTGGCTTATTGGCAACAACAATGTCGTAAACTTGTTCAAAGATAATTTTTTTGCTGGACACCATTAAAACCACTTTTTTCCCCAGTTAAGTCAGGAAGATATCATGCTCATCGACTACTTAGTCAGTATGTCTCAACTTTAGTACTGGTTTTGACACTGTTGACAACCGGCTACTAGTTTCTGCTCCATTAAAGCTTTTGGTAGCTCTGGAACTACTTTAAAATGGATATCTTTTCTTACCTCTGCAATTGATCACAGAAAATTGATCACCCTTCTCTTTCTGCACTGCTAATGTCCCAAAGGGGCCTGCTCCTTGGTCCTTTATGATTCACCAATGAGCTTCATGGCTAATCACTTTGGAGTACAGTTCTAGAACTATGCTAATGACACTGCTTTGAATTGCTCTGTCAATTTCTCTGTCACCCACCTATCAGTCCGATAAAGATAACATATGGTCTTGTCAGAATATGCATGGCTCTGCTTCAACTAGGGCATTAGACAATTTCCACCGAGTCCCACATCCGAGTATATGGATGCACTATTTACCGGATCCGGGTATGAACCAAATAGTAGTGGCAACCCCGGCCCTGCGAGTACCATCCACATGCGAAGCTTCAAATTTTTTAATTTTTTAACTCTTGCTGGTCTTGCGAAAATAACAAAAAATGGCCAAATAAATGTTTGTGCCTGTAAAAACTACGAACACGGTTATAAATTTTAGATCTCGTTTTTAGATTGTAAAATGTTTTTAAAAAAATATAAAGTAAAATTTTTTTATTTTTAACTATTTGTGTGTGTAATGTTTGCCGAGGCAAATACTTCAGAATAGTCTGTATTCATCAGCTAAAACAGGTCCTGTATGGTCCTGTATAGTCCCGATAAACGGGATATTCGGCCAAGACGAATGTCCGAGGCGATTTCCGGTTATGCCCTAGTTCTGCTTCAATGCTTTAGCCTCACACCCAGATAAATCCAAGACAATAATCTTTTAGTTACACTGATGTCTGCCTTCTTTGTGTTCTCACATAGTAATAGCTCGGTCTGCAATGCAGTTTCACCTTAAAAAACTGTCAAAACAATTCGTGTAACTCTGGACAGTAGCCTCAACTTCGAACCCACACAACAAACCAACAGTTGCAAATCTTATCTACATAAAAAAATAGCAAAAGTCATACATGAACTGTTGTTTGCTACCTCTGAAGACTTATCACACAGCATAGCCTGCTCTTGCCTCTTTTAAGCCAACTTGCTCGCTCGCTCGCTCACTCACTCACTCACTCACTCACTCACTCACTCACTCACTTGTTGCAAGTGATTCAGACAACAAATTTAACCGGCTTCAACCTGTCTTATGTGCGTCAGCTTCATCTTTTTGTAAAAGCTCCTCAACCCGACTTTATCAACTGCATTGATACACTTATGGGATCCCAATAAGATTAAAACTGTGTCGTCTTTTCATGTGCCAAGAAATTGTGCATAGACTATCACCATTTATGAACTTTATTGCTTACCCACAATCCCACATGTCTACAAGGGATCTGGGATTGTCAGTGTCAATCTCGTCCAGTCAGGTGTGTGCACTACGCAACCACCAACAAACTTATTCACAGAACTTCGTCATCTATAGATAGATTTTGACAGGTTTTAGCAGACATCATAGACAAGATCACATAAGAATGCCTGCCATATTTCAAGTTACATTAACATCAGATAATAAATTGACATTTCAATGGATGTCAATAAAATAAAAAATTCCTTGACATATGAAATTGTATGATTCAAAGTTGAATGACCTCTTGCTAAAGCACACATATAGGTAACGTTAGTTCTACAAAGAACAAGCATTCACAATCATTTCTATGCATAAATAGAACCAGGGTCAATTTCACAAAGACAAATGATTTTTTCACATCATGTTATCTGCCAAAAAAAGACATATACCTATAGCTGGAAACTTTGGAATAGTTTCACATTCTATTTTCACACAAACATCTAACCATCCATATATACAGAGTGAGCCATTAAAAAGTAACCCCTTCAGGTTTATTGCTAATATTTTGGCCCAAAGAAGAAATAACTAAGTGCAATTTTACTGGTGGTTTCGAACTTTCTCATTTCAATTTTTCACATTTACACTTTAAATTAATAAAACAACAGTCAACTTCAGATGCTTATAAATAGTGTGCCCATTAACAGTTTATTTTTGACCTTATGTATTGTGCATATTTATCTAAAACTTCATTTCACACCTTACATGATGTGTTCGATAGCCAATACCTACTAGATTGAGTGGAAGAACTTTATAACTACAAGAGGTTGTGGCACTCTATTATATCTAATTCTGATGCAGCCATATTATTTACCATGGACATGGTTGCCACCGGACTACAATAAATGATCATCCAAAAGGTGTTTGAGAAATGTACTTGTACACTGTGTTGTGTCCTTCGTCGGTAACAAATGGACAAAGCCAAGTCTCATTCACTAAGACAGCATCATGAAAGCAAATGTTAAGATTACACATTTCCATATGCATGAAGTGCACAATCCCACATTAATGTCAAATGGTTTTGTTGAGCATTACTCCAACAATATTAAATATTAATCATGGAATCGTGCAATACAAGCATCTGGTTTCTGATGCACAAGGTACCAACTGATGGCCCATCAATATCAGGCAAATGCTTGGTCTGTTTCCGAAAAGTCAAAAGTCTCTTAAACAGTCCATGATGGCAAACCTACCCAAAGAGGTTGGTCTCACGTCGTGGTACGAATGCCATGGCGAAAACATCGATACATACATTGGCTTGGACGCTAATTGTTCTATTCATCTAACTACTAAAAATGTGTCATTTCCAAGAAAAACGAACATTTATCATTTTGGTCGCACTTCGCAGGCGTTGTGTGATATTGACACGCTACATAAAGACCGCATACAGCTATGCTGAATAGTAAATGAGCCCTTATCGTACACAACAACTTGCATATCGAACAGATAAAATAACACGACTTAACAAACCATGTGTCAAACTGCATTGCGCAAAATACCAAAATAATTACCTTTTAGACAAAAATATTCCTATTTAAACGAAAAATAAAACTAATATACCATCAGATGACCCGACCGACAAAAGAGAAACTACAACAGATGACATATTGTAAAAGAAGTATACTTGATAATGACGTAATGTTTCGTCATATTAATAATTTTCTTATTCTCTGCTCGAGGTGATAAATCCGTTCCGAGTACAAATAATGTTGCACCATAAAGCACAAGTTTCGAAAAATTTCATAGCCCCACAAAAATCCTCGCTATGGACAGCTGCAGCTGCAATTTGCCACATCTATATGAAATAGGAACAAAGTCAAAAAAATATTACTGGTGCCAGACTCAGCTGTAGGCCTTTAACAAAACAATCATTCCACAAGTTCACAACTCTTCTAATGAAGAATTTCTCCCCTAATGATCATATCGGTAATCGAAATTTCTACAGCACCCAATGACCAATAGTGCAAAGTCGCGGAATCACGGCAGGTAGGCCTACTAAATCAAACCAAAATCGATTGACAGGCTGAGTCAAAAACTCAAAATCCGGAAAGTCAGACAATAGGCCTATACGTCGAAGGCTTAGCCTATCTACCTAAGCTATTTAGATTCCTTGGAGGAATGGTTGGGTTAGGCTATTTGTAAAATTTCTGTGTGCACGCTTTACTCTTAACCATAGATGTCGCCCCAATCTAAAGTTTGCTTCTAATTGAAAATAAAATTATGATGTTTAAAATCTCCAAAGGCATTTTTCATTTCGCTGACATGATTGTTCGTCAATTTATATTCATAATGATTTTACTAAAAGGCCAAAACCCTCTCTCACGAGTCCAACAACTACCCCAAGGAGTGCACATAAAAGAAAAGTCTCCTTCTCAATAGCCAGGAGTCACTACTGTACTCACAGGTTCCGAGGTACTACACTTGGCAAACCTGAAAACCTCGCAAAGACGAAAGACAATCACACCTGTGGAAGGATATCTATAGGAGTCAAGTACATTTTGATTCTCAATATTTATTAACCCAGGCAACGCTGGGTAGGCCTACCCTCAGCCAGTATAATTATAATTTAGAGTTGGAGTGGCACAGGAGGGATGGGAAGATAGGACTTGTGACAAAACAGTGCTTTTAGTTTTGAGTGAAAGAATGTGTAGGCCTACAGTTCTATGCGATAGAACTATATGCTACAGTCTGTAACAGTAACATTTTCAATCAAATATATTCAAAACGAGGGTTGATCATTGTCTCACACATGAAATAGGCTAGGCCTACATCTAGTCTCGTACCTAAATTAGGCCAAATCTAGGATCATGCATGCCATGAAGTAGACTAAAATTTAATATGGTTTCATACGCTGCATTGTGCCCCGACGACGGCTAGGCCTATAGCTAGTGGAATTAGGCCTACGTGCGAGTCCAGGGCGACACTGTTGGGATGTTTCAACTTACATCAACTGTTACGTTAACTCTGCACCAAAATTAAAGCATACGCTATCTTTAGGCCCACATAGCACTATGATAGCAGCTGTGATGCTGTTTCTGAATTTGATGCCTTAAAGGTTTTTGCGGAGCTTCATTTCAGGACCGCTGCAGGCATAATCTTATACGTGCAGAGCTACTTTTTTAGGGGAAGGCATCAGCCATTCACAAGGCTGCGGAGCTGCGTCATGTCAGAGGGGTTGTCCAGAGGTGTATGTGTGCGTTATGCGGGGTTGTCATATAGGCCTATAGTCTCCATCTTCGTAGCGTTTGCAATAGTATACATGTAGCGCCTACTGGATCATATGTGCCCATTGCCGCGCTTCGATCTTCGGTTTCAAAATTCACAACGCATGACATCTTCTCTTTGAACATGTCAAATTTGGCGAGATAGAGCCTGATGCTAGTGACACAATTCATCGATCCTATATAGGCCTAATTATATTGATCAGCCAAGAATGAGGCGCTTCGTTGCTAATAGAGTGCATCGTGAAACCTTAGCGGACTGTGTACATTTGATTCGTCACCAGATGGCTGCAAGAGGCGAGCATAAGTTACATAACACGGTGATCAACTTTGATTAGCACTTGCGTACGTCCTACTTCCAAGACTTTGGGATGACGCGGGAAGAACGAACGGACAGTCTGGACAGACTCTGGAGGCTCGATGAATGCATGCTCTCGGGACCAGGGTTAATATAAACCGTTGGGCAGATGAAGCTTCGTGTCGTCGATCCCTCGTCAGTCACTTTTCGATCGATGCATCAGCAACAGTAGAATACAAGTAGGGCATATGTATCCGTCGAAGGGAGTCTCTAGGACGTAGCATACTTCTGCGGACACAATTTCAAGCTATAGGCCTATAATTATGTAAGAAGGCCCCCAAAGGTCAAGTTCTCAAAGCGGCCGGCAAATAATTTAGGGATAGTTAAAATCTTACGCATCGGGCACAAAATAATGCACAATTGCCGCCGCGGAAATATTGTAGGCCTTGAACTTCTAGATACGTCCATGTAAACACAGTAAACCTGAGCGATTTCATCGGCTGGACTCGCACCACTAAGTGAATGCACGTTTTATAAATTAGAATATAAAGAATCCTGACAATGGCATTGGCTTAAATTTTAACCATGCGCCGCTCTAGAAAATGATATCTTCGGAACTGTACCTAGTGACCCCGGTAAGCAACGTGACGTGCACAGAGGGAGTTCCGGTCCCGTGTCAGGAACCGGAAGTACCGGATGAGCCAGGAATCAAGTCGGCTTATCTACTTTTAGCCGTCATTCCAGTCTGGATACTATGCGGCAATCTATTGGTTATTCTGGCCGTCGGTCGACAGAGGAGTTTGCAGACTCTATCTAATCTCGTCATTGCAAGTCTCGCCTTCACTGACTCGCTTCTCGCTCTTCTGGTCGTTCCTCTCGGCGTCTACCAGTTGGTGGGTAATAATGAATTATAGAGTTTCTATGAACCACTTTTATTAAACAGCGAACTTAATTATATATCATTCACCATCCACCATGTTTTCTTTGTACGTCCCTTTACGATAATAAAAAAATTCTGAAATAATTCTCTCCGTATACTTCATAGTAGGCCCTACGGTAGCTGATGGGAAATGTTCCCTCTAAGTTGTGCCCATGTACGCGCGCTGACCGTAAAGAATTTAGTGTGCGCATACAAATTTTTGTTCTCGAAAAACCAAATATTGAGAAGAACAACTTTAAACCAATATTTAGCTAGGCAGAATAGAAAATGTAGATACATTTCAAGCTAATTACAAGTAGAAATGATAGAATAATGCACATACCTGCAGCATGCGTACGTGGATATAGGCCTATTTGCGATTACATAATATTTTTATGTAGGGCCTACATAGATATCATCACGTTAGCAAACTCTGATATGAAAAAGCTATTGCCTAGATACTCGTCTGGATTAATGCTTACACAGGTGAACGGCTGAAGTACGTACAATGACCACTTGGACAAAGAAGATGGATGAATGCCACTATACTGCACCTGTAGTTCCATCTATTTGCTTCTGCAACCAATAGCTATTGAAATTAATTGACACTCTTGCCTTGTACAGGTTAGGTTTGTTTCTGTCCGCGCCTATAAGTAGACATTTAAGAGTGTACACTATATTGGATTATGTTTAATAGTGCCGGTAAATTAGTTGACCGGTATAATACTAGGCTCGCCCATCGGAAATGGTTCACACAGAGGGCCAATTGTGGCAATCGGTATAGTATACGTAGGCCTACCTTGTTACCAGATGGAGATTTGGAGGCTCGATTACCGTTAACGGTGATAAATGCAATTGTTTAGCGCTATAATATGCCATGTAACGTGCTAGTCCTGGTTACAAATTAGAAACTCGCAGGTACATTCGTTTCTCGCACATCTTAGCAGGTTTTGACCATGAGGAATGCACCGAAGACATCCGTGTTACCGATAATGTGAAATGTAGCTTTGTTCTCTCTATCTGAGGGTGTTGATCATTATACAAAAGTTTCAGCATTAGACCGATTTGACATTCGGACGCACACAATGGTTGGTTAACCTGCAGGTAACCACCTGCTGAAATATATATATATATATCGTGTTGACCGTGTTACTTCATTTCAACAAAATGCTCAATTATCACGCATGCAGTTCCATATAATGACGCAATCTGTCCGTGGTAAATTCATGGCATTAATTTTGAAGGTAAAGCAGACCACGTGATCGATTCAGAAAATATTAAGCGCATTTAAATAGATTGTCGTTGTGTACCACAGTACCAACTGCGTATTACATAATGACTAGGCCTATCTAATTGATGGTATACATGGTAATGGTCATCATTTTTTTAAACTTATTTCCGTCGTCTCCTTCGTTTCATTCTATCTGGTCTCGTTGTATGTCTCTGTGATATATATGTATCTATGTGAGCAGTGGCTGCTTGCATGTCCTGCTATGTATGACTCGTTGCTGCTTGCATGTCCTGCTATGTATGACTCGTGGCTGCTTGCATGTCCTGCTATGTATGAGTCGTGGCTGCTTGCATGTCCTGCAATGTATGACTCGTGGCTGCTTGCATGTCCTGCTATGTATGACTCGTGGCTGCTTGCATGTCCTGCTATGTATGACTCGTGGCTGCTTGCATGTCCTGCTATGTATGACTCGTGGCTGCTTGCATGTCCTGCTATGTATGAGTCGTGGCTGCTTGCATGTCCTGCTATGTATGACTCGTGGCTGCTTGCATGTCCTGCTATGTATGACTCGTGGCTGCTTGCATGTCCTGCTATGTATGACTCGTGGTTGTCATCCACATCACGGGTTCTTTCATTTGAAAATCAAATAAACCAACTGTGTTCGCACATGCATGTGTGTCTGTCTTCGTATCGTTGTATGTTTGAATGCATACATTGCACACGTTTGTATATATGTAATGTACACGTAATCTCGTATGTATGTATGACCTTTAGAAGTAAAGCAACATGGAGATGGAGTGAAGAGGAAGCGACGTGGACAGCGGAAATGAGATGGTTCGGAGGGAAGGAGTGATGAAACTGTAAAAATCGAAAGAAAAACAGAGACAGCAGGAAACTAAGACAGAGACGCCGAGGTGCATCCAATTGCTCAAAATGCTTCACTGCTAAATATTAAAGAACGGCCATTTTCCTCTTTCGTTTCTCTTCCTATTCTGTCAGAATTTTCATTTCGATATACTCCAAATGCTGTCATCTGACCAGAGTTCGGCTTTCGACAAGTAACAAATTGAATGAACATATAAGAACAGCATCGATAGTTTGCAGTGGAAGCCGACTGACTGAACATGTGACTGCGGCAAAATAAAATATTTCATTTCTGCCCGATATAAGGCTGGATATACACGTATGTATATACGCGTACATTGTTCTGTCTGTGTATTTTTTGTACATATGTGCATGCAGATGTGTCTATTTATTGGATTCTTGCATCTGTCGAATGTATGCATCCGTTACAGTAGCGCAGACACGCGGATGCAATATGCCAAATTTTTAACATTTCAAACTGACAAGCCGCAGTATAATTACAAAGACAGTATGAATAAATGAATGTTGATGAAAAGTTATCAAAGGGGTCGAATTTGACCGTCGGCAGCCATGCAAGGCGCCCATTATACGTCGTGCATCTCATTTTAATAAGCGAAAGAAGGGAGATATCCATATATTGATGTTATATATATATATATATCATATTTATATATATTCTTTATACGGAGTCATGTATAGGCACTGAAAGTATATATGTAGTTGTATCTGATAGATGATCTATAATATAATATTTATATTTGCGGAGGCATTATATGCACTGCAAACATATTTAGTTATATTTGATAGGTGGCCGTTTTATGTCTTATATAGGTCAACGAATTTAATTAAACAGTAATGTGAAGATTGCGCATGAACATAATATATCTTAACATACGAATTGCAAACTAAAGCAAGGCTACTTCAGATGTGGGTTGCATCGTTGAACAGGTGGCCGGCAGATGGCAGCTCGGTCTATACGCGTGTTTAGCATGGACCGGAAGCGACGTCGTCCTGTCGACGACTTCCATCATGCACCTGTGCGCCATCGCTCTCTACCGATACAACGGCATCGCCAGTCCACTACAGGTGCACAGTACGCATGATGTGCGAAACGTGGCCGCCCTCGTCACCCCGTCATGGTTGATTGCAATGACCCTTGCGATCCTTTTCGCCGTCCAGGGACTGACCGAGAGCAGCAATGTCCTGCAGGTCAGCTCGTCGGATATGGCTGGTCAGTTCCTACAGTGTGGACTATTCAACCGGACGTTCGCTGTCTACTCGTCGCTCGTGTCCTTCTTCGTTCCGCTGATCGTGATGATCGTCGCCGACATCCGGTCGATCCAGATCCTCCGTAAAAACATCCGGTTAGGGATTCCGCCGCTGACGAAAACGACCAAGGCCAGACGGAGTCGACGTCGAACCCTAGAGGGAACGACGGCGGTCGAGAGCTGCGTAGACGTCTCCTCTCCGTCTGGTCATGTGACCACTCCTCCAAAGGTCGATGTTTCAACCCTCACAGTCCCTTGCTCCTCGGCGCCGAGGAGTGGCAACATCGCGTTGGAGCTCAGTCGTCTGGAGCCGTCGCCTTACGACGTTCTCCAGTCCAGGCGATCCCGAGGGATTCCACCATCGGGTGAGGATCTGCTGGAGGAGACGCACTCGTTGAACTCTTCCAGCTCCCGATATCTCTACAGAGGTCGTTCTAGGTCAAAGCCCGTCATTTACATTAGCATGCTGACCTCTGGCGCATGTTCGATGAAGGTGAACAGTCGAGAGCGAAGGGCCGAGCGGACCCTCGTCTGGGTCTTCATTGTATTCGTCGTGCTCTGGCTTCCATTCTTCTCCGTTAACCTCATCTACGGTCTGTGCCACACGTTTCACATACCTGGTCGCGTCTTTGCGGCCTTCACCTGGCTCGGCTACCTTTCGTCTGGGGTCAATCCGTGCATCTATACCTATCTGAACAAGGATTTCCGCATTGCTTTCAGTCGGATTCTGACGTGTAAGAGAGTGGGACAATCACAGATACGACTGCAGTATTCGTAGTCAATGGATATACGTGCAAAAGCTTCGTCAACAGTCAACACGTGACACCTCGTTCCCTCTACGTTGTGACCAGAGATGGGCGTGATTAGTCAAATTTCTAATCGATGTGTAATGGTCCAATAGGTCAAATATTTTGTTTACAGTGATCTTTGGCCATAACGAACAAATTGTATCCCCTGGTTGTTTTCATTGCAACCACTGACCAGATTAAAAAAAATTGTACCCCTACATTTCATTTGACTTGTATATATGCACTTACAAAATAGGCTTCTGTCAAAAAACACCAAGCCCTTACTGAGAAAAACATTTTGGAAACGATGAACGAACTTTTGTGTCACCCTATATTGGACTATATATGCTATTGTCTAAAGTAATCAATTTCGCGCTTTAAGACAGCTATCTTGAATCGGAAGACAGTGAGTGATTCGTGACAGAATGTAACTCTCCTTTGCAAAACCTATGTCGTGACAGAATTTTATTGTACTGAAAACGGATGATATATCTAGTCGTGACTGTTCTGGTCTCCATGTCTTCTTTGTAATGAAATGCATGAACGACAAACATAATAATTATTTTTTTATTCCTATTTTAAAGACAACCAGCAAAGTAGTTGAGGATTCATGTGAGCAGAAGGATCTGTAGGCCTAAAGTTTCGCGTGCACTGAGTACATTTAATGTACCACTTTAAAATTGTAGAGGCAGGAAGACACTGATACCTGAGCGGATTATCCGATTTTGATGTTACGTGGCTAAGTTGATTCCATCTGTAGCACACTGGGACGATAGGGAAGACGAACAGAATGGCAGAAAGAGACCGAGGATGAGCTCAGAAAACAAATAAGGAACAAAGAAGAGAAATGAGGCTATAGCGAGGAGTCGTAATCGTAATCTCAAAATTTCTAAAGCGTCACTTGAAACTAAGCGCAGGGCACCAGCTTATTCACGAGCGCTGAAGAGGAGGGAGAAGAGGAGGAAAAAGAAGAGAAGGAGAAGAGGGAGGAGGAGAATATGAGGAGGAGGAGGAGGAAGAGGAGGAACCGGACAACGAGAAGCAACGAGTAGGGTAATATTAAGAAAAGGGGAAGTGAACTTCAAAGAAAAGGAAATATACAAGAGTTCGTGAGTTAATTGTAGCTGTATAGGCCTACGCAGTTCATCTGCGTAACCGAGTCAGAGAAGACGATTAGCGAGGGATCTGATTTATCACACGCAGACGTTTGTTCTCTCATCTGCTGCTTCGCAATTGAAACACAATACGCCTCAGATGATATAGTGAGTGTTTCCTTCGTTTCGTATGCTTTCGAATTTCCTCTCCCGGGTTTCAATTGTAGTTAGGCCTAATTGCATGTGTATTTATGATAATTCTATGGCATTGTCAGTGATTATAGGCACACAGAAATTTATATAGAATCAGGGCCTCGCAAATTTAGGAACCCCAAAACAGTCACGTCACTTTCATAAATTATGACAATATTAATACTGGCACTTGAACAGATACAGCAATATTAGGGCCACATAAAATTGCTTTGCGTCCGGGTTCAAGAATGTCAGAGGCAACAGAGTAGATGTAGGCAGGTGTTGCTTTGTCGAGAATTGAAATATGGACGATGAAAGGAATCTAGTAAGAGTTATTGAAGAGGTGAGACTTAAGTTTCGAATTGAAAGCCCGAAGTTGATGGACAAAGGAGCCCAACGCAGATGATCGTGGGTGATAGGCATTGATGGTGGAAGAGCCGAGAAAGTGAATAATCTGGTGCCCTGCGCTTGCCAGTCGGATGGTGATTTAGGAGTTTGGAGATAACGATCGATGACTTCGTTCACTTTGTTTTGTTATTGTTTTTATCACAGTTTCAGAGATTTTATTTGACGAAGACATCAATATAACAGGACAGAAGCAACACTTGCCTATTGAGGTAGGAGTAATAATTCTGACGGCATTGCTACTACTTAGCATGAAAAACACGCCTAAATTTGAGTCCAATTGAGACTAAATTGATTTTAAAAAATGGGGAAAGGGTAAGATTTTGGGATCGCCAACCCCTATGTGTTTTCTTTGGGTGACAAGAAGTACTCGCTTATGGTTTGGGAGCATTCGGTCGATTTGATGAACAGATATTAGATTTCTTGATCAAGGTTAAAAACACTCGTTTGTATTTTATATAATAGATAGGCCCTATTAACATACAGAAGACTAGAAATAAATAAAATTGCTGTCGTTCTTAAGGGGCAGCGTGAACCCATTAAGTCTCAGATGTCACCTGTCACTGCGTGTCTCTAGCAGATGTCTGTGTAACACGTGACGTGAATCAGCGATAGGCTCAAACAATCTGTCATCGACGATTGCGACAATTTGTTCCACAGTTGGCGATCAGCTGGCAAGAAGGCCACATCGCTTTAGCCTGTTTAGCAGCTGCTTTAGATCCGCAGCTGTGCTGTGTGGCACCAGCGTCAATTCACAACTAACGCCTTTCAGACCTAAGCTCAATACTCAGGTGTACCCAGTGCAGCCTTATTTCCAGCTTTAAGCCTAAAGATCGCCAGGATTTAAAGGGGCGCCATGTAAATTGCACGACATTCGTTGTAATGTATCATATCGATTAGTAGATTGATCGATGTTATTAATTTTGACTATTTACAGGAGGCACGTGATACGGGACATTTCGCACCTCACAATTCGCCACCGGAAGATTCGCTCCACATAATTCGCCCCTCAAGAATAAATAAATTAGACACAGCAACGCATCTGATGGATTATAATGGGCGATATGTCTGAAGCTAAACATCGCAAATGTCTCTAAGCAACGTGACTGCAATTGATGTTGAGGAAAGGCAGTGTTTTTGTTATATTTATGTAGGCATTTGTGAAATGGAAGGTCTTTAAGCAACAAAGTGAGAACTCCACAAGAATCCAACTACGGACTGCCAGGAATAGGTCATTCAACAGTGAGGGATCCACTGTGTCAAAAGCCAAGTGCTAAGATGGAGAAGTTCGCGACTGAAGTACAAGAAGATTAAGTCGTGATCGTCGGACAGTAGGGCCAAACCGGAGAAGAACGAGTCGAGAGTGGCCTACACACCAAGCTACAACACACAGCCGAAAACCGAGATGGAAACGCTAGAAGATACATAAAGCAGCTCATAGACGAGCGCTAATGTGATAAGCGCTATATAAATGCTCGATTACATTACATTACTACAAGTTGTTCGGCGTTGTAACCTAAGACTGCACTGTACTTCCCATGGATGCACCCACAAAACCAGGCTGTCTTGTCTTGGATCCTGCCTGCCCTTAATTAAACACCACCTACGACTAATTGTAGAGCTCCGATAGCATCTAATTTCTCAGGTTAACGAGTGTTCACCTGGGATATTTTGTCTGCCATTCGCCAGGTGGCTACTCGTTGGAAGATCTCATCCTCTTCCTCTATAGTGACAAATGATCTGATTGAGTTGCTAGTCATTCATTCATTCATTCATTTATTCACTCACTCACTCACTCACTCACTCACTCACTCACTCACTCACTCACTCACTCACTCACTCACTCACTCACTCACTCACTCACTCACTCACTCACTCACTCACTCACTCACTCACTCACTCACTCACTCACTCACTCACTCACTCACTCACTCACTCACTCACTCACTCACTCACTCACTCACTCACTCACTCACTCACTCACTCACTCACTCACTCACTCACTCACTCACTCACTCACTCACTCACTCACTCACTCACTCACTCACTCACTCACTCACTCACTCACTCACTCACTCACTCACTCACTCACTCACTCACTCACTCACTCACTCACTCACTCACTCACTCACTCACTCACTCACTCACTCACTCACTCACTCACTCACTCACTCACTCACTCACTCACTCACTCACTCACTCACTCACTCACTCACTCACTCACTCACTCACTCACTCACTCACTCACTCACTCACTCACTCACTCACTCACTCACTCACTCACTCACTCACTCGCTCGCTCGCTCGCTCGCTCGCTCACTCATTCTTCCATTCATTCATTCATTCATTCATTCATTCATTCATTCATTCATTCATTCATTCTTTCGCTTTTAATCCCTTCATTCTTTCGATCTTTCATTCAATTAGTCTTTAATTCGTTAACCTTTTCACTCTTTCAATTATTTAATGAATCTTTCTTTATCTCTTCGTTTATTTATGTAATTCAGAATCCATGCTATTCTGTCTTTTTTCCTACGTATGTGTGTTTTACTCCAATTCATTCTTCTTTCTCATGGGTCATTCATTCATTCATTCATTCATACTTTCATTCATTTATTACTCAGTACTTATTCCTTTCTTTGTAGGTCTACCCATCGGGCAACGCACTTACTCCATTCGTCTCTGTCCAAAGCCAGTGTCTCAGCCTCCTCCCACGATATCTCCAAACGATATCTCCATTTATTAATTCTGAGTAATTTCATTTCACCTTAATTGATAGACGAAAACAATTTCAAAATGTTGTTGAGAGACAAACTAGTGTTATTGGGCTGAAGGAATCGAATGGGAATCGAGTAGGATATTTAAACGAGCATGAATTGAGTGGGAATTAAGTAGGAAACGAGTAGGAATCGAGTGGAAATCATCTTCAATCAAATTTGTGCCCTGGTAGGGATCTGAACCCTGACTTCATGATTGTAGACCAACCATTAGACTATTTCTTTAGCCAATGACTAATATTCTACTGTCAGAAATTTTCTTTATTTTGGGAAGGAACAAGGTGATACATTATAGATGAATGAATAACCAAACATGCATTATTCTCCTTTGTAAATGACAGTTTTTATACCCGCAATAAGTAAAAACAGATCGTAAAAACAAACTTTGAACTTTCGAAATTTATTGACACACATTACCTTATTCATTAAATATAAAAAGCTATTGGAAAAACATAAAAAAATAGAACCGATTGGGAGGCACATGGAGGGCACTGAGCACCTAAAACTGGGAGAGCAAAGCCCCTCCGTTTTAAAACTGAGGGGCAGATGCCTCCTCCGTCCCCCCCGCTTGTTACAACCCTGCTAACATGTATCTGCTATGGAATCGGTTTGTACAGAAAGGTATACGTGCAATTACCATCGAAAGTCATATGTAGACAAATTCATTTCGGCTCGCTGTGTGCTACGTGCAGATGCATTTTCGCAACGACATTATACGATGTATGATGATTTAATGCATCTGCAAATGATTTCTGGTTAAACTGGGTTTAGTATACTTTGTGGTCCATATATCTATTAATTTGCTGCCTTTGAGAATCCTTCCAGTCTGCGATTCCGGTTAGGTGTGCATGTTATACCGACTTCATGTTTACCGGTCTGGGTCTGTTCAGAGAGAGAGAGAGAGAGAGACAGAGACAGAGACAGAGACAGAGACAGAGACAGAGACAGAGACAGAGACAGAGACAGAGACAGAGACAGAGACAGAGACAGAGACAGAGACAGAGACAGAGAGAAACAGACAGAGACAGACAGGCAGAGATAGACAGAGAGATAGACAGAAAGATAGGGAGAGACAGAGAGGCAGAGAATGACAGAAAGAGTGAAGACAGAGATATGGAGAATGGCAGAGTTACAGAGACTGAGACAGACAGAGAGCTAGGCAGAAAGAGAGAGTGAAGATAGTAAAGTAAGACAGAGAGATCGAGTGGAAAGGAGTGACCGAAAGAGACTGAGAGAGTGACAGAAGAGGAGAGAGGAGAAAGAGAGAGAGAAGGAGAGAGAGAGGAAGAGAGAGAGAGAGAGCAGCGAAAGAGGAGAAGGATAGAGAGAAAGAGTGACAGAGAGAGAGAGAGAGGGAAAGAGAAAGAGAGAGACATATATATAGAGAGAGAGAGACAGAGAGACAGAGAAGGAGAGAGAGAGAGAGAGACGTAGAGTAGGTCATCAATGTCTCTCTTCCTGTCGCATTGATTTACTCGGGATTCCTATAAATTGCGCTCTGTGTCAAATAACGGATTCGCTGGCACCAGACGTCGCGTGGTCAAATGCATTATCGCCTTTAAAAGCGAGGATGGAACCTGTTAACTCGGCGACTACCAGCCAACCTTGCCCTTATTTTCTGCGAGATTCTGTATTCTGTTGGTGATCCTCTTCTTGGCTGATCTCGATAACCAATAACATCCGGCTCGTCAATATCCAGTCCAACATCACCAGGGTCCTGAATAGTGCATCCGTTCAGTGTTCCAACCATCAGCTGCCCTGAAGAAGATGAAATCATCTTCTTAAGATCCCTCTCTTCCAGTACACACAACGATTTGTAATGAAATTTCGCTGGATGGTGACCCTAGATGCATTGCCACACGTGTTCAGCCGGGCGCAATAAAAATGATGACAATGCGTCGACAATTTTCATTAGGGATCAATAAAAGTCGTTGACGTCTTCATCATGTAATGGCAGAAGCTATTCTCCGACCACTTGCCATCCAGGATACGATCGACGGCAGGACAATTAAATGCCTGTAACCAGTGCGCCATAACCAGATATCGTATTTCCGATTTCAATATCTGGGTATAAATCTCATAGAATCTCCTCGCGTAATATTATTACCCTCTCAACAACGGGAACGAGGCTCATTTAATGACGGCTTGAATTCGCCATATCAAGCCATATCAAGCGCTGTATCTGTGCCATTTGACAGGATGATGATAGCCTACAATCATAACCCCGTATCCAGTTCCGGACGCCACCGTTTTTCCGCCACTGCTTATTCGCAGAGGAATGGCGCTGGTTTCATTACTATTAGAGGTCGTTCGACGACCCCCCCCCAACTTGTGGGTGCAGCGTGGGGTTGCAGAGCAGCTCTACCGAATTTCTCTGTATTTCAGTATCAGCATTAGTACATCTTTTGTACGTATGCAGAAAATTAGGTTTGCATACATACAATTAGATATCAAGAAGTGTACATTGCAATCCATCATCTGAGCACCTGAGTTCCCGTTGGTGTTGTTGTTGTTTTGGTCATCGTCTTATATATATATATATTCATCTAAGAATGGTCAGAGTCAAGGTCATAAATTATACGATCGCTATGGGAACATATTTATCACCACCTGATGCATCATCAATCACCACACGCTTCCTTTGCAGACAATCAAATCAGTCATTCAAGACGGTCTGTCTTCTTTCCTCTCATCCGTTTACTTGGTCATCAATTTTCGCAGTCTCTTCCCTTCCTGTCTTCTGTCGTTCAACCCTCTCAATGTACAATATACATTATGTTCTGTCTACGAAAGCATGAGTATTAGAACATCGTTTGCATGTATTAAGGAAATTAGGAATGCATAAATACATCTCATTTCGCTGAGACATGTCGCTTCCTAATGATGGTAGATGATTGGTGAAACCTATAGTAACTGTAAATATGTTGTCCGACCCGTTCACTGCTGCAGGGAAGATAGCGTAATTATTTTTCAATTGTCTGCATAATGTGATGAAGGTGCTTCCGTTGTCCGTGGATGAATATCAGGACATAGGCTAAAGAATCTATTGAATTGGCTATCTTAGTTATTAAGGAAGATTGCTATGCACACTTGCGCCATGTGATATTTATTGATGTAATTGGGCGACCCCTGCTAGCGGAGCGGTTCGTTCCATTGGGGTCTCCCCATTGCTTACTGATGTGATGTTCCACAAACTAGTTTTGTAATGACATGCTAATTATTGCATATGTTAGCTCTTGAACATAATTTTGGTTCTGTCGCGTTCTCTTTGGCAAACAATAAAGTTGATTTAAAAAAAATTATGTTCAGTTATTGACATACGACAAGATGCTTCGAATTGACGTACCACTAGGCTACGATACTAAAACGTGTGTACACATGCACGTGTGTAGGCCCTTTAAATAAATTTAAAAAAAAAAAATATATATATATATGAGCGTGATAATTATAATGATGTGTTGATAGTAGTAGAAAATTGGTGTGTGGGTCGGGTCGGTGCGTGCGATCTTGTGTGTTTTGTAACCTGCAGCTGTTGGTGCGATGCTCCATTTCTCATTTTGTCAGCGATGGGCACAAATGATTAACTCCCATTGTTCTCCTCAGTCATATTTCATGCGAGCGCTATTAAGCAGATATAACAACGTTATTATCGGCGTGAGAAATATTGTTCAGTGGCAACCTCACCGACCCTGAACCTCACTGACCTTTACCGACCTTTACCGACCATCACCGACCCTCTTCGACCCTCACCGACCCTCACTGACCGTTACCGACCATCACCGACCCTCTTTGACTCTATCCAATCATCCTCTCCGACCCATACCGACCATCACCGACCAACAAATGAACGATTTAGCGAGCGGTCAAGAAGATTGCAATATGACTAGGTAAAAGGTTTTCGATAGTCTCCAGTCAATATGTCCGCCGAGGACATCGAATATCATTGTGCATAAAAGCCCTTGAACTGCAATTTCCAACATGAACCAAAAATACATAAAGAAATTGTCTGACACCGTCGTTATGAATTGACAATTTTGGTCAAAAGCCTGCGCATCCAACCTTGATCAAATCGACACTTTGAGCCAAACCTCCCATGTATATCTCAATGACAGTGCCAGTCCAAAGCATGGATAGAGGAGGAGGAGGAGGAGGGGATTTTAGACGTTATCACACAGTGTCGTTAAATCGAAACTAATGTATCGCTCAGCCTCTCATAGCATAAGCCTCAAAATCGGCAATCTTCAGTGAGACAAATCTGCCTGGGACTTGTTTCCTAATTAAACAGCCACTGCGATTCGCTATCGACTCAGCCATTACAACCAACCGGATGCTGTAAACAATGGACGCAAGCAGTCTCTCGTCTGATGAGATTCAGACTAAGCGAATATGACTCGTCAAATTAGGAGACGTTGAGTCTCGATTGGAAAATCAGAGCAAACTGATTGATCGATTCGCCTTCAAACAATGCATATTGATGAGCCGCAATGGATCAAAGAGAATCCGATTCTCCGCCCGTCAACTCAGTTGCTAGGTTTACACGGGAATCAGTTCGCTTTTGTCAATTAATTAATTAATAATCGAGGCACTCACCGTCAATTGTGAAGATTCATGTAAGTAAACGTGCCTTTTAACTTACACACAACAGTTCATCAAAAACTGATATAGATTCTGTTCAGCGAATTCTTTGCCATCTTTGTCAACTCAGTTGCTAGGTTTACACGGGAATCAGTTCGCTTTTGTCAATTAATTAATTAATAATCGAGGCACTCACCGTCAATTGTGAAGATTCATGTAAGTAAACGTGCCTTTTAACTTACACACAACAGTTCATCAAAAACTGATATAGATTCTGTTCAGCGAATTCTTTGCCCTAAGTCAATAAAGCTATGAAATGAATATCTAATTAGCTAATTAATTAATTATCGTTGAGCTCGATGTCATTAATGTCATGAATTATCTAGAAACTTTAAAGGGCCGTCAGACTAACGCGCAACAGCTTATCTTAAGCTAGTCTAAATGGTTCCAGTCCGCGGGTTACATAGAGAGAACGTCTAGTTCTGCGTCCGTTACGATTGTCCTAAAAAAGAAGAGTATAGGCCTACGCAGATATTGTAGCGATTGTCTTTAAACAAAAGAGTTTACGCAGACATGTAAACGGTTTTCTTCAAACACAAAAATTTACGTAAGAACCTAGATATGGCAATGATTGTCTAAATCTAGATTGTTTAAACAGAAGAGTCTACGTAGATATGACAAAGATTGTTTTCAAGCAGAAAAGCATACGTTGATATGGTAACGATTGTCTTCAAAAAGAATACTATAGGAAGATAATTATGGTAACCACTATTATCAAACTGAAGAGTATACGCAGGCATGCATGGTAACGATTGTCCTCAAACAGAATACTTTGCGTAGATATGGCAACGATTGTCTTCAATCAGATGAGTTTACGTAGACATGGTGACGACTGTCCTCAAACAGAGGAGTGTAGGCCTACGTGGATAATAGTAAAAAAACATTCCCTCTGATCCTTTGAAGATAGTGTGCGCAAAAAATGTCGTGTGAGCCGTATTTTATAAATGTTTCGCACTTTTGTGAGCATGTCCGTGCTGCATGCGATGATAATAAAGTTAACTCCATATCTAAAAGTCTATAGTGACGAGTTGTGATAACCCCAGAAAAGTCCCTTGTCTACAGATAAATAAAGGAACCAAAGTTTCTGGAGTAAGGCATAAGCCACATATTATGCATACTGGTATGATGTGGTATCTACCAGTAAACTACGTTTCCGTCAGAAGCAGGTCAAGAAACATTCTCCGCTTATATTAGATTACCTATGTATATGCACGTACGTCACACTTGTTTAGTAATAAATATGCGTTTATCGGAACGTCTTAGCGCTTTCTAGAGACTCTTTAATATATATACACATATATAATATATATATGTATATATAATATATGTATATGTAATGATATATAAGATTTATATATGTATAATAGTGTATGTAATTATGTGTGTGTGGGCATTGATTGTGTATATAATAAAGTGGAAGTTGTTGCAATACTATGTACGGAACAACTCTATTAATAAAATTATAAATCTATTTATACATCAACGAATAGAGCCAGTAACATAATGCTTCATAATTACGTGGATGGTGGTATACATGTGATGAAGCCGTTCTGACTTAGATATTAGTGTTCTACCTATGACCGGCATCACCTCTTCTTGAACAGACATTGGCGCTGTCAGCCGCTGCATCCTTTGTCTGGCTTCTCTCGTCTCACAACCAACAAAATGAAACGCCTTCCTCTGACATAAGACAAGACGTTGACTGTCAAGATTGCAATATAAGTCTTCAGGCTCACATTGAAAGAAATATTACATCCAATCTTTTACTACACCTCTATGCTGATTTTTCACACTAGCCTACATTGGCTGATCACGCATGCTAAGACACAATTCCATCCGTCTATTCAACCAGATATTCATCCATGATATACGTTCCATCTATCCATTAATACATACATCCATAGACTCAAATGCAAGCTAATTAATTCGTCCGTCCATTCATCCATACACGCACCCAAAACCACTCACTGAACCAGACTCACTTATCCAAACCCAAGCACCCGTCTGTCCCTCCACCCATCTGTCCATCCACCCATCTGTCCCTCCACCCATCTGTCCATCCACCCATCTGTTCATCCACCCATCTGTTCATCCACCCATCTGTTCATCCACCCATCTGTCCATCCACCCATCTGTCCATCCACCCATCTGTCCCTCCACCCATCTGTCCATCCACCCATCTGTTCATCCACCCATCTGTCCATCCACCCATCTGTTCATCCACCCATCTGTCCACCCACCCATCTGTCCACCCACCCATCTGTCCATCCACCCATCTGTCCATCCACCCATCTGTCCATCCACCCATCTGTCCCTCCACCCATCTGTCCATCCACCCATCTGTTCATCCACCCATCTGTCCATCCACCCATCTGTTCATCCACCCATCTGTTCATCCACCCATCTGTCCATCCACTCATCTGTCCACCCACCCATCTGTCCACCCACCCATCTGTCCATCCACCCATCTGTCCATCCACCCATCTGTTCATCCACCCATCTGTTCATCCACCCATCTGTCCATCCACCCATCTGTCCATCCACCCGTCTGTCCCTCCACCCATCTGTCCATCCACCCATCTGTTCATCCACCCATCTGTTCATCCACCCATCTGTTCATCCACCCATCTGTCCATCCACCCATCTGTCCATCCACCCATCTGTCCCTCCACCCATCTGTCCATCCACCCATCTGTTCATCCACCCATCTGTCCATCCACCCATCTGTTCATCCACCCATCTGTCCATCCACCCATCTGTTCATCCACCCATCTGTCCATCCACCCATCTGTTCATCCACCCATCTGTTCATCCACCCATCTGTCCATCCACCCATCTGTCCATCCACCCGTCTGTCCCTCCACCCATCTGTCCATCCACCCATCTGTCCATCCACCCATCTGTTCATCCACCCATCTGTCCATCCACCCATCTGTTCATCCACCCATCTGTCCATCCACCCATCTGTCCATCCACTCATCTGTCCACCCACCCATCTGTCCACCCACCCATCTGTCCATCCACCCATCTGTCCATCCACCCATCTGTTCATCCACCCATCTGTTCATCCACCCATCTGTCCATCCACCCATCTGTCCATCCACCCATCTGTCCCTCCACCCATCTGTCCATCCACCCATCTGTCCATCCACCCATCTGTCCATCCACCCATCTGTCCATCCACTCATCTGTCCACCCACCCATCTGTCCACCCACCCATCTGTTCATCCACCCATCTGTCCATCCACTCATCTGTTCATCCACCCATCTGTCCCTCCACCCATCTGTCCATCCACCCATCTGTCCATCCACCCATCTGTCTATCCACCCATCTGTCCATCCACTCATCTGTCCACCCACCCATCTGTCCACCCACCCATCTGTCCACCCACCCATCTGTCCATCCACCCATCTGTCCATCCACCCATCTGTTCATCCACCCATCTGTCCATCCACCCATCTGTTCATCCACCCATCTGTCCATCCACCCATCTGTCCATCCACCCACCTGTTCATCCACCCATCTGTCCATCCACCCATCTGTCCATCCACCCATCTTTCCATCCACGCATCTGTTCATCCTTCATTCATCGATTTATCCATATCCATATATCCACGCGTTTTATACGTTCATAAAATTAGCACTTTGTCTAAATAGGTTTGCTGATCTTCCACACAGGTTTGGTTAGAACTGTCGTAGGTGTATTTATGTAGCATAATATCAAACAGTTATCAGTTCCTTTGCATAATAGTATTATTTCGGGATCGGAAACAACTGTTAGACCCAATAAGGACTAATGTCCTGCTTTGTAGAAATTCCCAAGGATGCAACATCAGAAGTAGTAGTTCATGACAATTCCAGAGACAGACTGCTCAACGGTATACAAGCAAATTTGTAGTAAGCAGTCAGTCAAAAACATACTCAAGTATATCCAACCGATAGCATAATCGTTAGCAATATCACATCAGTTACAGGTAGATTTTAACTAGTAGCAAAATCAAGTGGGAAATGAAATAAGTGAAACATAAAGACTGAGAAAAGCAATGATTAAGTCGAAATCAAGAACAAAATATAGGAGTAACAGACGCGGTAACACGCTGAGAAAGGACATGAGAGCCGTCGTTCAATTCAGTTGATGGGAAATTAGGAACATTATTATTGATCTTTTAAAAGAGGATGAAGTCATCAGACTGTTTATTACCCAAGGCAGCTTGTTCCAAGCCACCGAACCCATGTATTTGATCGAGTACTTCCTGTTATTGGTGCGTAGATTTATTTGGCCGGAGGATGTTCTTTCCTCTGTCCATGTATAGTCGGCCTATTGCAGCAGTGCATCTCAGATAATCGTTAAAGTCCACATTTTGACTCAGTTCTGATGAGGCGATATGAAGGTCATTTTTACAAATTAAACAATAGCAGAGGTCCTAGATTTGAGCCTTGAGGGACGCCATATTTTATTCTTTTAAACGTCGAAGTGGCACCATTGCAATTTTGACACATTGCCTTTGTCTCTGATAAAAATAATCCTTAAACCATTTGAGTTGCATTCCTCTTACCCCATCGTTCTCTGGTTAACTTAGCAGCAGGGTCCGGCATATCGAAAGCCCTAGTTAGGTAGGCCTACTGAAAATCTATTCCTTATGAGATATCGTTATCATCAATTGGCCAGTGAGACTTTATCTTACAGATTAATCAGTGACATACATGTAGCATGTCCGTTTGTATATGAGTATGTATATATGCATTATGTATTTATATGCAGTTTCATATGTGTATGTATGTAATAGCCAATGTGTGTATATATGTATGTATGCATGACAGTGTATGCATGAATGATTGAATGCTTGAATTCATTCATATCTGCGCGTATATAGAATCTGTGTACATCATAATTGTGCAAAGATGCGTACATATTTACCTATCTGCACAATGTCGAATGCATTTGCATTCGGCAGCTGTCATTGCTGGTCGATGTATGGGCTAATTATAGGTACACACATACATTACATATATATATGCACATATAATATATTTATAGATATATATATCCATCGGTTGCAGGTGTTGTTCCTGCCCGGTTAAGCCACCTGGGAACGAGGCAATTGGATGAACGAAACGCCACGTGTACATTTGCAGAATATCTATATCCGCATCTGGTTGTATATATGGAACTCCTTGAGGACCCCACAAAGGCTCTAAATATGCCTCTTAATTAGGCATACCATTTCCAAATGTACTTGGAAACCGTGGAAATGTTTTCTTGGCCGGTGTGGAGCATTATTATCCAAAGTAACTTAATTCAGAACTAAATTTAAAATTGCATTTTAGGAATAGTCGTTAGAGTCGTTCAAGTTGTGTTGTCATCAACTGCCAGCAGTAACATTTAATATCTCATGTTACCATCGTCTCAGCAATTATTGCAGCAATGATATCTGTAGCGTTTTCATAGTAGCCATTGCAGCGCATACGGGTAAAACAGTAGTAGGCCTATATACTGTCCTTCTCACTATATGTTACTGTTAGCTGCCAAATACTCGGTTGTGCAGTTAACCAGTTTTTATGTGAGATTTATGCCCAAAATCATTAAATTCATGGCACGATTCAGAGTGGCGTTCCACGAAAAGTCATTCGCTACTACAGCGAATTCCAGATGTGACAAATGGTCTCGCGTATCGACACTGAAGAGAGCGAAGTTTGCTATATTTCTGCTCCCGTCTTTTTGCTGTTTCAGATAATTATTGTTGACATGCAATTTATTCCAGCGTGACTTCAGATCGTCTCCCGTCTTGAGTTCAGATGTCAATTTCCTTGGCTGATGCGAGCAATAAAAAATCGGGGCAAAGAGCGCACTTGATTTCAGAATTTCGACTCACGCCACGAGTTGACCGCATTCGATGTAATTGCGTGTAATGGAAGGCAAGAACGATCGAGGTGAAAAGAAACGATTTTAAAGGTGCCACGGGGTCACCCTGATTTCGCATTGCCGAATGGAAACACTTCTTTCTTAGAGTGCAACGGACAGATAAAGTGTTGCTCGATATATGACGAAAATCACAGAGAAAATGAGGTTTGCCCAGTTAAGTGGGGCAACTGATGGACGGACTTATAGCGAATGGGGCGGATGTATGAATGATTGGATGACTAAATGAATAAACGAATCGATAGATGAATGAATGGATGGGTGGATGGATGGGTGGAGAAGGAAGGAAGGATAGATTGAAGAAAGGATGGATGGATGGATGAATGGAAGGAATGAAGGATGGATGGAAGAAGGGAGGGAGGGAGGGAGGGACTTTTGGATAAATGCATAGACAGTTTAAGGAATTAAGTGATGCATGGACGGATTTTTTGGATGAGTAGATGGATGGATGGATGGGTGGATGAATGGATGCATGGAGAGCTGGATTTATGGATGACTGCATTTATGGATGGATGGATGAATAAATGAATGGATTTATAGATAGGTGGGTGAATGGATGGATGGGTGGACTATGTTGCTGGCTATTTATCTGCTGTAAACGTACAAAACTGTTATTTTCTTTCTGTTTTTATTAAATGTAGGACACGTTAGGCCCTATAATACAACACTGAGTAGAGTTATCGCCTTGTAACCCCAGGGAATATGCCTATACTAGTTCCTGTCACCAGTGAGACGCTCTTTCTCCTTGAAGTCTATTTCATGACTTTCTTCTTCAATCACAATTTTTCAGCGCCATTGATTTTTATTTGATCTTTAGATATAAAGCGGCGCATAATAAATGCTCAATAATGACTGTGATAATGTTGATGATTTTTCTTTATTAGCAACATGAAGGGTTGAGACACCGCAACCTCGTTACAGGATAATCGATTAGTAGATGTCATGAATTTTTGGGTTCAATATGAGCGTATTTATGAGCATATTTAAGGCAAAATATTCGTTATATTAAATTAATTAGAATTAATGTAAACTTCGTTAAGATTGGCACAGTGGCTGATCGGTTAGAGCGGTCAGCCCGTTGCGTTCAGTGTGTGCTGAGCGCGCGGGTTCGAGCCTCGTCCGGGGCGTCAGTCACTGTGTAGGGACCTTGAGCAAGTCCTTCGCGCACCATTGCTCTGCAGTGCAACTTCAATTGCGCCGTCGAGGCGTGTTTGTGCACTTCTGAGCAGAATATGTTGGAAGAAGGGCGTTATCAAATTTCGGTAATAAGAATAAGAATAAGAGGACCTGATCAATGGGATATAAAGATAAATAAAATAATAAATTAAGTCAATTATGACGATGATGACGATGACGACGACGATGATGATGACGATGGTGATGACGATGATAATGATAATGATGGTGGTGATGATGATGATGATTATAGAAACCACAATAGCAACAACAAGAACGACAACAACAGTAACAGCCAGATGTTACATAGGAATATGTTCTTTTAATGAATGCTTGGAAGATAGGCTACTAAGCATGTTCCGAAGATGCTGATAGAAGTAATGTGACCCGTACAGGCCTACTCATAAAATAACTGGTACTTATTATTTTTTAGCAGCATTTCTCACATTAGGATGCAAGGCATACGTTCATTTACTTTCATACGCACATGATGCGGTATTTGTATTTGTAATTGTAATCCGACATTCATGAAGCACCACGTAAGTATGAGAGTCATAAATGGCGGCTTTCTTATTCCAGACCAGTGAAATTACTGTCAAATGATACAGACAGGTATTGGAAGAGATCAATTTTGATGATCACGGAGTCGTGCGCTCCATCACATAGCGTGGAGTTCATTTCGTAGCTGAAGCAGGTACCAGTTATGAAATGTTTTACGGCGGAGGCACCTGCGCTTTAACAAAGAGACAACAATAATATTTGATGGGAGTGTCTTTGGACAGCTCTGTTCGTAATTATCTCAGTCTTACAGACGACGTGTACAAACCAATAGATCACTGTGGTAGCCAGACAAATATGGAAGGCTAGCGACCAAATTTTTATACTGAATTATCAGTGAACCTTCATAAACACATTGGCGTCTGTGGTTGCTGCCAGATATATCCTCCAATACCACTGAGAAGAACAATTAGGGAAAGGCAGGCAGGGAGTGGGAGAGAGAGAAAGTCAAAGACAAGGAAGAAAAAGAGAGATATATAATATTATATATAATCATGTACAGCAGAAAAAGGCAGACAGAGAAAAAGGAACAATGAGATACAGAAGAGTACAGAGACAGAGCGACAGAGACAGATTAGCCAGAGAGAGGGAGAGAGACAAGCCGATACACAGTTGGAAAGGGAGAGCTGGTCTGAGACATAGAGAAATTTAGAAAGAGACAAGGGCAGAGATGGAGACAGAAACATATTTAAACGGTGACGGAAATAGATATAGAGATAGGTACACAGACAGAAAGGAAGAGCTGGTCAGATACAGAGAAGATTAGAGAGAAAGAGACAGAGTAATATGGACTGGTGAAGGCAGAGTATGAGCGTATAGCCAATCACAGTGTTTCCATGATGGCTTCCAGTTCCGTGGGACCATTGGACATCCGTCTCTCGCTGAATCCGCTGACTCCACTCGCCATCGTCGTAGGCGTCGTCGTCTTCTCGTCATTCAGATCCATTAACTGGAAATCGAAAATCGATCCTTGTGAGGTTGTGATGTCCTTGTAGGTCGGCGTCGGAGGTCGGTTCAGGATCTTCGCCCTCAGCTTCCGGTTGAAGGCCTTCGAGACGGGACAGGTGAAGGCTCGAGGTCTCGATTCGTCTGGAAAGTCGTCGAACGTCTCGTCTTCTTCGTCCTGCGTCGCCTGGTGACTCTGGCTGCGATGGATGTCGGACAGACTGCCCGTCGCTGGTTGAATGGGGTCCTTCGTAAGGCGCAGTCGAGGTCCGGCGGTGTACGACTCCGAGGGAGACAGTGACTGGCGGATCATTGGGTTGGAACGGCACAGTCGACCCGTCGACCCCGTCTGCCAGCCACGGCTCAGTAACAGCCGAGGACTGGGAGACTGCGACCGGGACTTCGAAAGAGGAGGAGAGGGGGAGGGAGAGCAGCGGAGAATGTCACTGTCGTTCATACTGCTGTTGATTCTGATGCTCACGGAAGGAAGCAGGTCATGCAGATGAAACGGTCGCCATAGGAACGTGGCATACACAATTTTTAAGAAAGGACAACGGAATTTCGGTCATCTGGAATAAAGAAAATCAATTGTCTGGATTATGAATAAGTAACTTACATAATATATGTGGAGATTGCTTCAGAGAGATGTACTTGTAAATGAAGATGACAATGGCTCATTTGCAGTGTTTTTGTTAAATCAACTTGCTTAATAATAATAATAATAATAATAATAATAGTAATAATAATAATAATAATAACAGCAACAACAAGGATATACACTATAATTCGAAACGACAGTATGTAACATATGCGATATGATATTCTGGGCAGTTATTGTCATTACATTGGCATTATATACGAATCCAAAACATCTGAACAGCAAACAATAATTGATAAGACTTCTATCGAGTCATGAGACGCAGCTAGTGATTGCAATAACAGCCTTCAGGTCTTATTCACTCCTAGGCCCAATGCCAAACTTGTGAATAACAAGCATAGACGCATAACTAGTAAACAGATTAATGCCGGAAACATGCTGTCAAAAAATTTCAATTTGTGAACACATTTTAATGCAGAAAATATAATTGCGTTTTAGGAACCAACCGCATCTATGGCTTTCAACCAGACGACTGGGAGTTAACAGCCATACCTGTGGACTGGACTGCATATATAGATATAGGCTTTCGAGACGGTATTGAATGCACATCTTAAAAAGACATTACATGGCAGTCTCAGATTTCGAGAAAATTCAATTAAACTAGTCTTGCGAAGAGAATAATAGTTTCAGGGTTACGTAAAAGAGCAACAAATGCCTCATCTGAAGAGAGGTGTCATTATGGGCTGAAACAAAAAGGTTAGATTGGTTAAAATGGGTCGTGATGAAGAAGTTACAAGCGGACGAATAAATATTGCGACTCAGACAAATTGAAGTGGAATCTCTCTTCAAGCCGATTCCTTCTTAGATAGGATTTACTGAGGAACAGCTCTCATAAATAATCTTGTTGAAGAACAACTTCACTTCGGTCTGTATTTAATACCTTAGAATATGTGCATCTGAAAATGCCAGCTTATATGATGTGATCCATTGCTTCCTATCCTATAGCCCAAGAAAGGCGATTGGTTTTTATGCCCTTTAAGCGAATTTCTTAGATGACCTGCTAGTACAATGTGATCCCTGAGACACTTCGAAACAATACACAAGACAAGAGCGTTTAGCTGATGGCGAGCTGCTAGAGCTGTTGTTAATATACATGTGTATAGATGACTATATAATATATATGGTATACAGGTAGGTCAGCAGTCAGAAAATTATGTGCATATATGCATGTCCGTAAACGAACATTACAATTGAAGTCTGCCAGCTGCGTTTCCAATTCCAATCTTTTTAGAGGCAGTTCGCTTACTATGAATCGCTGGAAGTGCTTAGTTTGCGTTACCTTCAAAGGTTGTAAGTTTCGCTGACAGCGCTTCGCACAAACAGATCCCCTTACAGTTTATATGCCTGAAGCTCGCTGTGTAATTCCGTGTCAAATCAACTTCGCAGAGCTCAGATGTTTCGTCATCAAGCAGATCTATACATAGGAAGTTCAGCGGTGTATTATAAGCTGAGTTAACTGCCTGCCATATGCTACTGCTTGTTCACTCGATTATGCAATACTTACTAACTTCATCTTGATGATGATTACGCTGGTAAACGCGAACACGAACCGCAAACACTAAAAGCAAAATTTAACCTTGCTTTTCTGTATATTTGCCAGCTTTTCCCAAACTGTGTTCTGCGGAATCCTAGGTTCTGTGAGGCATGGACTACTGTTCCATGGGAACGTTTCAGTGTGAGCAAATGGAAGCTTTTTGCTTATGACTTCACATGCAAAAGAATTCATATGTTATTGTCATCAATATTTGCGTTATTATTAATCTAATCTAGGACTAAACCTAGGCTTAAACATATAACTGTCTGCATTCTCAAACGTTTATATATACACCCACAATAGAACATGCTTAGCTTTGGACTGGGTTCCGCCCAAAAGATTAAGATCAAGAAAGTTCAACGGCCAGTAAAGATTGGAAAACGCTGGTATGGGCCATGCATGCACCAATACGACGATTCAGAATCTATAACCATGGATATTCATCAGACTATAAGTCCGGTACGGAACCCTATAACACCTGAAAACTTCAACCTATTAGAAGTTAACGAGAAATTTAGGTGAACTGATCCGTCGAAATGAGGTCGATATGACGACTGACGTTGCCGATGACATGTGCAGAAGCCTTCCATGCATATTTATTATAACAATATATTCATATACAATCTGTGCATAAGCTTATGTGAGTATATCTCGCATATATGCACATTCATACATTATGTAGCATTTCTATATGTTTTAATGTATATATATATATATATAATATATATATATAAACATGTGTATATGATCCTGTATATATTTATACACGTACATATCAGGCGGTGATATATTAATGGATCCAAAAACCTCGCATGCAGATATAATCGACGAATAATAATTACCCTGTTGTTATAAAAGGAAATTGAATAATGTGCTATCATGATTTATTCAAGACAAGCAAAAATCTATAGAAACGGAAATAATAAATGTCCACTAAAACATATATGGACTTTTATCTCTTTCTCTCTCTATATATATATATGTCACATATATGTATATATATCATATACATGCATATATATACAGCGGTGTATGTAATGCAAATGCTGCCGACTTTGACGACTTGATGAAGCATAATAATTATGAGTGACATGTAACGTCATGACGGGTTTTGCACGGTAAGATTCTCCTTGTTTTATATGTTATGACAAGCATTGTCTGAATCTGTCGTTTGACTTGTTGACGTATTAAATATTGATGTAACATTAGTGCAAATGCAACGGTCAACATTCTGACGCCTATTTCCAGCGTTTCTGCTCTTCAGCTGCATGCACTACTTCGTCTATTTTATATATAATTCAGGCAAATGCAGGAAACATAGTATGTCACAATCGTAACGGAAACCGCAAACTCAAAATTTATACAGCGCCCACGAAGAGCGATATCGCAGGAACCAGTTTATTCACAGGTGCACAATCAAAGCAATATCATAATAATAATGGTAATGATAATAATTATAGTAATAATAACATTAAAATAACTAACAATAGACGTGCTCTATAATTGAAACGCCGAACAATAGTTCTGTATACTTTAAATTGAAACTAGGCCTACTAACAACAGACGTGTTTCATAATTGAAATTCCAAAACAAAAGGTCCTTCTTCTCTGAATTTAAAATTAATCATAGAAGTCGTTTGTCATAATTAACACTACGTAACAATGGACTTAGTTTTCTAAATTGAAACAGCTAACAATAATATTGATAAATGTGTTTAATAATTGAAACGATGTAACAAAAGACGCGAATCACTGTGTTACAAAATTTGAATTTTATAATAATTTTCTCATAAAAAGTGATGTATCAAAAGATCCTTATTTACCGGTTTCAACATTGAATCATAATTTTTTCCTAATTTAATCGAAGAAACATTAAGCCTTTATTCTCACAATAGGCCTACGAGCTTTTAATTAACATAAGGCGATTTCAAAATTGATATGACGCAACAATGCGCTAATGCTCTATAAATAAAAAATTTTAAATGAGTGTTTCTAATTACAGAACTCATGTAACACTAGAATATTCATGGCCTGTTTTATCGTATATTTAGTTTATTCACTTGTATCATAATTGCAGCGATGCAAAAAAAATACGCCCAGCCCACATGTAGGCCTATATATATATTCTCAAAGGGAACTGATGCAACAATAGACCTGTTTCATAATTGAAGTGACGTAACAATAGGCATATAAAAATTCTAGAAATAAAAAAATGTTCGCAGAATCTCATCTTAGTAAAAAAAGATAATTGAAGTGACGTAACAATGCGAGTATGTAATAGCTCAAGCGAATTTACAACAGCCTAGCTAGTCCACGTATATTCTCAAAGTGAACAATGGTCTTGCTTCATAATTGAAGTGACGTGACAATAGGCATAATTATTATAAAAATTCCTGAAATCAAAATGTTTTAGCAAAATCTAAGCTTAGTAACAAAGGACAATTGAGATGACGTAACAATGCGTGTATGCATTAGCTTAAAGGAATAACAACGGATCAAACTCATACAGTTTAAGCGACGCAGTAAATTCGTTCGTAGCTAACGCAGGTCACATGGTGTCAACAACTTCTATTGCACCTCATAAATTTCCTATGAGTCATTTAATGGTAGGTACAACGTCAATCCATGCTTGACTGTGCCGTGAATCATCGCAGATGATTCACCGAGCAGGCAACACGCCAGAGACGCTGCACTGGCTTCCTCCGTTCGAGGCCGGATTGAACTAGAAATCTTCCTCGTGGGAAGAACTACGATTGTCGACTTTGTTTTAGATTACATCAGAGAACCTTTGCGATGCCGTCTTCAGCCAGCCTCGTCGTTGTTTATAGGCCCCTAAAGACTTAATGGTTACGCACTCCCGCACAACGATTCCGTCCTATTATATAAATGTTATTGCGCTTCTCCTGTAAGCCTGCTGGACTATCCTTGTAGTAAAAATAGGTAAATCACGGGATATAGCGACGACAAAGATTGGCAAAACAAGTAGATGATTCATTCGAATGATCAACGCAGAGAAAATCAAACAATTGCGACTGAAAAGACGAAAGATACACCAGTTAACAACACAATCGAAGGAGAAGCTTTTGAACGAGTCGTACAATTCGCCAATAATATTATTATGAGGACAAATAAACGAAGATGGCAGCAAAGAAACTACACGCAATAGCGAATTGGACGTTCTTCATAAGCATTTGGAGTGACGAACAGGATGCGAAGAAGCAAAGACTAAACAAAGAAACCCAAGATGAAAAATATACGGACCGAAGATATAACCGATTTCCCATTTGGAATCGAAATGCTGGACATGGCGGGAGAAAGACGAGAGAAGAGTATGACGATATTATTATCATTACAGCAGAAATGAGTCAGTTGGCTGAGGAAGGTTTCAAGACAGCAGAAATTATGAAACGAGATCAACTCTGGTAAATAATCTTGTTGAAGAATAACTCCACTTCGGTCTGTTATTAGGTGTCAAAATTAACAGTGAACGTTATAATCGTCTAACCAAGACTTAGATGGTTTATATTTATAGACATCATGTCAGTTGACCAAATCTCACACTATATAGGCAACACATGGACGTTTTGAATGGAAAAGAAAGAAAGGCAGATCAAGGCCAAGTAAAATACATGCAGATAACAGTAATGAGAACATGATAGCACCTGAAACTGTCACTAAGTGAAACAATGGATTTTACTAATTACCGACGGCGAAATGAATGCAATTTTGTTGTACCCATCGCCACCATATGCCCAGCGCCAGGAACTGATGATGATGATGATGGTGGTTATTATTATTTTTCAACATGCAATTCAAAGCGCAAATACAGGCCATCATAAGTGGCTCATATTTATTTGATAATAATTTTAGCATTGAAGCGAGGTTCTCAAACTGTATAAGCATCTGGCTAAAATACTGGACTTTCCCGGCAGGATATAAGCAAAATGTAGGCCTACCACTAGCGTGTCCCTGAATGGTCTCTAACATGATCCTCAATGGCCTCCTATAAATTGATTCTCCCATGTGTAAAGCATAGAGCAAACATTCTGTAGTTAGCTCTGTTGTGCATATTGCGACCCCTCGCATACATTTTTAGCATTATAAACCAACTTAGTATTATAAACCAACTTAGTAGCATAAACCAACCAACTTAGTATTATAAACCAACTTAGTAGCATAAACCAACCAACTTAGTATTATAAACCAACTTCCTACAATCTGAACTGCACTGAAACTCACCAATAAAAATGGTGTTTACGTGTATAAAATGCCAATATACGATCAGCTACATAACTTTTGCTATCAATAGGCCTACAGTGTTCAAGATAAAAGACATGCCACGTCATTGTCTGCGATTAAAAATTCTATTATTGCGCACATCGAAGCAAAACACGGGACATTACAATGCGTTCAGTAGCACTTGTCATTAACACGTATATGAGGCAATATATATATATGCAATACACGCTATGTATAATAAGCTTCCGTTGGAAATAGCCACCGTTACGCCGCTCAAAGTGTATACTGCCAAAGAGTCATAGGTCCAGCATAAAGCAACCAACCGCTAAAATCAATGGCTCTCTATAGTAGAGTCTGTATGCGATATGCTGTGTGTCGACTGTCGACAGCGTTTAAGACTGTATCGTGACTATGAGATTGTATCGAAAAAATTATAAAATCATATCAGTAGCAAGGATGGAGGGAGGCAGACAGAGATACAGAGAGACAGAAAGAGAGACAGAGACAAAACTCAGAGGGAGAGAGAGAGACAAGCGATAGACAGAGAGAGACGTCCCCAATTGGCCTTTAAGGCTTCAACGCACGTAAATCACGAACTCACTGAAGCATCGATCACCAGTTGATCCCCGTTTGGCATGCGCAGGCCCTATTCTGTTTACAAATAACGCTCTATAGTGTTGCGATTTATTAACTTGGACTGTTTAGGATCTTTAAGTTTCAGTTTACTCCTGTTAAAGTCCCTATTTAATCAGTTTTATCTTTAAAATTCTTAACAATATTTCAATCTATATAATTAAAGACAAGATTCTGTGTGTGACTGTCTGTCCGGCTATGCATTTGAACAGTTTTACAGCTATTGACTAACCCTCGAAACATTCGCCGTTGGCTCGGAGAACACCTGGAACACCCTGGTCTCCAGGGTCAAAACCTGTCTCAGAAGTGCAACAACTACCCTAAGGAGTCCAAATAAAAGCAAAGTTTCCTTCTCAGTCACCAAGAGTCACTACTGTACTCACAGGTTCCGAGGTACTACACTTGGCAAACCAACAAAACCTCGCAAAGACGAAAGACAGGCACATCTGTGAAAGAATATCCAGGGGTCAAGTCCATATCTTAACCCAGGCAACTCTGGGTATACCCCAGCTATTACCTGGTAAAATTATAACAATAATTTCACTGTTCTTCTTTCCTCTGTAATTTAATTATTATACCATGTTACATTGAATTTGTATGTAACGAATGTCGGGCATCGAAAAAAAAATTTATTATATCATATTTATATTAGAGATATCACTTTGCCCTGTCCATAGTGCAGTATAACGGTATCGGCACTGAATCTTTTCGCTAAGACAGTATTTCTTTTTCCTCTTTCTAGCCTCGTTCTTTATGCTCACACAACTGTCAGTGGTTCTTAAAGTCGAGCACGCAACTGCATGGTCAATGGTCAAGCTTGTTACTAATGGACCATCGTGTCGTATTTAGCACTTTTGGAGTGCAGTCAAAGCTCACCACAATCTCTGTGAGGTAGCGTAGGAGTCGACGTAATTCATATTTGATGTGTTCGTGTATAAGGGGTAACTGAAGGCCAAGAAATGTTTCTAGAGGAACATGATTTATTATGAAGTCCTTCCGTCGAGACTACTTAATAGCTGTGACACGAAAAACGTGTGATTGATCGCTCCAACACTGCATGGCGGTCTTTATAGACTATAGGCCTACGATGTGAGCAATTCGATAATATGACTGTAATCACACAAACAAGGTGACAATGACGCCTTGGTCAGCACTTAACACAGTCACGATTATTTTCTAGATTACTATGGTTCGAAGCAGCGTTAGCCATTCCGCTACCCTATTCCGTTCCGTCATAATGCGGCGGTATAACCCTCTCATTCCTTCGCCTTGTCTCCCATCTTACGTAGCCCAGTGTGAAATATCAAGAGAGTCAGAGTGAGTAAGTAGACAGACATGATATCGAACCCAATCAATAGCGCTTAACAACAGAATAACTTAGTTGCTACGTAAGAATCAATTTCCATTCATCGGGGCTAAGTGGGCCCCGTTAGCGCTTGTGGGCTGCGGCCATCATTTATTTTATCAACATATATCCCTGAGTACGGTGGTAATGTCTCAAGGAGGAAGATAGTGTTCCCTTGTTGGATTGGCCCATCAATCTGCTCGAACAAGGTTGAGGACTGGATGTCCATAGTGGATTGTTCCGCTTCCCAATTCTGAAATGAATGCCAGTCTTTTTTTGTTTCGTGCATTGAGTACCTTTTAGAGCGTACATACGTCTGCTCAACAGCAAAAATCATCATCAGTGAGGTGCTAGAACACTGCTAAAGTTGCTGCATTTGCGAGAGTAAGTGTGCAGCCATCTTTTTTAATGGGTTTTCAATGACACATCGAAATGAAGACAGTAAAATGGTGAATAAAGAAAGGGGAAGTGAGCTTTGAGGCAGACAAAATGTGGACACTAATATCCTGGAAAACAAAGCGGTCAAAAGGCGGGTCAGTTCGTTGTATTTAGACTGCACATAGGCAAATATTCGTGAAGAAACATAAAACTCTCATCACGATGTTAACCCGTATGAACCTATGACATATAGATTAGAAGAAAGAAAGGAAACTAAAACAACACAAATTGACAGGAAAACCTGTTTCGCAAACTATGTTGAGCCCACATCAATTTACGATGTTAGGATCAGGCATAAGAGGAAGAAAGATTGATTGTTTGAATTAGTAGTATTAGTCGAAGTAGTAGCCTACCATATGCAGCCATAGCAGCTGAGTCCTCTACAGCCTCAAATCATCGTTACATTCGTTGTTCCGCTGTATCGTTCTGTTGCTGCTGAACATGGATCTGCCACGGAAATGTGTCAAAGCCTTGCGGTTCTGCAAAATCCCATTTACCTTCGGAGAGGCGAACGAAGCAAGCGATACGAATGGCGACGTTGCTATGCGTGAAGAACGCATTCACTCAGCCGTCCAGTTCACCAGTTATAATGGTCTTATCTATTCGGCTCAGACGTTCTTCACTCTGACGGCTGTCTTCTTCGTTCTCATTCTGTCCTCCTACTTCTGTGAGAAGATCGACGTCCGTCTCACTCTGTCTACTCTGATGGGCGTGGGACTAATCGTCATGATCTACATTTACCACGTCTGTGAGTCCAGCGAGTCAAAGCGTCTGTCTGGGCGAGCAACGGATTACGAGCGTGACAACATCGCACTGATAGGACTCGTGACTTTCTACTTCCTCTCAACGGTTCACGATTTCATTCACATCATATCGATAGCCATTCACTGCCGACCAGTTTCTGGGACGTGCACAGAGCTTTTTAAGAGGCAGATGTTTCATATCGCCTATCACGTACTGGCGCTCATTTACTGCGCTGGTCAGACTCTATTCTGCTGGACTTTCCATCTGTCAACCTTCTCGAACAAATGTTCCATCCGTCAGGGTCTGATGGTTCTGCAGTCGGTCAACGCCGCTCTCTTGTTCTATTTCTTGACGGAGGAGGCACGGGATAACTACGTTCGTCATGCTTCCGACAGCCCTGACGAATATTATGAGAATGGGGCTATCGTGAGCGAATGTGTCAGAAGGAGCAACGATTCGACGCTGGCAGAACTCATGCGCTGTGGACTCCGAAACGACACAGACCTCGGCTGGTATGCGGAGGATGGAACTGCAATAATACTCTCATTTCGCATGGAATTCACGCTCCTCACTGCAGAATGTCTGGCGCATTTATACGGCACATGCGATTCGAGCGAGGAACACAGCAGTATTCCGAGTGTTAATGACCGATTTGGTGCTGAAATGAATGACCGCAAAGGAAACGGTGTTCTTACATCAATGCTAGGCAGAGATCCTAACTCTTCGGCAGTACAAGAAAGACACCTGGCAAGGTCAAGAGAGGGTCAAACATCGTCGGAGACAATTCCGCTTTTGGTTTCTAATGCCACGTATTCCAGAAGAATTAAGATTTTGCTAATTGTCGTCGCCCTAATAAATATTGCGCTCTGTGTAATTACATTCTTTAACCAAGCTATATTTTACTTCCTGTGCATCTATTTGTCAATGGTGATGCTGGCGATTGTGATGGGATATCACGTCAGCCGGAATTTCAAAGTGCGGCCGAACGTGTTATTCAAGGGTTTTGATCATCTGCTCCTGCTATCGGCCTCCGCATCACTGGCTTATAACCTGGCTTCAATTCTGGCTATAACGGTAAGAGATAGAGCATCTGCAGAGATCAAAATTGAAGCACATGATGTTGTGGTCGCGGTCTGCAGTCTTCAAATGGCGATTTCCTATTTGCAAGTCGTGTTCATACTGTACTGCGCCAGAATTGACCCCCACGAGAAAGTTGCAGAATCGAAGCTGTTCCTCTTCAGAGGCATAGTTTTGTGTCTCGCAATATGCAACGGAGTTATGTGGTTCAAAAAGACTTTTATTAATCGATTTCCGGCATATGAGGTATTGGGTGATAAACTGCTAAGAGATACATTCGGCCTCGGCGTCTGGACTGTTTTGAACAACATCCTGAAACCTCTCGAACATTTCTTTCTCTTCAACAGCAGCCTTCTCCTTATTAAGACACACTGTCGTCTTCTATCAAAGAAATAGCCATGCACAGGACAAACGCTCTGAGGGACAAATGCTCTGAGGGACAAATGCTCTGAGGGACAAATGCTCGGAGGGACAAATGCTCTGAGGGACAAATGCTCTGAGGGACAAATGCTCTGAGGGGCAAATGAAGAGCAATTTCTCCAAGTCTAAATATATGGAAGACAATTATTCTGAAGGTCTAATTCTCCTAAGGACAAATACTCTGGAGAGTAAATATACTCTGAAAGAAAAAGTCTGGAAAACATATATTCAGACGACAAAATTTGTGAGAAGAGGATTTTTAATTAGACTCTTCTCATAAACTGATTAAGTTATCTGGTTAAGTTAACTCGACAAATCAGAAATTTCCTAAGAGTGCTGACATTTCCACGAAAGTTTACTATTTCTTACCTAGAGCAGCGACGCTTTTGTGTGCAATTTTGTTAAGGACAACAATTCAATATGGTCTGCGTGTGTTCAGTTAAAGGAAATCAAAGATTAGTCGCCTGAAGCCATCAGAATTTTATCAATTTGTCATGATTTAAATATGTTGCCTTTACCTCCTAATTTTCTTTGAGTAATAAAAAGTCATTTGTAGTTTAGAGTTAGTTAAAAGAAATAGGTTGGCGTAGAGAAAAAATTCGGAAATACGTGATTTTAATCTGAGCGATAAGACTTTATTCGTTCATGTCCAATGGATGAAAAACAACACTCTAACGTTGGCTGTCTTGATGTCTCATAATGTTGTTGTTGTTGTTGTTCTAAGGTCAACGAAATCCTTCAGGACAGGAGAACTGGTTGGAGACCATTAATGACATTTTTAATGGCTATGATTTACCCAATTCTGACATACATACGAATTTATTACACAATATCTACTGCGTCAAGATAAATAATAATTATAATGACGCAGCAGACAGCGATGTTGCTAGGCAGCTGCACGTGACGCTCTTTTGATGTATATAAGCTTTTATTATGACGGTAAACAATTCTAGGATGTCGTTCTGCATCTAAATGCAATCATAGACGCCTCTTTAAAATGTGCTCAATGACGTAAGTTATGTTTCTGAACTTCTTTTCTTCGTAGGCTAATCTAATGCAACGTCTCCGGATAGTATGGACGTGGTTGCGAATCTCATAACACAACGAACATAACGGTCATAGAGTTTATCTGTCCTCAAGTATGCGATGTTGAGTTTAAGACCTTCAGCTGAATAGCTACAATAAATGAACGTGCATGATTGCATCTATATGACTGCATGATTACAAGTTATGATACTTGGAAGATGTGTTAGTGTTTAAAGTATTGTCTCCAAATTGTAACCTGACATGTCGAAGCTGAACATTATTCGGCGCGGACTATTCGAAACCGAACAATTCAGCGCGGACAATTAGAAGCCGTACAATTTCGGCGCAAAAATAGGTCTTCAGAATGCTGTGCAGTTGAAATTTCAGAAAACAATTCGCATTCACCAGTATCTGAATACAGCATGACTCGGATCTGATTCCGGTCTAATTGTAGTCTGATTCTAGTCTGATTTCAGTATAATGGCCCAGTTTAGCCAAATTACAGCCTTATTACTGTCCGATTCTAATCCAGTTATAATTTAATTCCAATCTGCAGCTTGATTCTGATCAAATTTTAATCTGATCGCAGTCTGACTCTATGGTTTCAAGTCAGGATCTTATGTTAGTTTCGGTTTCAGTGCCTATATAGTGCCTTTGGGTTACTTGCAGAGTCGAAAGCGATTGCATGGTAATCAGAACATTCATGGGTGAGTGTAAACCTTAGAGGATTCGTTGGACGACGTCATCGGGAGGTTAAGAAGCCAGTCACTGCTAGTGAGAAAATGTTGTGATTGAGAAAATTAGCAATTAACTATATCGCAACCGATCAAAACTAATGGGCCGCTCGATATCCTGAAGACTATGGGAAAAGCCTGTTGGACTGTTGGCTACAGATACTTTGGCCATGTATACAAATCGTGGCATAAGCCCCTATATGTAAATTTGGATTTGCACATGGCATCCTCTCCCTTTGAACTTAACTTACTCTTGTCAATACAATCCATATTTCATGCCTTTGCACATTTTAGGTTCATTAGTTTCAACTAATAGCCTAGAGATTTAAATAATGAGCGATTAGACGTGTTTTGCAGCTGAATTCATAGATAAAGACGGTGTAACTAGTGCAGCACAAATGAGCAGCTGATCACGTGCGTGCCCTCCCTGCACGGTCAATCGGATCAGTTAAGTACACGCATCGACTGATTGCTTAGCATAACAAGACAGCTTATCGATGTTAGCTACTGTTATGCTGCAGTGAAGTAATGCGATGGTCGAAATTTTCGTCATTTAGGGAAGCGAGCTCGATTCCCGTATCCACTTAAACCTGCCGAGTCCTTCTTTCGCTATAGGCGGTGTCGTTGATTAAATCAAATTTATACCGTTATGGACGCCTTGCATGGCTGCCGAAAGTTAAATTCGACGCCTGTGCTAGCTTATAATCATCATCATCATCATCGTTTATACTGTACTTGTTATCAAACTGCGGTTTGTCAGTTTGAAATTAAACGAAGACGTCATATTTTGTATTAAATTACGATGTTATCATGTTATATGTTATTCTTTTATTACTGTGACATAATTTTATGAATGCGGTATGTCATTCCATAACTGATAATGGTAGCAAGAAGCTCTGGAATTTCAGTGGACCGTTTCCATCTAATGAACCCATTCTTCACATAATATTCGAATAGTTATTATTCCGTGCCTACTAACATAAAATGTTACTTCAATACAACTTAATCGTTCATTAATTTCCTTCATAAATGGATTTCCATATATTCAATAATAGTTTTTTTGTTTATCTGCCATTTGCTTCTGCTTAGAGGTCTAAACGATGCTGGGCAATTGTATGCTTTCATGCCTGGGATTCAATGACAACAGAGGAGTTTATTAAATATACATGTACAAAACATTCTTATTTCGTAAAAAGCTGAAACACATATTCCAAGTAATGTGGTCTTATACCACTTTCAACAAACACTCGTCCACGGAAGTACAGATCACTAGAAAAACTTAGTTCAATATTGGCGAGCTTAAAAAAGAGTTAAATCTAAAAGTAGCCTATGTTACTCAAGAGACATTACTGGAAAGTTGATTGCTAATGGCAACAGCTACTTACTTCCTGCGTCGTAAGGAGAAGAATTCATGTCGGCGCAACGATTCTCAGAAACTCTTATCGCCTTTTAACGGGCAGAAGCAGAGAAGCGCTCATTTATATAGTGCCAGTAAACAGTCAACAACCACAACGGCGAAATCCCAAAGCACCGACCCACCCCTACTGTGCGTCGGGCGAAAGGGTGTTGTCACAAAAGGCGCTAGAGGAAGTGGTCTGGCGTCAGCAGAGAAATACGACAGTGATGTCGTCAGTTAATGCGTCCAATCGCCCGCCAACGCAATGCGCATTCCGCCGGGTCAGTGCCACATTGCAACGACGTACACTAAACGACCTACATGTAAATACATGTGGGCGACTGCTATGAGGCTGCAAGCACACTGGTTTACATGTATACATGCATTTGCTGATGGGAAGTCAATGTGCACCAGTTGCGTCCTTCGAAGCCAATGTGAAAGACTTGATATGTCGTTAGAAGAGGCATCTCGCATGCAATAAGCGCACACAGCGAACGCACCCACGCACAGTAAGCTACAGTCTGACGCATGACTGGTGGTGACTACAACATATCTCTAGTATTAAGAAGGCACATTGCTAAGACTTGTGCCTCTTTGACCAACATGTCGTGTCTATGCGAACTGGGGACATGCAAATTTCTGAATTTAATAGCAATTACAGTCTATTCAATTGCAATCCCAGGTCATCTTTTTAAACGTTGACTTTAGGCATTCCCAGTATAGGTGGTAGGTCGGTAAGTAGGTTAATATGCGGGTGGTTAAATTGACTGATTGATTGGTTGATGGATGGTTGAATTGATTGATTGATGGACGGACGGGCGGATGAATGGATGGATGGATTAGACAAATATAGACTATATTAAATATTCCGTTTGTAGTCGTTATGGAACCAGAAGTGTCTCGTTTGAGCAGACACTTTTATCAGGACCAGAGAACCTGATCGATAGGCTTTCTTAGCAGTGGACTCCACTTTAATCCGCAGAGAAGGCGTTTCATCCGGAACAAACACCACAACGTGACTGCAATACGGATCACGCTCTTCGTTGTCGCTCATCGATTGTATTCCCGTACTTTCGGATCCTTCGGAAATGTTTTGTCAAAACCGGTTTCAGTTTCACCAGGGAAACTAACATATGAAGCGTACAGTTTATTGTGACCGTTTCATGGAAGCTTTCTCAGAAGCGGAAGTCGTTCTTCTGAAAGTGGAAACCCAGCTACTAGGCTATGTGCAATTGTCATCGCATGTTTGTATAGCGCATCTAAGTTGAGCGTTGCGTCAATGTGATAGTTGATCATAGTTCTCACAGCAATGACAAATCGCCTTTGCTGCTTGCTGTTGTTGCCAGCTGATACTGGACTTATGCACGCATTCCGAACAGACAAAGTAGGACTGAACTGTGTTTTCGGTACATACGGAGATGTACGTATTAGAACTTCGAGGTCATATATATGTGTATATAATACTATATATATATTTATATATATGTATATATATGTATATATATATGGCTTCGAAGGACGCAACTGGTACACATTCGTTCGAGAGTCTCGAACGAAGCTCCTCGTCACCGTAAAAATAACAGAGGGGGGTTAATCAAGAGGTTTACATTAAATGTCATTTCATTTATGGTGAGTATTATTGTGTTTCATTCTCGTGCATGATTATAGCATTAATGTGGTCCAGTGCTCATCAAAACAACTACGTACATTATTATCACCATAACTGATTACATATCGCTTTGTATAGGCCTACGTGTCCGCGCTTATAGCCTATAGGCCTACATGTATACATATATATATATATATATATATACCAGATCCAAATATTTACCGCAAGCCTATTTAACCAGAAAGGTCTATTCTTAGAACTTAGAAGCATGTAATCGTGTTAGACTTACCTTCTGCTATTCTGACTAACGCTGCTAATTCGCTGCAAATTCTTCGAAACAAGGCGACTGAAGCCGAGGAAATCACCGAGGAACTCTGACAGACTGCTAATAATGTGACGTCTTAAAGGCTTATTTTCCCAAAGGAATGACTTGAACGTCATCTCAAGCGGTTAACAAGCGAGCAACACAAGAGGCGACGTTGCCAACCCGATGTATACGTTCCCTATTTAGGTCCTAATGTAATTTATGCCCCCAAGGAGAGGTTTTAGAGCCAAAGGAAAACTATTATGTACAGGCACATGAAGGCTTTTGTGCATAGAATGAGGGCACAAAGCTTTATGTATCTGCTAATGTATATATCGGTTTTCCTGTGGCTCTACGACCCTAGGGATATATACACTATATATGTATAAAACATATATATATATATGCGAATATATATTTATATATATGTATAGACATATTACATATAGATAGATGGATGACACAAAGATCGATAGATGAATATTAGAAAACTAATGATTAATGGACGGACGGACGGAAAGACAGACAGAAAGCCAGACAAATCGATAGATCGATGTTTCATACTACATTATTATTTTATACTCTGGCAAAATCTATGCCTGATTTTCAAGAATATTATTTTGTTGCTTTATTCTACTTCTTTTTTTTGGCAACTCCTGTTTTTAATTAGTTACTTGTGCGGCTGCTAACCGCGTAGGCCCTATCTTTCGCAAACAGGAACTCAATAACTAATGCCGAAGCACAAGCTGTCGTGTTTTATGAAGCAGAACACTTTATCTCCTGCTCTTTATAACAAGGCAATCGATGCCATATATATAGGCTGGAGAGAGTTCAGCAGTTGCTGCAGAGACGTTGCTTTCAAGAATGATCTGTTGACGAAATTAAATATGCATGCTATTACCGAAGAAATTTATTCTCACAATTATACAACAGTGCATACGCGTATAAGACTATTTATAGACCGTCTTATAGCGCCAGTGTAACAGTCCACATGCATACATACAAACATACACATACATGCATAAACACTTGCGTACGCACATACATAAAAATATGCATATTATCTGCATATTTACATGTATATACACAGGCATATGTATATCCAATTTTGAATACATACATGTGTACATGTACGTGTGTATATAAATACACACACCTGCATACATGTATGTATATTGTATACATACAAATTCCAGTGTCATACGTTTAGGCCTGTGTCTGAATTTTCTTCAGTATCCTTGTAATCCTTTTGTAGGATAAATCTGTGTTAAATTGCTAATGCTTTGTCTTTCTCGCAGCTGCTCAGTGAAACCGATGACAACTTAAGTCGAACCAGTTTCATTAATCATAGGTTATGCTTCTGTTGTGCTGCTCTCGTGATATCGACGCTTCAGCAGAAAGATGCCTCACTGCAGAAGAAGAAAAGTTTAAATAAGGCGAAGGAACCGATGTCTCCACAGGCAGAAAGCGCATAATATAGATCGATTCGAGACTGGAAGACGTAATTATTAGCTCATGCATTATGCATGATATAACAGCCGATTAATATGTATGCGTTAGTGGGTCTGTTTGCTCTCCCACTGGCATGCCCACAACGACACCGATGACTACGTTCGTTCCATCCAGGTTAGCGACCGCAATCGATAAGTTTATTGCTGAAAGCCATCGCTAACGGATCCACGGACGAGAAATGTTTCGTCGCTTATGAAAGCAGAAAGCAACCGCGCAGAACAGAAGGACCCGAGGAGGTCCAGATAGAATATCAACACACATATACACACACATACAAACACAGGAGACGCACACACTCGCACACGTACGCAAACACCAACATACATAGTATTACACTTAGGCCCAACACACACGCCCAAACTCACTCCTGTTACGTGGAAGCCCTGATAAAAGTATCGATGTAATCGAACATCTCATATCCATCCGTCGCCGACCCAGTACAGAACGTACAGACATTGAGACCTATACTCAGACTTGAGCTGCTATAATTATTTTTACTTCGTGGTTGACAGGACAAAGCAAAACAAACAGACGTCTGCGTATAGATGGGCCTAGTACCGTATACTCTCTCTCTCTCGCCCCTATTTGTTCATGTCGAACAAACAAAATTGCATTGTGTATCATACCAGTCATCTGTTTCATGTATACATATGATGATAGAATTGCTTGTCATGACCCAAAGCCTGTGAAGAGATTGCTAAGGCGCCAGAGGATTTTAGCTTTGGTTCCTGGTTGGCAATAAACGAAGGCATTATGGTAATTTTGAAACAGTAATGAAATTCGGAAAATTGTGTTTCATTTTAGTTTTTACGCTCCTAAACGTGTTGCCCAATGTTTCTGTAATTGCATTTTAATTTACGATGAGCCCAATATTATATTATTCTAAACAACAGCATTGGTAATTTGGTATTATAATATGTTTATTGTCTGAGTTGAGGGAAGAATCTGGGACCGTCTCTTCCAAGGGTCTGCATTAGTTGTTTGATATTGCAAAATTATTTAGATAAGTGGGAGACGGGGGGAGAGAGCGAGACAGGGATTGCAGAGAGAGAGAGAGACAGAGAGACAGAGACAGAGAGACAGAGACAGAGACAGACAGAGACACAGACAGAGAGAGACAGAGACAGACAGAGAGACAGACAGAGAAAAGAGAGAGACAGAGACAGAGAAAAGAGAGAGACAGACAGAGAAAAGAGAGAGACAGACAGAGAAAAGAGAGAGACAGAGAAAGAGACAGAGACAGACAGACAGAGAGAGAGACAGACAGAGAGAGAGACAGACAACAGAGAGAGACAGAGGGAGACAGAGAAGAGAGACAGACAGAGACAGAGACAGACAGAGACAGAGAGAAACAGAGAGACAGACAGAGAGACAGAGAGACAGAGAGAAGAGATAGACAGACAGAGGTACAGACAAACAGACAGACAGACAAACATGCAGACAAGCAGACGTACTCACACAGACGGACAGTGTAAGAGTGTAAGCGTGATTTTGCGTAAGAGAGAATCAAGAATGACAAGAAGTTGGAGAAAGAACGGAAACACGCGTCAGCCAAAACAAAGTTAATTGGACGACTAACGAACGGCAGAGAAGTGATTCAATATGGGTCAGAAGACTATGAGACGACGACATTCGTACATTTAATTAAAGTTTCGACCTTTGAATCCCGTCACAGTACAACAGACGACACCCAAGACGTAGATAATTCGACGACGATCACTTTGTTTAGCGACAGCAGAGTTACGAAACCATTTTAGGGATCGTCACAAGTGACAACAGGTCAAATTCCTCCGCCTCAGTGATGCGACGGGAGCAGACGGAATGGCGGAAGGATATTGGTTTGTCAATCTGTTGGTATTAGCGCATTATAGCGGTCTCTAAAAGGAGTTCTGGTTTCTAAAAGGATTCCCGAATTCCAAACGATATTCTCTCTCTCTCTGCCCTCCCTGTCTCGTTCTATCCCTCCGTCTTCTACTTGTCTAAATAATTCCTGAAAGCAGTCCTGATTGGAGTTGATTCTACCGTCTTTGGATTAATATTCTTCACAGATTAAAAATGAATGTTAGCGACAACCCGATACTAACAATTCATTACATCCAAAACCAATCATCAATATTGCAGGTTATTGCAACCTAAACTAATCGCTGCCTGGAACCGTCATCAAACAACAATGATTTATAAGTTTGTGTCAACTTATTATTCAATGAACGGTGACTATAGCAGCACAGCCACATGTATACAGTATACACAAAAAAAGACTAACTAGGGTCTATAGTCATACATACTCGGCGTAAAATGAACCAGGGTTTGTATTCTGGCCAAAGAAGATGATGGAAAGCCCTTTTGAGAGACGTCAAGCTTCTTTGGAAGATGTCAAGCCCATATGGGAAATGTCAAATCTCTTTGGAAGACGTCAAGTCCCGTATATATATATATATATATATATATATATATATATATATATTGAACCAGGGTTTGTATTCTGGCCGATGAAGATGAGGGAAAAGATCTATAAGGTTCGGCAATTGCGTCGCTCTTCCTGGTCTGACGGGGCTCATATAGCGGCTGTAGCATCCATCGCCCACAATTGTGGGGGCAGCAGGGAGAAATTCGTCAACATAAATTCAGTCGCAGCTAGGTTAATAATGATTTTGAAGCCCTACCTTGCACGCTGCCGTGGTGCAATTAACTGCACCGGGGTAACCAGGTATCAGGTTGCTGCATGAATGAGAATGTACCGCCAGGATACGATAAATTAAGGCAATCACATATAAGTCGTTGCTGTTTGAAAATCGCTTTGTATCGAACGACCTCTGAAAATAAGAAAACTGAATCCAAGCAAGCATTACCTGCATATTTATGGATTTTCCGCCATCAAATTTTAGTATCTGTCCTAGATGATCCACACATGCAGAGCTCTATAAATCGCGCTCGAAGATATCTTTGAAGTGTCGTCTATTAGGCCTACGTATTGAATAAATGAAAGATAATCATTCTTACGTATTGAATATAAAGTAAAGCTAATCACTATTACGTATCGAATATGATTTAAAGATAATCATAATTGCGTGTAAATATAAATTAAAGACAATAATTATTACGTAATCATTATTTACGTATTGAGCATAAATTAAAGACAATAATTATTACGTATTGAATATAAGTCATAGATAATCATTTAAATTTTGACTTCACCGTTGCTATGGTTTCAAATATTGATTAATAGTAAATAATACGAAATTGCTTTGATTCACTGAAGCTTAATTGAATAAGTGTAAATAGAAAGATATAATTAGACCAATAATTTGTAACAATTTTAAACTTTTCATTGAGCCTCTGATTCCAGTTATTGACAGAACTGAAAGAATGTCAAAAGTTTCGTAGCACCATAAGAGGAGAAAATGTCACACAGGTGAATAAGATTCGGTTTCAACTTTCGCCATTTTAGAAGGATCATTGGATTTCGTGTCGACACCACCTTAGCCGTGTGCCTGCCTTACCTCCTTGGATCTTGACCGGGAGTCGCTTTTTGCACACCCTTCCCGCCTATCGAATATGTTTTGACTAAGCGCCTGTGATAACCTGCATGGTTCATGCGACTTCGCTTTATTAGGCGCTGTAGGGATCTATAGATTACGATTACTATTCGTGTTATGATGGCAGGAACAAATGGAGCTTAACGTTACGAACGGTAGGCAAAATCGCACACGCTTCGCTGGTCAAACTCTCGCTTAGCCATTGTAAACCGTGTACAACTGTACATGCTTGGTCGGCTTTGTGGAGCCTCGCAGTGTGTATTATAAAACTTCGAGATCAGCAAGTTTTCAAGTTCTGGTCAATATCGACTTTATGAACGAGAGTCTAATTTTCTATTTTATGCAGTGTATATTTTGTTTCTTGTTAGTGTGTTGATACTGGCATATCTAATTGACAGTTACTACGACAAGCAGTGGGCTGACACACAATGGAAGATCGAAGACGTCCTGAAGTTTCTCGAAGTCCCTCCGGACAGAATCAGACCGGAATTCGTAAGCATTTGTTTCCTTCTAAAGGCCACAACAAAATCACTCTGTAGGCCTACAAGAGAATGATGACGCTGTGAGCAGGTAAGTACTTTGAGCAATTGTTAATTGCACAGGCCACTGTCCAACTGATGACTTCTACCAGAAGGACTTAGACCAGTCTCCAACTTCGAGGTCCGTAGGCGTTTGAAAGGCCCATTTCGTCTTTGATCACACGAAGTCAACGCAATCTTGAAGCTTAACTTTTATTTCTGCTAACGAACGGTTGGTTCAACTCTTGAAGTGCGTCTCCTCGTCTTTGACGGCGTGGCCACCTGCCACTACTCAGTCGATCGTTATTCCCTTCACGTCATCGTCAACAAAAGAGATTTGATTTTCAGGAATACATTTCCTTCTATGCACATAATTGCTAGCATAGAATAGACACATCCTTGTATGTATGATATTGCACATACTTCCTCACATACATATTTTTCCATAATGGCGTATGATATCCTAGCCAGTATATATGCATTCCCTAATATGCATACACCATTTCCTAACAAGCATACATTTCCAAGAGTGTATATCGTAGCATTCATGCACTTTCCAGCATACATATATTTCTTGGTCTGTACGCATTTCCTATTATGAGCCTACATAAACTTCCTAGTATACCTTGTATCCTAGTATACAAACATTTTCTAGCATGCATATATTTCCAAGAATACATATCCTAGCATGTGTACATTTCCTAGTAATGCATAAATTTTCTAGTATACATACATATCCTGGTATGTATACATTTTCGGGTTCACTAACGTTTTCTTGTATACAAATAATTATACTTATCTAACCTCGAATTGCCCACTTTTGTCCCTTAAAATCTCTTCTGATGTTCCGGATAGTGCAATATGGAGTGCAAATACTAAGACGCTCTGTCGTTGCATTTGACAGGACAGATTGGCCGCCTTTCAGATGCTGGCCTCTATGTACATCAAGTACATACAGATATTTCGCCAGTTGGAGCAGTGCTACGACCAGGTCGTTCATCCGCAGAAGAGGCTGGTCATGAGACAGGTCCTCGATGGGGTCATAGGTCGCGTTCTGGAGATCAAGAACGAAATGGTCAACCTAGAACTCTCCGAATACCACTTCGTGGAAGATGTTCTCTCAGACTTCAAGCTCACGCCGGTGTGTTTCCAGTTGTAAATGGTTTTCGGTTAGAAGATGGCCAGATATGGTCAGACTATAATTATGAGGTAAGAAAAGCTTGAGTATGAAACGAAGTGATGTAATTTAGAGTAAGGTAAAGTGAAGTTGATAGCGTAACGATGACGAAAAATCAATTTAAAAAAGTAAGATTAACATGATGAAAAATCAATAAAAGTAAGATTAAAATGAGTTCAAATTATGATAAAGTAATTTGCCAGACGGGTTTGGTATCGGCGTTAGCCTTTTGCTTCATGTGTTCTGCCACCAGAACGGGCAATAAGAGGCATAACACGCAAGTTAAAAGAGGTTAATAAAGCGATCAAACTCTATGTTGAATGCAAAATTATAAATTAAGGACGTTTAAGGCAAAGCAAGACAAGGCAATTAGAGCAATTAGGCGAGGTATAGTAGGCAACAAAGGTCTTACCAGAAAAAGAAAGAGAAAGTCTAGTGGGGCTACCTAAGGTGAGCCATTTGCGCAATTTATAGCATGCCAATGATTTAAAATGAAATAACGTACGCGAAGTAAAAGTATGGTTGGCGAAGACTAGGTTTGAGTTAAAGGAAATAATTAAACACGTAAATGTACAAATCGCGAGTCTTTTTTACACTACCTGCAGCTAAAGCATCATTTTAAATTGGAAAATTTCCATGAACCCCAGCTCCGATGTTTTATCAGACCATCTCATCTGGCTTCTAAAGCAAGTCCTAACAAGGCTTTCGGATACATTATAGGGCCTAACTGTTGCTGCTGCCAATGGCTGCTCCGGACCAACACGAATCCTATCTGTTCGCATTTAGATATTTGTTCAAATTGAAAATCGAGTCTTTGTTTTAATCTTACAAGTCCAAGACTGGAATTAAGTGCCAATATCAAGACCAAATCTAAGTCACAAAACCTTTGGTCTCAAAACCTTCAAGACTAAAGGTAAAAACGAACTCAAATGCATTCAAGATCAAGATCGTGATCTCGAGGTCAGCAACAATGTTTAACCCCTAGCGTAAGTTATGGATATATATTCTGCAACACCGCCGTGAAATGCCTCTTAGGGTACCATTATTTTGATGACCGGATACTTCTCTCGATTACAGTTAATATCTTCGGTCTTTAGTTTTCTTGAGTGACGCGTCTGTAATTGATGTTCTACCTCAATTATTTATTGCGTGCTGGGTGTAGGAGCGTGTAGGTGATGCGTCCGTTGCTCGGATGCAGTCCTTTCGTGATATCGTTTCATCTCAACCATCTACTGCTCCGTCCGATGATCAATGTGACATCACCTGCAGCCAAAGAAAGCATCATTTCAAATTGGAAAATTTCCATCAACTCCAGCTTACGATATATTATCACGTTCTGCATTTACGCCTTTTATTCATTTTATTCTGCTACTGGTAGCGTTTCACGGACTATAAGTCGTAGGCAATGCTAGAATAAGCCCAATACGAATAGCAGCAGCTGTTCGGTATATGAACGTTATAATTGATTGCAAAAGATTCTTCGTGCATTGCACCAAATCACACTTTATTACGCGCGGTATATCTCGAAACGGCACACCATCAAACGTCATACTATTATTTTTAGGTTGCTCATTAATCCCAGGTATATTAAGCCAGGGCCTTCTACGTCGTGGAAACCTTGAAGCATAGGCTGCATCCAAGATACAGGGGAGAGAATCTCATTGAGAAATTAGGGGAAAGTTTAAAAGGAAAAAGAAGGGGAGATGGGGAAGTTGCTCCTATGACCTCGGTGGATATATAGAAGCCCTGTATCAGAATACTTCATATGTTGCCATTAACATCACGTTTTATTTTATTCTGCCTAATTTATTCAACAGCATTCCATTGCGCTGAAATACGTATTGCAAATTATTTTGTAGAAAGACCTAGAAATGCCAATTCCGAAGTACTTCACCGGAGAGCACGTGAGGGCGCTTATGGAGCGGGAGAGAATCCTTGAGGAGATCTTGGAAAGGCTGGGACTGGAAGCAGCTTTCGAGGCAAGTCAATGGCACTCACCATATATATATATATATGTATATATATGTATATATATATATGTATGCATATGGTGTGTGGGTGTGTAGGTGTGTGAGTGTGGGTGGGTGGGAGTAGGTGCATTATGACTATATGACAATCTGTCTCCAAGAATTATCCGTCTGCCATCCGCCTGAACTATAAGACTACGTTCAATACGTGCCTCGTGCAGAACTACATCCTCTGTCGTATTTTTAAAAATTATTTTCTATTGTGGCATGGTCTGTTGCGTCATCTGTCGGTTTTCGTCTCGTCTCATCTCATCGCGTGTCTTGTCATCTTAGCTGGTGCTGTTCAAATATTGCTGTCAATTGCTCGCAGTCCTGTCAGCGCACATCAAAGTGATTAAACGAGGAAATGATTGATTAATCGATTGGTATAATAGCTCGCTTTGGAAACCAGAAGGTAAGCAATGATGATGAAGTGGGGATGACGTCATCGTTATCGTCGCTGTCGTCGTCGATTATGATCAAGCGCGTGCTGCCGCTGATGATGATGCTGCTGCTGGATGATGATGACGATGATGATACGAACGAGTCTGTCAAATTTGATTATGTTTCTGGAGCTGCTGTCGACGATGATGGTGTATGAACGTTATAATTTATGGCAAATGATTCAAATGATTCAAATTGATCTAGTGATTACGATGACGACGATGATGATGATGATGACGACGACGATGACGATGTCGATGATGACGATGATGACGATGACGATGACGATGATGATGATGATGATGATCAAACGAATTGGTCTGTTGTTTATTTCAGGAGTCTGCAGATAGGGTGATACCGAGGTTGGAGGCAGTTATTCTGATTCAAGCACACGAGAGAGCGAGACAAGGTCGAGCAAGAGCAGCCATTATGAAGGCACGGTACGTGAAACAAAAGACCATCGACGATGCCAAGCTCGTCTGGCAACCGCTTGCTGTTCATCCAGACGTGGCAGCTCTCAGAATTCAAAAGGTAAAACAACCCTCACGTAATTATTATTACCATCCTCAGCAACGTAATCACCAAGTGCACTAGTTTTAATCGCATATGCAATGCATGGTGCTGCCATCTCGCTGCTGTCTTCGTGACAAACTGATTAGGCCTAATTGGCAGATTTTTTGATTGATCAATTTAATTGTTGACTAATTGACAGACTTACTGACTGATTGATTAATCAATTTAATGACTGATCTACTGATTGATTGGCTGATTCACAGACTGACAGAGACTGACAGACCGACAGACCGACAGACAGACAGACAGACAGACAGACTGACTGACTGACTGACTGACTGACTGACTGACTGACTGACTGACTGACTGACTGACTGACTGACTGACTGACTGACTGACTGAATGACTGAATGACTGAATGACTGAATGACTGACTGACTGATTGACTGACTGATTGATCGATTGATTGATTGGAATTGATCGATCGATCGCTTGATTTGCTGATTGATTGATTGATCGATTGATTAGAATTGACCGATTGATCGATCGATCGCTTGATTGATTGATCGATTGATCGATTGATCAGAATTGACCGATTGATCGATCGATCGCTTGATTGACTGATTGATTGAGCATCCAACCCAGTGAGAAACAAACAGAGAATCAGAGACGAAGCATCTCGCCATCATATAATTATACTAATCACATTTTATCGTCTTCAGTGGGTTTCTTGGATGTACCGCTGGGAATTTTTCTCATTTTGTTCAGAGTATCCGCGGATGGCGGAGCCGGATGAAAACGCGCCAAATGAGACAGGATGAGCTCGTATTCCTAGGAATGGTAAGCACATTCATGATGCGCTACTTTCTCCTTCCAATCTTGACTCTTCTAGATCCCCGTCTTCTGCAACTGCTTGCCAACAATAGCAGCAACAACTAAGCCCTACAACACGAGCTCGTTGTTGCCTTTTCTGTTAATATGTTCTGTCACAAATCTCTTCCATATTCAATTTCACTCACATAACTGTCTTCTGACAATTGACATGTTAAATCTGACCAATATTAGAAATTATTACTGAGAAAGTGAGTATAATCGCTCAACTGAAGTAATAGTTCCATTAATTGCCAACTAGAATTGCAGAATCCCTTTCAAATTTGAAAGTAATATTATCTCTTTTTTGGTATAACGTTAATATCTGCACCATTTTTTTTCCATTCTCCCACTTCATCTTAGAAACAAATTACAATTCATGTCATTTAATCAAAAATTCATCGTCACTAGTATCATATCCAGTTTATCAGCCCCTTTTTAAAACATATCCAAAGGCAATATTCCTCTCAAACTCATTAAACTCAATAGTATGACTGATTGCAGAGCTTGTTTCCCACACATAAAAATAGTCAATTAAATTGCTTGAAAAAGTCGTCATCAGTAACGACACCACTCAGAAGCCATTGCAATAATAAATAGTTGCTTAACTTGATGCTTAAAACTAATTTGTTTTCTTACTTTGAAGTTTTTCTTTCAATTCTGCGAGCGAAGCTTTAAAAACCAGGACAATAATTTCAGTTTTTGCTGGACTTTCCCGGCAGCTGGTACATGTAGCCAAAACCTGGACTACCCCGGGAAACCCAGGACGTATGGTTTGCCTACTGTATGCGTGTCTCTCCGTCTATTTGTCTGTATGTCTCTCCGCTTGTGTGTCTGTCTGTGAGTCTGTCCGGTTGCCTGTCTGTTTCTCTCTGTCTCTCTCTGTCTCTGTCTCTGTCACTCTCTCTTTCTCCATGTGCTTCTCATACAGCGTGTTCTTACTCACTTTCTTCTTCCTCTGCAGCGATTGTTCTTCACCTGTCTTTATTTCGTTTTTCTATCTTACTTTCTTTATGACTCGCTCCATTATTCTCGGTGTCTCGTTATTTTTCGCTCTTTTGCACTCACGCTCTTTCAGTCTCATTGATTTTGCTTGCTCGCTGGCTCTGTTCATTTGCGCTTTCGTTCAATCGGAAGTGCAAGAAGGTGTCAGTAGATTCAATTATAGTTGTCACCCAGTGGCAGTGACATTCTGATGTTGCTGCGAACGTCTTCCATTATAGTTTGATCCCTCGTCTCGAGAGGTCGCCGCGTCCTCTGCGACCCTGGCGACCGCGGGCGAAATCGATCGAAGGCGAATACAGGAATTACACGAGGAGGAATATCAACAGGCGCTGATTAATGTAACCGATAAAATACGAGAAACGGAAAGCGATGACATGAGGCAACTGCTCATCGATCAGATACGACAGTGGTTCCTTGAATGCAGGTGAGGGAAAGAAAGAAACGTCCTCTTATTGTTCTCATTAGGACCGTCGGGAAACGATCGTAACTTCCATGGGGCGAGATTTGTGGTTGCTATTGATGCTGTCTGGGTATGGTAAATATTTCTTGAAAATCAAAGTTATTATTTGTTATGGACTCCCGGAAGAATTGATCACCCGGTTAGGAGGCATGCAGCCTCACAAGGTCATGACCTCACAACCTCATTAGTTATTAGTAACCGTGGGGCAGCAGAGCAATGGATATCACACTGGAGCGCAGAGATAAGGAACCGGGTTCGATACCCGTACAGGTGGTATTGGTTGAATTAATTTAATAATATATGTATAATGTAAGGAGAGTCTGCGTGGCTGCCGACATCATGCGTTCATACTATATCTCTAACTCATACTGCGTTATTGTCAGTCTGAAAAATAAACAGAAATTATAAATTATATAACTAACCTGCTATGGTGCTGTCACTGCCTTTTTTATGCCAAGGGAACCACTCTAACTGAGTCCATAGCTGGTAAAACAAAGTGCTACTTCTGTCACTGTCACATACATTGCATCGTCAAAGAACGCCTATGATCACATCCTTTTTAGGTCATTCGAGAAAACTCCGAGAAAACTCGGTGCTCGTTGACATAATATATCAGTTTAGCGAAAGCTAATAACATCGTATTGGTGTAATTGGCGTAGTTGGCAGAAGGTGACATATGTCACTCAGCAAGTGGCACCGTTATTGTCACAACGATCCAATTAGAGCGACGACCATCTAATTCGTACGACATTTCTGCTGATCCGTCTCACTCCTATAAATTCAATTTATGCGCTCTACCTGCCTCCAAGCATCCTCTCTCCCACTCCCCTTTCCTATATATATATATATATATATATCGTTGTCTCAGTCTCTTTATCTCTCTGTCTCTCTCTTAGCTTCTCCATAGCATGCCATTCTCCAGCATCACCCTCTGCCGTCTGAAACATCTCATTTGAAACTACCCACGCCGCCCCTTAATATCCAATTCGTCGTTATATATAGTTGGTCTTCATCGAAGACTCAGTCCAAAGTGTAGCGTGATGTAATAATATAATAATTTTCGTTCAATTTCAAACTGAAAAGCCGTGGTATCATTTGGTATGATTACAAACATAGTATGACGTCGATCGAATTTAATTGTCTGCAGCCATGAAAGGCGCCCATTACGTCATGTATCTAATTTAATTAACGCCACCGCCTAGCGAAAGAGGGACTAGCCAATCTTACTCTTGGTTATAGTTCGCAAAGTGTTTTCTCTGACAACTTAGCGTTGTCTGTTGTAGGGATGCTATTGGTCGCTTTCCAGATTATCCGACGGTGGAGGAAGGAGGATGCCTGGAGCTGTTCAAGGAAAGAGATCCGGCGGAAATTGCAGCTGAGCTGAAACTACTCGTTAATATTAACTTTCACTCTGTCTCTGTCTCCGTCTCTGTCTATGTCTCTGTCTCTCTCTCTGTGTATGTCTCTCTCTGACTCTGTCTATGTCTCTGTCTGTCTCTCTGGCTGTCTCTCTCTCTATGTTTGTCTGTCTATCTGCTGTCTGTATGTCTGTCTGTCTGTTTCTCTGTCTGTGTCTGTCTCTGTTTGTCTGTCTATCTGCTGTCTGTCTGTCTGTCTGTCTCTCTCTCTTTCTCTGTATGTGCTTTTCTATTTAGAAGAATCCATCTGCTTACGTTTCATACAATGTTCCTCTGTCTTCCTCTTTTACCATGTCCGTCACGATCTGCGTCTTTCTAGAAGTTGCCTCTTGCGTCTGTGCATGACTAATCGATAAGTCAAAGATCTGTCATCACCTGTCATCCTAACAACGATGGCTCAGTCCACCAAAAGGTCAATGTCATCATGACTAGCCCACCCTAAAACTATTCGAATTTAATGTCAAAGATTGTTTTTCATATAATGAAAGGACGAACAAAAAGGAAAGAAGAAGCCAGGAAAAGCTGAAGACAAAAAGAAGACGAAGGAAAAGAAGAAAAAAGAAGAAAGGATCAAGAAGAAAAAGAAACAGAGAGGCGTAAATATGAAAACCATGAATAAAACTTAATATTTTGCTAACTAATTGACAGCACTTGCGGCCATGCGGCCGAGATATTGATTGCCAAATGCCAGTTGCTTCATTTTATCTGCTTAAAAGCACAAAATTAAGGCTAAATCTTTCGTTTGGTAAAGAGCGGTAAAGTGTATAACTCAAGATGGGTTTAGGTAAAAGAAGATAATTCTATAACGTCAGAACGCCGAAAGTGAGTTACAAGGGGGTTAGGCCTACAACCTCATAATTCTGGTCGCAGCACTTTCAACCTAGCCCCTCCAATGTTTCTATGTAGGCCCAGTTCAAGTTATGTCTTTCTTTTGTAGAAATGCCGAAGTTATCTACAAATAATTTTTCTTATATCAGTTTGTCTATTTATGCATAGCTACTTCAATGCCCGATATTATCATTGTTATTAAAAACGCGATGGAAAACGCCATAGAACTTCTATATCTATGTTGGCCTGCAATGTAGGCCTAGATTATGGTATACAAGGATATCGGAATCTATAAACTTGCATTATCCATTAGACCCAAATATCCACGTACTGGGCTCGCTTGATTCACTTCCTCATAAAGCGACTGAATTATGAATGCCGTGTTAAGGTTATTAATATTTTCTGGATGGACTTTGTCTGCATTGCCTTTAAATACAGGAAGACGAAGGCTGGTTGATTTCTCCCTCGGTCTTCATGCCAGCCATCGAAGAAGGAAGTTTCACATACAAAAGTAAGACTATAAAGACTTTTTACTTAATAGTCTTCGGAATAACATGATTTTACCTCTGTCAATTGCTTAGGACCTCAAGTCATTGTCATAGCCTTCCTTTTAAAAGTAGCAGCCGGTTCAAATTCTACCGTCCTGCATGTATCCAGCGGATGAGCTAAGCGCGGTAGTCCTCAGAAGCATTTGCGTACACATACGGCGAATTTTGGGCATCGTATTCGTGTGGTAGGCGAGAATTTACCAGAACTGTGCCAGGCGAGCGACCGAGGAGGTGAAATCAGGAATAAACTTGTAAACCCGCAGACCCATGATTTTGGCAGCCAAACACTATGCGAAGTGAATCCAGCAAACAATATTATTGCCTTGTTACTGCATGACTATTATACTGGCTGACCAAAACTATCTCGATGATAATTGCATTGTCTTTGACTTAACTAAATATATACTAACTATATATGTATATATATATATCTATATATATATACGCGACATAACTAAAATTAATTCATACTGTATGTCTTAGGTTTGTTGATGCGTTGAGTCAGTGTTGAAAGTCTTGAGTGGTAAACCAACTTACAATCGCATGCATATACGGACTGCATTGAATGCTCTGATATTTGCAGATATCTGGGCTTTCAGAAAGGAGATCGACAACCACAATCAACAGTTTGACTTGGAACTTGTGAAGGATGAAAGACGTTCTCAAGTTGAGGATGAAATTCGTCTGCAAGTGGACGAACTCATGCGACAAGAGCTGATCAAGTTGAAACTGGTCTTGGAACATTTATTCTCATTTTCAGTCAATATAAATGAATATATGCATGCACACGCACATACACGAATACACACACATGGATATATATATACATACGTATATATGCATACAGAGAGACCAGTGCGAGGTTGATCTGATTATATTTTGAGTTAGTACTAAGCGCAAATGCAATGCACTTCATGACGCTCTTAAAACCGATTATAGTCTTCACATAATATATATCGGCACCAGCGAGGCCACGAAGTACCGTCAATAAGCTTATTCTTAAGGACAACAGTTTTATTTGGACCCGAGTTGAACTAGATGGAGACTAATTCCCAAAAATGTGAATGATGGAATTCAAGTTTATGTTTCACAATACAATCCCTTGTGTTGTTTCTGAGTTCAGGCTATTGACGGAGAAAAAGAAAAGAAAAAGAAGAGGAGGGGAAAGGGTGAAAAGAGGAAGAAAGGCCCAAGAGAAAAGAAGGAGAAAAAGCACAAAGACCTTACTCCGGAAAGGTTAAACCGTCATTCCTCAATTATCATGTTACTCGCTAAAGCAGAAGATATGTTCAGTGTTCATTTATTGGAAGCAATCTGCGACTACTATGCTGGAGTGCCAACAACCGAAATTAGACGACCTAACTGCCTCTAAAATCTATCATGAATTCGATTTTTTATCAATTTGGTCAATGACTTATCAACAGATTCATCCCTCGTACATTCGATCAATCTTTCATCTGTGCATTTGCACGCTCTTTCAATTGTCCAATAATAATATTATTAAATACAGAAAGTTAATTGTTAGACAAGTTTGCAATAAATAATTATAATATAACTATTTATTGCAAACTTGTCTAACAATTAACTTTTTCAATGACTCTTTCGTTTATCCAACAAGTATTGTATTTTACTAACTGACCCACTCATTTGCTCTCCCATTTATTCGTAAATAAGTGTATGTTATAATTAACTCACTCGTTCGCTGTTTCATTAATCCATAAATTATTGCATTTATTACCTGACTCATGTATTCACTCTTTGATCTATCCAATAATTATCAAGGATGTGGTTTCGAGACCGCGGTCTTGGTCTTGAGACCGGTCTCAAGACCTGAAAACTGTGGTCTTGGTCTCGGACCACTCAATCTCGGTCTTGGTTTCGGAACACTCGATCTCGGTCTTGGTCTCGGATCACTCGGTCTCGGATCACTCGATCTCGGTCTTGGTCTCGGATCACTCGATCTCGGTCTTGGTCTCGGACCACTCGATCTCGGTCTTGGTCTCGGATCACTCGGTCTCGGATCACTCGATCTCGGTCTTAGTCTCGGATCACTCGGTCTTGGTCTCGGATCACTCGGTCTTCGTCTCGGTCCTGATCTTGAAGTTTTGGTCTTGTGTCCAATATTGATGATTATGGCATTTAATGCTAAATTCAATCATTCACTCTTTGAACTATCCAATAACGTTGCATTTGATAGTTATCTCCTTCGTCCCAAGTCCGAACAAGGGAGAGGAGGACGACGCTAATGCAATGACACGACGTCGTTAAACAGGAACTATACATATAGGCCTATATATATACATATATATACACCGTAATTAAGTGTTTTCGTGTTTAATAATTCCATACACCTACTTCTGTTCCGTCTGTTTAGTTGGATGTGGATATACTTGAATATACAGGTCGATTGATTCTCTGTACGAGGAACTGGTGACGGAGGGTATCATCGTGCGTCACCCCTGCGTGCTGCTCAGTGACTACGTCGGCGAATATAACTACGTAGCATCTACCCTTCGACAGGCGAACATTGAACCAATGCCGTCACTAAGTGACGTCAGGAGAGTCATCACCGAATACGCCATTCTTCCACTTGGTAAGCAACTAGGGAGCTGACTCACACAATTGATCCAATTCCGATGAGTTTCTTGAAGGGGCAGTAGGGGTGTCTTCAGTGCCCTACTTCACGCCTTCACAGCTTGCAGTATGAGCCCCCCAGGAAAATGTTTTGGTTGCGCCTCTGCTGGTGAGATCGGTGTCTCTTGGCTTCTTCAACATTCAACCGTTGACCAATTCAAACCATGTTTAATCATCATAGATGCATGCACGCACATGGCTAACCAAGCAGAACCTCAACCCAAAACTTATTCGCAGTCTCTCACTTCGAGCGGTCTAGCCATCTCCGAAAATGTTCATTTATAGGCATACTTCAATAATTATAGCCAATTGTGATACATCAAACGTTGAAGCCCACCCAGAGTTCAAAAACGTTCGCCCATGCATCGCAGACCAATTCCCGTACTGACCAAGCACTAAAATCGTATCAGCAACTGGTGCAGTCTTTGGTTTGTTTCCCGTCTGTACTTCCACCTCCTTTTTCCCAGGGTTAACCACAGTCGGCTGCGTTTCTTGGCAAACGGACATTGTTCCATCTCTAAACCTGGGTCGTCTTTCTGCTGTAGTGCTATTGGTGCTGATCATTTGCTATTATGACCTCAGTGACCTGCGACAAAACCGCACTATGTATATATTGATTATTCGATAAAATATTATATTAGCCAAGCTGCATACAACCTCCGTAGGGTCTTTTGCTATTAGGCCTACATTTGTTCATCGTATGTCGTATTCCTCACCTTTAATTTCTATTAATTTCTTTAATTTCCATTAGGTGCTGAACGGATGACACAAAATGTAGGCCAACGTAGTTACATGTATTTCTAAGATTTTAGAGTCTATAGGCCTATAATATCTTGGGTTATAGGCCTATCCTGGTATAGCTGCGTGTACGTACATAATAGGCCTATTATATGCAGTTCAATAGAGTCCAGTTTTTCACACATTGCGAAATCACATAGACCTATCCTCTAGGCATAAAAATGTCTTTTTACTTCTGTTCCGTAGGGTCGCAGACTGTTCATGAGAAAGCGCCTTACATTCGGTCGCTGATGCTCGCCGGACCACATGGAACCGGAAAGCGAATGCTCGTCCACGCCATGTGTACTGAAACTGGTTCCAATCTGTTCGACCTGACGCCAGAGAACCTTGTCGGCAAATACCCAGGGAAGGCAGGACTCAGACTTCTGCTCAGCATGATCTTTAAGGTTCGTAGAGCGGCGTCACTCTTACCATAAACGATGCGATAATCTTGTAACAATGTTTGGCCTAATGGCTATTAGACACTACTATAGGCCCACATGCAGGCATAGGCGTAATTTGTGGGAAGTACCAGGCTATTCAGAGGGTTCGACACTCCATGGCACAGCCCACCCCTACTCCATCCTCTCAAACGGGACCAAGCTTCCCAGAATTTTGATATTTGAAAGCTTATAGAGTACTTCCGAGGAAAATTTATATCTAGGGGTGTCAATAGTCGATTCAGACGATAATTACAGCCGGTGATATGCGACACAGGTTGTCAAATGGACTTACGTAGGACTACAATCTCAGATAAATAGATTATATTGTATCGATCCATACATATTATATGCATAGATATACATACATAATCGACACGTACGTGTATGTATATGTGTTCATACTTGTGCATACGCAGGCCTATGCATACATACATACATACGTACGTACATACATAAATACATACATGCATGCGTACGTACGTACATACGTACATACATACAAACATACATACATACATACATACATACGTACATACATACATACGTACATATACACACTTGCATACACACATGCATACACACACATACATGCAAGAAGTCAAGAATGCACTGAGAATGTCCTACCCACCGACGTGTATCCATATATGTATATATATCTGTATAACTGCAACAAAGATATCTTCATGCAAACAATGCCTGGAGCTCAGCTGCTGTCTGCCTTGGCGTCACTATATGTAATTTCACAAACTAAGATTGACATAGAGACTGATGATAGAGTCGCGTGCAGTGCCAGACTCTGTGATTCTATATAGGCCGATCTATTAATTTCAGGTTGGAACAACTCTCCAACCATCCGTAATCTTTGTCGGAAACTGCGAGAGAATGTTCCGGAGGAAGCTGGCCAAGGGCGACCTGGTTAGAGTAGTCGGCTATTTCCTCGACTATCCGTCATGTAAAAGTGTAATACCCGTGTGATATACAGGTTAAAGTAGACATACATTACGACATGTACTGTATAGACCTACATAAATGCGTAGACCTACATTTGTATAGGCCCTATATATATGAATGCATATATATATATATGCCTGTGTAGGCCTACATAAGCTCGTAATCTGAATGGCATGAATATATAGAGCCTATTGAATAGGTTTATACATACATACATACATATTATGTGTAGCTTATACGAACGTATATATATATAAAATATATATATATAACGTATTGAACTCGGTTCATCAGCACTGCGCCCCAGTGTGTTATCCAATATTCTATGCTCCTTCCCCACACGTGGGGCGGTAGATTCGCCCATAGATGAATGGGCCTACGTTCTTTTAAATTTAAACATAGGCCTAGGCCTACATCAGTGGCACTTTTGTAGACCTGTTCTTTAATTAGTGGCGTTGCTGGTGACTAACATAGTTTGTTTCTCTTATTAGGCCTATTATAATTGTGTGACGCTGAAGCGACGCTCTATTTATAAATCCGTGGAAGGTCTAAATGTTACGTTCAAACTGCATAGACCGATCCTAAAAGGCTGAGAAAGGAGCTGCCGAAGACGTTGAAATTCCTGAAGCCAGGCGTTAGAATGCTCCTCGTAGGAACGACCAATACTCCCTTCGACGGCGACATGAAACCGATGATGGCTGCATATCAAAAAGTCATACTGATTCCACGCCCGGACTACGCGTCTCGACACGGTCTGTTTAGATTAAGCCTATCCCCCCAAATAGACTGACGCTCAATTTGTCTTTGTTGATTGGTCATCTGATTGTTGACCTAATTAAGGCTTCAGTTTGGTGCGCCATCCGTTGTAATTGTAATGGAAAACTTGTATAGCGCCACTCATATCTGAGGAGCTTAAGCCTCAACGCACAGCTACATGTAAACGAAAAACAGGAAAGTCTTCATGAGCCGGTGCCTCCGGAAAGCAGCAGATGCGATGCTTCCAGTGTTCCCTGTAAGCGTAGTAAGCTAGGCCTACGTTTTTAACAGAATTAAAATATAAAATAACTGCTGTAGACTAATTAAGGCTGGGACGAATATTAGTCCCAACTTAAAGCTAGCCAATAATACTGATCTATTTCCGTTCTATAGTCGTTTAATTCAGTCACGCACTTTAATGCCTAGTTCAGGAAGCCTCGTGAGTCCATAGGCCACAATGTCAGAATAACAAGTTTGTTACTTCGTGCCCAAATCATCTGAACAATTTTTGGCTTTCAATGCATAGCATGTAAACAACGCGCAATGTCTCGGCAGACGTTGAACCTTATTGTTCACCTTCCAAAATGTTATCTAATCGCATTTCGAACCTGCATCCTTTGAAATGTCAGCGCTTTGGCCATTTGGGAGCTGCATTGTGGCAGCTGCAGCCGCTGATCAGTTACACGTAGGCCTATTATAGGCTTATTGTAGTCATTGTATGTAGCCTATATTACGTTCAAGGCAACAATTCGCCAGCAAATCCACGCGCAGGAAAAAGTAAGGCCTAAGACAATTAGTTTAAAACAAAGCGTGTCTCACATGGCGTCGCTATTCGAATATGTCTCGAATCATTACGTTCGATTCGAATGCTATCGGATCGAATGTCGACGATTGGCAGGTCCCTATTATACTCCACCGCCTCCTTCGTCACTATAAGGGCAAAATCACAATTCTGCAGAAGATCTTTTGATAAAAGCATGGCTAGAAACTCAATTAGGGCCTACATGCTATCGTAAACAAGGAAACCGTCCATCCTACTCCTTCTGCAGTTGCCTACCCCAAGGCGACATATGGAGAAGAAGATATTATAAGCAGGCCTAATGTCAAAAACGTTGATTCCCATAGCAAAAAAAACAATTCTAAATTTATTGCAGTGCAAGTCCCCCGTTACACTGGGTCTAGTTTTCCTCCAACACTGAAGGGTAGGCCTATAGATATTGTTGTAATGCATTATGCAAATGTTGCAATGCATTATGAATGATTATGTATTCGACTAGTAATGTGGAGAACGATAATAACAAAACATGGAGGCGTAATAACAAGCGCACTGCACGTGAGCACTTTGGCCAAAGTATCGGATGGATACACGGCCGGAATGATCGACACAGTCTGCGCCGCAGTGCTCAACCCCCTTCGCATGGGCCAGATCGAGAAATATCCACTAACGGCTGATGAATTCATCAACCCACTCTCGAAGCTCATTCCAGTCTTCAAAGAAGAAGAAGAAGCTTACCCTGTGCGTACAGATAAACTACGCAATGAAATAAGTTGCTATATCATTACTATCATATTCGTAAGTATGCCATACTCGGCAGCGTCAAAGAAGCCAAGTTAATAGAACCAGCTTATTCTCAGGCACACAATACGAAGCAATCGTGGCGAAACCAGGTCAGATAAATATTGGAGCAGGTACAAAAAAGTGCAGCCCATACATAGATCACGATGTAAGTCAGTAAGTCATGTATTACAAATTACAATGTAACATTATTAGTGAATCATGCAGCAATGTAAGGATGGCATATGTGTAACACAGTTACTACAGTTAACATTGCACAAATAGCAGCATCATAAATATACATAACATGTTGTATCAAATTACAATGTAATCATATTACAAACTCAATTAAATGCTGCTGCCAAATTACTATTAAAACCACATTGTAATATCACATCACACACTATAAGTAAATTCACAAAGACACAAAAACAAATATATGTATTGTATCGTATATCCGTTTGTCATCAATGTACAACATTCACTATAGAACATAAATGTAACAATGAATGCTATGGGATGTTAATGGGATACTAAGGAAATTTGGGTCAAGGAATGCTGGAATGGGTAAGTCTAAAAAAAATTATTACTACCCGGTACACAAACCATCTTAACCTGTCATCAATTTACAAATTAAATAATACACAGACTAGTTTATCATATTAGTTAATTACTCAAGGCGCGTCAATCATTGTAGGAATGGTTTGTGAAGACTCCGCTTGGGGTCCGAAAGGAGCTGGCAGCTATAGAAGCAGCAGAAATAGCAGCTGAAAAAGCCAAACAAGAGCAACAGACGAAGAAAAAGAAGAAATGAACATTAATCCCGAAAGTCTGTACATATTTCGCACATTCTCAGGATATTTAATACAGATGTAAAATAAATGAGATGTAATAAACTCTTACTCTGTTGTCAAATTAAGGTAAGTTTGGTAGTACTTTCTACAAATACCCATAAACCCTAAAATTGTTTTCTATCTAAATATTTGATTAATTGATTTGTACTGAGCATACAAACCCCAGAAATAATAATAATAATAACGTTAACTTTAGTACATGTATTAGTTACATCATAATAAATAAATTCCAAATTGGCTGTACTATTGCACTGAGCATGCAAACCCCAGAAATAAATAATAATAATGTTAACAAATAAGTTAACTTTAGCACTTGTATCAGTTACAAATTAAATTCCAATAAAACAATTCAAAATTGTACTTGGAGGCACTCCTGGAAAGGAACAATTTCAATCAACACTGGAGAGGAACAATTTCAATCAACGCAACCATCTGAAATAGGATAGCCAATGTATGTAGTGGATTCCACCGACAATTAGCCTCCACCTGAGAGCCATTTCTGAAAGATCTTCCATACTTTTATGCAAGATTTACAGATAATATGCTGTTCAACCCGTATGGAAAAAGGATCCGACAAGTCAAAGACATCGAGAGGCTCACATGCTAAAAGCTCTAACAATTTCTGGTTGGGTGCACCTCTCAAAAATTTTATTCTTTGAATTCCGACATAAATTATCTAAATAATTTAATAAAAGACAGTAGCAGGATAGATTTCATCATAGTGTTCTTTCACTTCATAATCATAACCTCCACATTTCTAAATCATTTAGAAGACGTCCTCATTCACAAGCACCACGTTGCTTCCAAAGAGTTGCCAAAATATGTCAAACGAAGATGCAATAGTACAGTCCAGTTGTCAGTTTCACTTCTTAGCCCTTACAACTTAATATTAAGTTTCTGTAGAGAGGGCATTATCAAATTACAGTTGTATTGCATTAATTAATTAATTAATTAATTAATTTCGAAAATTTATATAGCGCCCCTTCAAGAAACCTACACAGAGGTGCTCAATATTCTGTATAAATAAATAATGGGAAATTGTTCTAAAGATAGACTGTCAGAGTTGCAGACGAGGATTGCTTTTCAGACATCTTTCACCAATTATATCATTTGTAAGTGGTATTATTAAACCTATTTTTAAGACAATGTGTAACTAATGTAGAGTTCTTGCCAATATGAACTGTACACCGGTCAAATCAACAACGCTCTCAATGGGTCACCTTACACAGACCTAAATTTGAGGTCTAATTTTCCAGCTGCGCTTCAGCCTTACGAGAAAATACTACTTTCCAAGTTAAGTGACAGTTGTGGTTTATTATGAACATGACACCATCAGCTACACTAGCGTCCAAAAGTCAATGCCAGGTTCTTACAAGCTGCTGTGAAAGCACATTTGAAGGACAATGTTTTTGCACGGATTAATCAAAAGGCTACAACCAGGCAACAGGAAATGGCAAGAACCGAACGAATGGGTTACATGCTGTTGACACCAATGGCAGAGCATAAAGTTTATTGTATTTACACTCAATTGCCAATATATCCCACAACTAAACATAGAGCACGGTACATTTCCAATATATTACATTTTCAACTTTTTTAAATTTACTCATTTTCTAGACAAATTGTACACTGGTTATCTTCTACCTGTTCAACTGTTTGGCCGTTCAAAGTCTCAACGGTTATCCTATCCGTTCATATCTCACTCAATATTCAACACAGCAGCACCTGAATGAAGTAACCAATCTCATGTGTAATCGTTAAATGAGAAACTATTCTTACTATTCAGCAGTCTATATAGTAGCTCTGCCTTGTAGACTGAAACATTTAACCCGTATTCCTGTGCATGCGGCAATTGGCCTCCTTTATAAACCTTTGTAAACATCTACCATTTTATTGTGGCACATATATACATATCATACAATGCCCTTATACAGATGCCATTTAACATTAGAAATGAGAGATGTTAAGATGAAATTTTAGCATCAAACAATAAGGAAATGTCCAAAGTTCCAGCTGTTGAATACTTCTGTTACTAGAGAATAGTAATTTCCAAGTTAAGTGACAGTTTCTGTTCATTTTCCATCAACGTCAAGGGCGACGTCACCTGTAATGTAATGTAAATCTTCAAAAATTTCTCAGCGCCCACAAAAGTCACGTCAGGAAGACCAGCTTATTCACCGGCGCTATGCCAAATCAAGTCTGCAATAGCCAATCCTCTCTTTCCTGGACCTGCTGACATCAGAAACATGTGTGCCCACAAATGCAATCCCATGGCTGTTACTCCATAGACTGTTGTCCATCACACGAAATCTTTCACGCGATACATTGTAGTATCAGGTCTTAACCCAACCAAACCCAAACTCACAAAAACTAGCAAAAGTTGGCAAATCAGTTGTCATAACCAACAAAAACTGATACAATGAAATGTGGAAGTTGACGGGTAATATACGAGCACCTCTTATCTGCAGAGCAGCAAAGGAATGAATGATATAAACCAAAGGTTACCAGTGTTAAATGCTCTACGATCCTAAATCAAAAATCCTCAACAACTCCGTTAAACTGCCCACGTTATTAAATGTTTTGTAACTAAACGAGTGCTTATAATCCATATCACATTTCCACTATGAAGACACACATACTGTTCAAGCCTTGATAACTGGCTCCTCCTTCCTACCTGTCTTTTCGTCATCTGAGTTCAGTGCCTTCTTCTCGTTGTCGTACTGTTGCTTCATCTCCGATCGTTTCACCTGCGTGTAAGCGGCCGAACCAAGCAACACGATTCCATTACTCAGCCACCAAAGCCAGTCTTTCACCTCATGGTAGTACATCGTGGCTATGACCGTCTGGGCGGCTGCCTTGGCCGTCCCTGAAATGTTGTGGGTCAAGGGCGACGTCACCTGGATCTGAAGACCCGTCACATAGCCGATGGCAAATCCAAATATGCCGCTGACCACCATCACAGACCAGAACGTGACGTCAAAGATCTTCGTGAAGTTAATGACAGTGGAAAACTCGCCGGTGACGAGCATCATCGGCAGAAAGAGCAAGCAACCATTGACGTTGTTGTAGATGGTCAGTCGCCAGACGTTCTCCTCAACAAACGGCAACACCTTCTTCGTGTAAATCGCGTTCAGCGCAACGAAAAGACTGGCCAAGACGCCGTATATCACACCGTGAATCGACAGTGAACCTGGAAACAGCAAATATGCTCTGGTGACTATTCTCGTCATATGAGCACCGATGGACTCTTATTAGTTTCTAATGCACTGAACGCATTGATGCTAGTGTATGCTGTGTTTAGTGATGCAGAATTGTACATATACCTAAAATTTGCAATACATTAACTTAGTTATTTTTTTAAAACTAATTCAAACTGACTTCTGTATAGATCACATAATATATTCGTAGCAGATGATAATAAGGTTGCCAAGGATCGAATTTAACTGCATGAACCTGGTGTGGTCAAACAGGTCTGTATTGTGCAGCATTTTCATTTTTGAAGATGCTTTGCTGGGTTATGCCATGAAACCCAATTGTAGAGATCAAGTGTAGCTAAAAGGTTCAAGCAACCCTGCTGCATAGCTCAAAGGCTGTTGATACTCACCGGTTAAACCCTCTTGGTTGACACCAAGGGCAAAGCCACCAATGATAATACCACAGCAAACGATTGCCTGACATGATGTTGTCTGCTTCAGAATTAGATATGACATAACCTAAAATCAAAATAAAAGAATTAGTAAACCAAGAAAGAAATAATCATACTTAAAAAATAATTATCAAAACAGTAACAAGAACCAGAATGACAGGACGGTAACAGTGACCCAGGTAAGTAACACTAATGATGGTATTCTTACATACATTGTCTATATCTATTGTTCAAGAATATGCCTGTTACTGACAAATCTCTTGAAACTACTGCTGAATGACACACTCTAAAGCAGATAAAACATTTCCTCAAATCTCTTCTCTTTTTTAAATAATCCATTTTTCTGTTTCATGCTAAAAATCTGTGATTTTAAAATATAGCCATCCCTAAAATTATTGTTCAACCTTACTGGTGCCTGTTTTACTACCTAAGAAAAGACCCTCTAACTATGACTTGGGGACTACAATAGCTAAACAACAAGATGTCACAAATGACAATAGTCCAATAAACTGAGAATGGCTGAATGTCTAGTTGTGAAGTTCATGTAGTATATATTGAGACATCAAGAGGACATGTTGGGCCAGTGATTGGGGTCATAACACTTACTCCAAAACAGAAAACCTCCCCAGCATTGGGGATTTCCTATAATGTTCCAATTAAATCAACAACAAAAACAAGATATCACAAGATGCATAACTTTTAAAGCTGTCATATTTTAATGTTATCTAAATGAAAAACATTCACTTGAAAATGCTGAATAATAATCAAATAAATTCATGGCACTGGGCTTACAAACAGTAATAAATGGAAAAATTAAAGATAACTTACAACATTGAAAACGGTGGTAAGAGATCGCACTACGTAGTAGAATGCCACGCCAACATATTTGAGACAGAGGTTGTTTGCGGTAATCATAGCCACAAATACAATGGAAAGTGGCAACACCTACCACAGGAGCACCAACAACAACACATCATATGGGTCATTTACATTGCAGTACTAGATACAATACAACTTTATTTGATATAGCTCCCCTTTCTAAGTACAGAAGTGCACACACGACCTTCAGACAGAACATTCTGAAGGATTTGCACAAGGTCCATACCAGTAATTAACCTCCCAAGTGACAGGTCTAACTCTCCATGTTACATGCCAAGCAGTCAAACCAATCAGCCACTATACTCCACTTTAGGCACCTTCTACAACAGGTGACAATTATTTTTAATCTTTAACTGATTGAAAGTGGAGCTCCAAGGAGCATGTTGTTGGAGGCAAAATTCTGCACCCCTCAGTCTATTTCCTGCTGCCAAGGAGTAATGCGTCTTCGTGAACTGCTAGTTGCTCAAGACTGATTTGTATTGTGCCGTGAGTAGACTTTTTGATGGGTGCTATATAAATGTTAAAATGAATGAATGAATGCAGTGTCAAGTTTACAGAAGGAATGACAATCATGTTTTCAGAATTTCTGTTCAGTAGTGCATGACTGCAGGCTATGATAAATTTCAAGTAAAAAACTCTGTATTTAATTAGAAATTCAGCATTGTCATGTTGAATAGTTCCTCTCAAAGAACAAGCTAGCACTTCCGGTCGAGTCTTAAAGAAATCTGTTGCAATGACCAGTATCCAAATTGCCAGGAATATTGCTACTAATTATAGGTGACGAATAGTGATGCACCAGTAACAACACTGCATTGACTGGAAATTAACAGTAGCCAAGGTTATGGGTAACTCCAAACACTTCCTCTGAACTACTAACAGTAATACTGACTAAATAACAATACCCAGACATTAACCGAAATCATTTTTCTACATTATAACATTAAACTAGGCACAAAAGAACAGTCAAACATATGTCACACACCTCTCGAATAATTTTCGGCTCCAGCCTGAACTCGGGAAAAGTGATGACATTTGGTGCTAGCTTTGAAGACATGCTCAGCACAAAGCAGAATGCCACAGTAACAACACATTGGAACCACGTGACAAACAAAGGAGCATCCAGCTTAAAAAAATATATGAAACGAACAAGTTAGGCACAATTTACCGGCACTGAATCTTAAATAGTAACTGCCAACAGCCTTAAGTTAAGAATACAGTAACAATAACAAAATAAATATATAATATATTAATAGAACTGAAAAGGTGGCAACTAAATAGAATTTCCTGCAGCCAGGATCAAGTGCAGTCGTGCACGAGAGCAAAATATGACAAGCAAGACAAAGGCAGTAGGTCAAAAATTATACTAGTAATCAATGTATACCCAGATACAATGGGGGACTCTTGTGGGCAGTTCCTTAAGTAGAAACAGGTGGCACCAGTATGCACGTAGGTCCAAGAATTTATCTTAATATTGGCCATGCGTTGTTTATTTATGTTGCTATGATCAATGGCTGGCATAAGAATTATAATTATGGATAAATATATAAATATTATAATCTGGCTAACTTTTAGATTAGTTTAGCATGAAGAACTACCAATCAACATCAAGCACACAATTTTACCTCAGGTAGCTTACCCACATTTGGTACTGGCACCATCTATTTCACAGAGTCCCCTATTGCAGAACAATTAGGTAATAGTGAGTTAAAGCATATCATAACTATGGCAGAAGAGAAAATTGTGAGCAGAGAGCAACTGACAGCTCAGTGAACAGAATAGAGCATAGTGCACACGTTCATCAAATTTTGAATCTGAAAGACTCATTTTATTTTGGTAGGTGGTCGTGCATTTTTAGTGTTAGACAAATGTTCAAATTGTTTTCAACAATTTATGACCAGTGCTCTTGATTATGCCTTACGTTTTACTATGCACTGGTCATTAAAGGAAACATCCAAAAGGCATGACATTACTTCTACAGCATTGTAACAATTAATACCTGGAGATCTTTGCTGCTCAAGAGATACTTGTTCAAAAATACTAATGATATTGACACAAACCTAAAAGAAAAATCACCAAAGAATAAAAAAATACTGGAAAGTTATGAACTGATCATCATCTTCTTCGTGAGGCCGAGTAGATATATGCATTCACACAAATGATATCCACAAAAGAACAGTGTAAAGAGTCTGTATCTTTGCAAGTCATAAACATCATCTGATGATTTAGGTATAATACAAGTGCCAAGATGGAGAATCAGCTAGAATGCAGAACAAATGAAAAGAAACTACATAATAATATATGGTAGATGAAAATTATCCATGGTATGAATAATTAGAAACCCAAAAGAAAGAATGGTTGGGACACACTATTATGGGGGGACGCTCTAATAAGAAATTAAGAACTATATTGAGGAAATAATGGAGGTGAAAAGACAATAGGAAGACCGAGAATGACGTTTATGAATTGGGTAATGATGGATAGCATCAGCAAGGTGTAGGAAATATCCAGTGGTGACCAAATGGACGTATAAACCTGACTAGAAACGCAGAGTACCAACAGATGAGTGTTTAGTGGTAAATATCACAGCAAAAACACATAAACCCTAGAGAAACTATTTAAATTAAACTAGAAAGCAAACTGAGTTAAGGAAAGGAAACTAGCACTGCCTCGCTATCTCAACATTCAATACCTGTAGCTATTAACCATCCATATGTTCAATCAGATTATGAATGCAAAAATTCACATTCTGCAAGGTGATTTTACACGATTACACATTCACAAACAGCAGTTTCGATTATATGCCTTCTCTTATGTCTCATTGGTAGATGGCTTTTCAGAAACCCCATCAAGTTGTCAGATATACGGCCTTTGTAACAAAACAGGAGTGATGCGACAGTGTGTCCTAGAATCCATTCAGCTTGATTTGACAACCCTAAGCCGTCTAACATCAAATGCAACTTTTTTCATGCTGCCTAATGAGTTTAATGGAATCCGATATATGTAAACAAAAGTAAGCCACGCCTTCTTCCAAAAACTTTTATTTTGAGTTCGTTAGTACAGAAACTCTGTTCCCGACAGAATTAATCTTAACAGAACAGCGTCCACGATAATTTACAAATTATCTCTTTTGATTTCTGGACATTCTAAGAATTATAGCCATATCGGAATAGCTGGGTAAACATGAATATCGTACCAATACGCTGCGACTACAGCCGCTATGCGTAACGACTTCGCCAAGAAGGACTCCATGGTAACACGACCACCTTTCCGGCCTATCATAATAATAATTGTCAGTTTATTCAAACTTTGTCATTTCTTTTTACTTTAATTTACATAAATGGTTACTATCAGGTTATTATTCCTATAAAACATTAAAATACCATGTACGCATGCGCACACTAACTTCCGGTAATGTTACGTACACGCCAGTAGAGTCGATATATTTAAGGTGTCTCTCAATATAAATGGCGGCACCAAGATGTCGTGATCGCTAATTCGGATTTTTGCGTCGGTTCAGATTCACCGTGACCGTATAGACCTATAAAAAACCACGACTCTAATTTTAACCCGATTCTATCTTTTGAAGTTGATCAGTTTATTCAGTCTTGCTTGGCTAAAATTTGTTGGACAGCGCGCAACAGGATAAAATTTAAACCGTTTGGATTTAGACTAGGCCGCCTACTGTAACACATCTTCGTGGAAAAGCATTTTGTTCGATACTTTTAGATTAGGCATTATGATTTATTGATACTTACACCTAAAACTGAGATCATATTTGCTACCGCAGATGCTATAAAGAATATCCCGGAACATAGCCTAATAATAGGTCTAGGCTACGCAGAAAGGGTGCACAGCTATGTCAGTCACCGTCACATGAGTGTAGAGTATTTTTCTTGCCACGTGATGCAACTATTGGCAAGAAAATGCGCCAAAACTCACATGCGGCAACGCTAATGTAGAATCAAAAATTCCCGTAGGTAACCTCTGATTCACAGAGACAACGCGGCAGAGGAGAGGCCAATAATTTATCGACTCCTCAAGTTGTCCACCAAAGTAGGCTTACTATGGGGCGCGATAATGGGCCTAAAGCGATAGTGATCGTCTATGGTCTAAATGTGCTACAGAGTAGAGATGTAGGCTCCTTGGACACTCCCGCAAATCGATTTAGAACGCGAATACAACCGAAACAGTAGTCATTAGTTGTAATCAGGACTTTCCTTTAACTCACTGACTATTGTATTCACCGAACTGAAAATCATTTTCGTAACAGGGGCTTACATAATATTTTCGTCGTATAAATTTCGTCTTAATAAGAGAATGATTTAATGTTGAAATGCATTGATATATCCAAACGGACCAACTCTCATTTCGCACCGAAGCAGTAATTTGTCATCTCCATTTAAAGTGTTTTGCATTGTGCAATGTAATCAAATATGAAAATCCAATGCCATAGACTCTAATTGGTGTAAAGGCCAATGGAGGACTGTACAGAAATAACCTTAGATAAAATAATCCCATCTCTTATTGCCATAAAAAAATTATGGGCTACACCTCGTGACTTTAGTCAAAAACATCCTTACGAATAACATCTAACTGCCGTATTTACATTTTCTGTAGTGTAATGTATCCCAAATTCCTTATTGAAGTCATGCAATTTTATAATCGATGGCCATTCTGTTTTATGCAATAAATAATTGCAGTGAAACAAATATGTACACAAATGCCAACACAGCATAACTTTGCTATTACATATACCTTGTATGCTAAATCAAAGTAATGAAAACATGCCCTTCATGTGTCAATGGTTTGTTCTCAACCTGTCCCGTATTTCAGGAAGCCTTTTTTGAGCCGCAACAAAAGACATGTAGAAAGTTATCCATTTCAACTTAAGCCCGGTCACATACTGGTACTCGATTAATAAAATAATTAACATTACACAATGACTGACATTACACCAGCAAGGATTTGTCTAAAACATATAAAAAACCACACGTGCAGTGGTAACTGCAAATATAATCTTCAATTTCACAAAACTCTGGCTCATTCACACCTTAGTAAAACTGCAATTGTGAAATAACTGACAGTACAAATCAAAGTGTAACACAATTGACCTTGGTAATTAAACAAATTATTGCCTAATAATAATGGTAAATGGCTGAATAAATAATTACAAAGGCATAACGATTGCTACATTGCAGAAATACTTTGAAATCAAGATTCATTTAAATATCATCAGATAAATAGATGGATCAGGAACAGCATAAAAAAATGACACCGCATAAAGTGCAAAAAAACGCCATGGTACCTAAAAGTGCAGGACTACATAACGCCTAACAACACACGTTGCCGATACTGATCTGGTAAAAGCAAATATATTTTAAATTATGCCTGGAAGAAGATGGAAAACATAATCACGCCAATTGAGCATTGCTAAAATTCTAAATACTTTCCAGCACAGCTGAAAAACTGCATCAGCCTTAACCATCTTGAAGTGGGTACATCCAGGTTAACTTCAAGACCGTTTAACTGATTTGAGACGGTCTAGGTTCATGAATAACATAGCAATATCATGATTAACATAGCAATAACTTTTCTTGGCCCAGAACCAGAAAATCATCATTTTTTTAAGCCTTCCACAATTTTATCCAATTGGATGGATAACAAGCCAAATGTACTAAGTTAAACTTTTAAACAAATCAGATAAGCTGCAACAATTCAATACTGGTCAGGTATATGATCTTGTGTGCACTTCGGAACTCTGCAATGAGGGCACCCAAATACAATTGTATCGTACAGTTGTACAACTATATGGTACAATTGTGCAACTGTATGATACAGTTGTATTTGAAAACCAGTCAATTGAATTAAGTTATGCTTGGAAAATCATGAGATTACCTCCAACAGTACAATGTTGCTGAGCAAATGTGTGAGATAAAAAAACTCATGGTCCCTACACAGTAAACTGCTTCGGGTGAGGATCAATTGTGTCATACATTAAATAATCGTAAGCGTAGAGTATCAGATAACTGCAGGAAAACTGGAACACAAAACAAAGTATCTGCTGACGATATTAATGGCTGCTATATCCCATGATAATATTGACACCTTGCAGAATGGACACAAAACACTTAAGATTAGATGTACTTGGAATTCTGCTCAAGCAATACTTCCTACTAGGGCATAACAGAGTATACAATTTCCACCGAGTACCGAATCAGAGTATTTGGATGTACTATTTGCCGGATCCGGGTACGAACCGTATAGTAACAGTGGTAACTCTGGGCTGGCAAGTACCGTCTGCAGTCAAAGCTTAAAATTGTCAACTTTCGTCACATTCGTCGTTTCACATAATGAAAAATTAGTGAAACAAATGTTTCTCCCTGTAATAACCACTAATACGGCTTAAAATTGTTAACTTTCGTGTTTAGATTGTTAAATTTTCATGAAAAATCATTAAGTTACATTTTTTTAATTGTAACTATTTGTGTGTGTAATATTTGCAGAGGCGAATACTTCCGAATAGTCCCGAAAAACGAGATATTCGGCCGAGGCGAGTGTACTAGGCGATTTCCGGTTATGCCCTACTTTCTACAATCTGCATAATTTTTTTATTAAGTTGTTTCTCTTTCTGGTCAATGCAGAACTTGTGGCTAAAACTAAAAATCCTGAACTTAAACCCTTAAATGACGATTTACATTGACATCACATTCATTTTAGTACATGATAATTGTTTGAAGGGTTAAGCTGAATACCACTTAATTTAATAACATGAAACATAATCTATAGGACTCCTTTAACAAAGCTCAAGTATGCAATAGTACTAACCAGCTATATTACATACCTACCACACAAGAATGAAGTTCAGCATGCAGAAACAACCAGCTACCCACAGAATGCAATTGCACATTTTCTGCCTCCTCTTAAACAATCCTCAGAGGTGCCTCGAAATTGGTAGCACAAGAAGTGTGCCCAAATTGGAACAAGTTGGTCTTCAATAATCAGCATTTTAGAAGCAAAGAAAGGCTAAGCGGCTCAAGTTGTTTCGGAATGATGGCCGACCTTGGCAAAGCTCTGAGTAAGCAGTTGTGCAATACTACTAAAACGTTCATTATTTATAAACAGTAATATTAGTTGTTAGAAATGTTTGATTGACTTGCAAATACACAGTAATAACTCAATCACTACTTTAGATTTTGCGTTGCATCAACAAAATATTTGAAAACCCTTAAATTAGTACCACTAGTTAACGCTGCCAGAGGTTGACTTGTTGATGGATTTAATTAACATTTTGGTACACAGACTGAACACCATATTCACGAGACAAAAGTGGGACAGAACCAGCCAGAAGTTATTAGTTAATATCATTTTGAGCGGTGGATATCGCTTAACTACCATGGATAATAACAATTAGTAATAAACTACTTTTTACAAAAGCAGCTGCTGCCAGGCAGTTAAACTACAAAATCAAAATTTATAGTTACCCCAGCAACTATTATTTTTTTAACTACCTCTCCAGCAACCGAGGCTTTCACTTGCCAACTTACATTAGTTCTGTCACTGCCAACAACAGTACTTATTAAGTGTCTTATTTCGTGGTAATATAATATCCAAACAACATTAAAGACATATTTATTATATCTCCTATTTAGCTGAAGATCGATAATCAACAACACCAATTCTCCAGCAATCAGTTCCATTCAGATTATGACATGATTAAAAGCATTTAATACAAAACCGAATATTAAAAATAATATAAAAGTATACCGGTAACTACTTTTCCCAAAAACTATTAACTAACTACTAGTTAAAAGTCTGCAATGATACTCAAAAAGTAGTGCAATTGAACTACTTTCAAAGTAATTCGTGCCCATCACTGATTATTTCTCCATTCATTAAATCAATATTTACGACAAAATTTGAAACTATAGCACTGAACAAATGTGAATGAAGAACTTGACTCAAACTTTTATTATGAAGCAGATGTTTCAGAGAAGGCCAGAAGCCTGCACTCAAAAGTTATGTATAAGCCATTCAAAAGTAATGACATGCCTATCTCAATTCTTTTCTGCAGTGGAATTTAGTGACATAGCAGACTTTCGAACTTACGAAAGTCTTTCGTCTAACACGTAAGAAAAGATGTGACTATATCGCAAGATACAAAGTGATGGTATTTTAAACCAAACCCGAAAGTCCCAGTCCAGCCAATTGACAGCCGAAAGCTTACTAGTGCGTGTTCCCAAGAAAAACATTATAAACGAAATGGATGAATGGCTCGTTGCAAAAGTATTTCTGCCAAAATCAAGCATAATAATGACTATGATAGATGTAGTTTAAATAAAAATGGCGACACTGCATCGTAACCTTGCTCATAATATAAATTACACAATACACATGTTCATAAAACAAATAAAAAACACAATGGCATAACGTTACAGACACAATCAGTAATAAAAAGAAGCAGCAATAGCAACACAGAGGAAAAGTTTAAAAGAAGTCGTAGAAGGCTACTTCTATGGCATGTGTCCACTGCTTAACTGGCTTAATCGGCCTCACTAACCAGTTCACTACACTTCTTCTTGTCCTATATAAATGAATACTTAGCGACTGGACTTGGAATGCTGAATCAGCCACTGTAGAGTAATATCTATAACAAAAGAAAAACTAAATAAAAACAACATAAAATCATACTTACAACAATAATCATCATCATCATCATCAGAACAGTAGTAAGACAAAACAGTGAATTGGAGAAATAAAATACAATATTACAGTTACGACATGGTGCAAAGTCACTTGGCAAGACATACTGTTTTGCCCAGGACTTGAAGTGGGACGGAATGAAACGGTTGCCATACCGGCACCTCTCCAGCTCGACTGCAAGCATACCAGCACTTCTACAGACACTGCACTCCACCCTCTGATCTCCAAATTGGGAGGGGAATGTTTCTTGTATCCATACCTGAACCTCTTTTTCCCCACTTTAAACCCTGCTTTTGTCACCTAGTATAAATGCATCCATTTTACATTTAAATACCACACAGCTACGTTTATCCAATAAAATACACGTTGAAGATAGGTAACCATTTGTATATACGAAAGTTTCAAAACAGAGACACTGGTAAATGTTGTATGTAAAAAACCTACAAGCATGTATATGCCAACACATTAATTACAATACAATATAACTGAAATTTGATATTGCTCTTCTTACGATCAGCTCAGAAGTGCACACATCTACACGGCGCAACTGCAGTTGTAATGCAGAGCAAAGGACTTGTTAAAGGTCCCTACACAGTGACTCCTCGGACGAGGTCGAACCCGACCACTAAGCGTTACAGGCCGACTGCTCTAACCAATCGGCCACCATGCCTACATCTTCAATGGTTGTTGTTTATACCTCAAGGATTGACTAAATCCTAAAAATAATTGGTTATTGGAAGAACAAGGGCTAAAAAACATTTGAATTGTATTCCTTTCAAAATCGCAGTTAAAAGGCAGCTGATACAAATGCCACATAATAGAATAACTTAAAATAAGAGAGTAGATCACCTATGTTGTCCTTCTCTTTGCATGAAATGGAATAACAACAGATTTCTCTGTCTTGAAAGGTCGCCAGATTCCTGAAAGGTAATATAAAACCAACATTTACAAACAGGGCGGTATCGAGGGGGGCCCAGGGCGCAAATGTGAAAAGGGCGCAAATTTCCGGATCAAATAACTTTTTATTCCATTAAATGCACTTTCAAAATGTGGGGGCGCCAAATAGATGCTACGCACGGGGCGCAACTAGATAGGCACAGGGCACAATTATATCTTGGTACGGCCATGTTTACACAAAGATAAAAAGGAAGCAGTATGGAGGAAACATACGAATACACTGAGTGTAGACAGAGTGGTAACTACATTGGAAGAAAATCTGATTAAGAACTCACATGTCAAGTCTGCACATTTAAATGTGTTTTTATTGGTTGAAACACATATTTAAATTCCCATTCTAAAAGTATATTTCACTTATTTCTACTCAGAAAAATATTATCTTAAGTGAAGTAAAGTTTTCAAAGAAATGCTTTTGTTAGGTTGACACACATCATTATAACAGTGTCCTATATATAAAATATATATATATATATATATATATATATATATATATATATATGCCATTTAACCCTTTAATGACGAGCATGTACTAAAATGGATGAAAAGACAATGCAATTCATCGTTAAAGAGTTAAGTACCTCACCAAAACACTGCGTAGTCTCAAATTTAATTGAATACAGAACTCATCAGTAAGCCAACAAATGCATAACTACAAAGTCAGTTCTGTCTGAAAATAGAAATAGACATTACATTCGTTCGATGATTTCTTTTTCATCACAAGCATTCGGCAGATCCTTCTTGTTACCAAGGACTAGAACTGGGATGCCAGCAAGCTGAGGTTTTGCTAAGAGATTGTGTAACTCGTTCCGCGATGCTTCCATCTTATCGTGATCTGATGCGTCAACCATGTAGCTGCAACCATTCAACGATTTATCATGCATAGGTCACCACAACCGTTCAACATCAAAGTTAAACCTCAGTCTGCATCATTCCTTGCTCGTTCGATAGATGCGTGAAACACGGATGTAATGTAATGGAGTACTTATATAGTGACACTCAAATCAGAGGTGCTCAGGACTCAACACATAGCTAAACAGAGAAAAGGAAAGTTTTTCAGGCACATCCAAAAGGCAGCAGGGGAGAGGGAGCAGATCACTCCAAAGAGGAAGGGGAGGCTGTTCCAGCTGGTGGGACCCACGTAGGAGAAGTTCCTGGATTGGGCCGTGGCAAAGTGTATGCAGGGAACCACCAGAAGTTCGCGGGCAGAGGAACAAAGAGAAACCCGGTGTGGAATAGACGAGACTCTAGTGCAGAGAGCCTACAACAATTCAAACAATGCATCAACTGTAGGTTACAACAAACTAACCATATTATATAATTTATGTAGATGAAAGTTTGATGTAAAACATTGCTACAATATCTGAACCCTACATTCAAAACTGTAACGTTTGTTAGCGTCTGTACATCTGAATAGATGATCGATTTCGACTCAAATCAAACAGAACACAGGCACAATTTCTGCCTGTGAATGACATGTGCAGCTAAACAACAAAGTATGAGTCTAGAAAGAAGACAACTAATTTCGAAACTGAAAATAGATGCAGCATCTTACACTATAGCGTTGACACCTCTACAGTATCTTTCCCACATACTTCGAAATCTTGGCTGACCTCCAATGTCCCATATCTGCAAAAAAATTATGAATCAGGCTGAATACTGGTCCAGCGTTTATTAGGTGTATGTACACCAAAATGCAATTAGTCATTGGTTAATAAAGAATATAATTACAAACGTACCTAATTGTTGGTTCAGACTGTACACATCACAGGATGCACAGCACAGACAACAAAAGAGGTTGCAATGCAAGGCAACAGCCTGATCGCTAGGCCACCAAAACCAAACCAATAAAATCAACATTATATTTTTATTTAATAAAACATTACACTAATTAAGATTATTAGCATAATTTTACACAAATAATCCTCACTTCAACATTTACACATGAATCCTTCTTGTCAGCCTAAACTCAACTACTTAAACGAATGATGAGTAAATAACCAACAACCTTTATCGTAACAAGTTAAGCACGCAGTCTTGTAATTGTAAAGGTAATACAACAATTTATATAGCACCATTAACAGCAAGTTAAGCACGCAGTTAGACCATCATCGTCTTGTAATTGTAAAGGTAATACAACAATTTATATAGCACCATTAACAGCAAGTTACTTATAGGATGCTTTACACACTTGTTAAATGAACATAACATATAACAACAATGAGATTACAAAATGCTGTCAGATATAATGTACTAGAATACAAAAATTAACAACTTCTATACAGTACTAAAATATCAGCAGAAGCTATAACGAACTGCGAAAATTAAATTAATCAAGTAAATTTGTATAGTTTCTTCACAATGAAAATCGAGAAAATTTTTTTTTACTGCAACTCAATACCTTTATCGTCACATTGTCTTTTGTTATCGTCCTCATGTTGAAGCCAACTGTTGGTATCATGTCTTCATTAAACTGCCCAGCCTATCAAATGCATAGAGCACAATAACAAGATCTTACTTAGGAACAACAGCAGTAGATAGACTGGCAAACTCATAATACAATATGTTTATACATCAGCACAGATGCTCACAACAAAACAACAAATTAGTGGACAGCCACATGGCTACAGCTGCTACACTCAGCTAGGTACAGGGTCCAGCAAATAACCAATGATCATTTCAACTGGAAACCAATAACCATTTAAAACTTGTATTTTTCCAAACAATGAGAAAAGCGAGATGAGTGCTTCCAGATACACAATGCATATGACTCTAGGGATTGAAAAAGACCGAGAAGTCAACCTAGAACAACGTGAGTCAACCTAGGACAATGTGAGTCAACCTAGGACAACGTGGTTTACAGTCGTCGAGTAAGATGCACAATACTACACCAGAATTTAGCTTCCTAGGCTTACCTCAGTGTAATAAACATTTTAAGACCCAACACCATTACCGAGGTGCGTTTTCAGATCATGGAAAGATACTAAAACTCAAGTTCAATGTTACAAACTGCAAGACTTTGAAACCAATCTGTAGCATCATAGAAGAACTATTGCAAGTATTTGACTGACGATTAATAGCTCGATGTCATGAAGAACAAGTAATCACATAAAACAACAGCACAGCACAAAATAATGAGTCTGGTGCAAGATACACGTATATCTAAAAAGTAAGTTGAAGCCAAGCATACGATATTTTCCCAAAATAACATCACTGCAAAGGTTTACAGTGGCTTGATGGCAACAGCTACTAAGATATACAATATGGCCAACCAAAAAATTGCATAAAATGGAGTGTTATGAACTAAATTGCACACTAAATTGGCTAAAGTAAGTAAGTAATGCATCACAGCATATCCCAGGTGAAAATTGATTTTAATTAAGAAAACAAACAATATTTGCATAGTTTAAAAATAATGGTCAAACGAACACAATATTTATAAACTTCGGAAACTTTACAAACGTTCATACAAAAAATTTCAAAGTCTGATATGGTTACGTGGAAATCACGCAAAATTGCAGTATTGGACTGCATATATACCGGGCATCATAAGGTCCTTTAGGGTTAGCTTAGGCGTCGTGAGGGTTGGAGTCAGGTTTAATGTGTCACTTGAGAAAACATAGTACATTCCACGCAGCCGCCGCATGTCAATAACATACCGTAAGACGCCGGCTATATATATATATATATATATATATATATATATATACACACACGAACAAGAATGCCGCACTGGTCGAGTTGTCAACTGTGACTTTACGTTACTAATACCTATCTTCGAACAGATGACCAAAAGTTACAGGACTATCTCTGAGCTCGTTTCGAGGAAGGCTATAAATAGCCTGTCAGAGCGCATTACTAGCGCAGTGTGTGCAGTGAAATAACTATCACACCGGGATGATAGCCATTACAGACTTACAGCTATAACATTCACGAACGTCGTCTTTCCGGAGTTCTGGAGTCCGACAAGAGCCAATTCCATCTCCTCTTTCCAAAAGACATTTTTAAACCAGTCCAAAATTCGATGTAGAAACGCCAACATCTTCGACATCACACTCAACGCTGAACCATACAAGATGGCGCCCCACACTGCTTAATGATATTTTGATAGCTATCGCCATCTAGTCGTTGCATAAGAAACCACAATACTAACATTATTATGGCTGTTTTTGTAGGCATTATGAAGAAAACACAGGCAGATCAAAGTCTCCGTTTAAATATTCTAAACTCATTGGTTTTACTAGTCTGCTTGTTTTTTTTTCATATTTGAAACCCTGCGTTAATTTTACCTAATGGTAGCAAAGCACCGCCCCGTTAGATGTCGTAGGCCATTTTAATTCTTGAAGTCATGGGTTAATTATTGAATGCCTGATCCGTGCCAACCAACGACCTCTTATATAATAGGTTCCAGAACTGCCAGGTCCTTGCAATGCAGAAACGTATATCATCATTGTCATGGATATGCGTCGTTAAATAAACTTATAACACACACAATGTAGGCCTAAACTCCATCACTGTTTGGAATTTGACAGTGTCAGTCCCAAGCCTTGAGAAAGGAGGAGGACGACACCAAATCGACTTCAATATGGAACGGTGTCGTTAAAAAAATCAACAACATGAATCATGTACTTAGGCAGTGCCTATGTCCGTCTTAGTTACAATTACAGACAGCATTAGTTGACTAGTAAAGACGATGATTTATGTTTCAATAGTATGTACCTGTTGCCCAATATCTAATTGTAAAGGGTAGGCCCTGTTAGCGGGACCAATCGGTCCCTTAGGGGTTTACTTTCCCATATTATCCCTCTTATTACCGTTTTTTCATGCATTCCTATTCTTGTGTTTAATTTTTTTGAGATTGATAATAAAAACATGTGGTTATGGTTATGGTTAATTTTTAGATAGTAGGCTAGTAGTAGCAATATTAAAGGTTCAGAGTCTGTATTTTGCAGATAATTTTTTATTTTTATGTCTTTGTCTTTATTTCTTTGCCTTCGTTCTTTGTCGTGAGAGCATTGTGCATATATCAGGTCTGCAAAAGAATCTGTAAAAAAACAACATGACATCGTGTTATCGCTGATGGCTAGTTACTAGTAGTTAGTATGGTTCGTATTGCCCTCGTTATAAGGCCTCCATTAAGGGGCGGGGATGCCCGGAAGGGTCGAGGAGACAAGCCCCCCTGCCTTTTACAGAGAGGTGACACGCTATTCGTTTGTCCCCCACATTTTCTACCCCTCTCATTGGGTGCCCCCCCACCTGTCAAACGAGATTGCCGCCTCTGCCTCCATTTCTGCAGCCAGGACTGATGAAGCAACGCTCATCCGGCAGCTTTCATTGTGACCACAAGAGGGCACACATAATTAGTTTGATGATTTATCTGCCAGGTTATTTGGTTCGTCAGTGTGGGCGTCCTTTCTTGCGCCTGTGAATAAGCTGGTTCCCGTGACTTAGCTTTTGTGGGCGCTGTAGAAATGTCGGGATTAGGCCTACGATTACAATTACAATTTAGGTCTATAATAGTAGTAGTAGCAATAATAATAATAATAATAATAATAATAATAATAATAATAATAATAATAATAATAATAATAATAATAATAATAATAATAACAAGCGAACTCTAGGCATGCATCCTACCAACAGAGTCTGCTGAGGAACCATAAGAAACTTGCAAGTTCAGCACTCAACGCTTGGAAGACCCTGACAGATGCAAAACCACCAACAGGATCAGCGAGTCATCGCCAGAAAGAATGGGACCTCCGATTCACAGACAAGGCATGGAAAAGTCTGCTGGAGTCCAATAACAATCCATGTGACCGTGCTCGCCTGCTGGCCTCACGAGCACCTCATTCTGGAGACTGGATGCTAGCGCCCCCTGTGACTGCCCTAGGCCTGCGCCTCTCAAACGAGGATGTACGAATGGCAGTCGGGTTGAGGCTAGGAACGACGCTCTGCGAGCCACATTTGTGTCACCAATGTCAAGACAGCGTCGACGCAAAAGGTCTCCATGGACTGATTTGTAGAAGAGGCAGCGGAAAACATCAACGACATAGCATGTTGAACGATGTCATCTGGAGAGCTCTTGGCAGAGCGAAGATTCCAGCGCAAAAGGAACCTCTCGGCTTGGTAAGAAAAGATGGATAGCGACCGGACGGCGTCACGCTCATTCCTTGGACACGTGGTCGATGTCTGGCATGGGATGTGACAGTGCCCGACACCTACGCCAAGTCACATCTTGTCGACACATATATCAGAGCTGGCGAAGCAGCCGAACGCGCAGCTAAGACGAAGAGGGCCAAGTATTCCACCATAACCAACACCCACGACTTCGTAGCCCTCTCCTTGGAATCCGGCGGCGCTTGGAGCAGTGAAGGACTGCAGTTCATCTCAGAGTTGGGCAGTCGAACGAGTGCTGCAACCCACGATCCAATGGAGACGTCATTTCTGTTCCAACGTATCTCGGTTGTTCTTCAGCGTGGGAACGCCGCCTGCTTCTTCGGGACATTGTCACCACTCACTTAGCTCACCCACATGGGCGATAAAAGCATAATATAATAATAATAATAATATAATAATAATATAAATAATAATAATAATATTATTAATGATAATAATAATGATAATAATAATAATAATAATAATAATAGTTTAACTTCAATCTTACAAACCGCCGTTTGATTACAAGCATAGGTATGAACGAATGATGACAAGTTATTACAGGAGTCGAAATTAACCATTGACAGCCACGAGATAAATATTTCATTTTCAGCAAACAATGCCGCCTAGCGAGAGAAGGAAAGAAGTTAACCTTACGGGGATGCAGGTCTCGAACTCGGTTCCTCGATCAGCTCTGCGTCCCAGTGTGTTCACCACTACTCTATGGTCCAAGGACTCTATGGCACAATTAAGGAACTTCCAGAAGTTCTGAAAGAACAACCGCGAACTTCCAGAAGGCAGGTCCTTGCATGGCTTTTATTCCGCCCGGGGATGAATAAGGGGGTTTCCTGCCTTCCCTCAAAAGCAATAATTGTTTTGAGTAACTTGTCCCAGGTCGCTTCGAAGTGGGTTGATGTAGTTTCGAACCTGGGACCTGCGGCTAATAGTAACAATATAGGTGGAACTGTTGCTGCCGTGCTGGACAAATGCTGTCATATTTCAACCCGAGGGGCGAGGACCATACACCGTTTCAGGACCAGGACAATTGCATCCCTCAGCACTCAAACAGTCCATTTGCAGTCACGGAATCTCACACATCATCAGTCTTTACTCCTTCATGTGACAATGATGTTGCTTATTAGTCACGAATCATGTATCTATGCATGTATCTGAAACTATCTATTTCGCCCTCTGAGTGCCTCTTGAGAACGCTCCTCGCCGACTGAAATCGTGATGGAGTCCATTGAGAATATCAAGTTCACCGATAAGCAAATAAAGTTGAGATAACCGAAGAGTCCTCGCAGACGGGCTCCGACAGACACGTAGAGCCTAATCGTCTAGAGTTAACAATGACATCTTGTGTTCAGTTTCTGGCCCGTGCTAATTGTATCGAGTGATTGGAGTACGAGGAACAACAGACGAATGTATACCCTGTAACATACGGCGACACCCACGAACTGTGATGCTCCGACCTAGTAGCGTCCGATGCAGCGTCCGAATTTATTCAGGTCACCAGACCAGCGAACAGAGACATTATAGACAGTATTGGGTCGACTATACGTCATCTGTCCGTGACTGACCGACTGTCGTCGACGACACTCGACGGATCCTGTCGCATCAGCTCGTGCATCTCCGTACCTTAGACTTCGTGGTCTCGGTTGGCATCAACCTATGTCAGTCTGGGACGGCTCAATCCGGTCTAAGCAGCAACCAACCCATTGGTTACAGGTATACACAGTGAGAGTGTCGGTCGACGTTTGATCACACGCGACCACACGCGACCAATTAATGCCCTTCAATATCGCACTAAAAATGTAGGGCCTACGTCAGAGTTGACAGCTGACCAGAAATGTAATATGCAAACTTTAGCGCAGTAGAAATTCCGAACGAACAGAGAGCGAGAGAGCCTCAGAGAGGCCGTTGAGTACCAACGAGATAAACTATCAAAATAACAAGTGGTGCAAACTTGTTAACCGCTTATAATACAAAGCGAAGAATCCGCAACGGATTTAGTGTGGATCTTAAACAAAACGTTTCAATCCCATGCAGGGAACAAACTGTAGTCCCCATGCTTCCACGGTCGAAGCTGTTGGTTAGTGTTAGGGTTGTAAATGTTGCGTTTTCTTGCTTGACTCCCACTAAGCATTAACCCATAGACCCATATCTTTGTGTGTTACCGGTGATGTATTTCATGCTGAACTCTGAAGCAACATGCATAAATATCTCAGGGCTCTCTTCTTACAGTATCCGTGTTCTGATGCAATCTTCTAAAATCGAATCTGATTGTTGTATGACGTTATACATTTAGTGCTTTTTTTCTGGCGTTCCGGCGCCTTTTTTCAATTACTAACAAATATAAATAGTATAGCTGTACCGCGCAATTTGTGTTAAATGCTGCAATAAAATAATTTTTAAACCAGATGTTTTTTTGGCTTTTTATTTTTACGACTGACTGGACTTTTATAAGACATACATAATTACAATCATCAGAATCTCATTGTGTTCCATGCATTTAATTTTATTTGGCAGCTAATTTTAGCGTAATTGCTTTAGACAATAGGCCAACACGTGTAGGCCTACGTTCCGGCACATTTGTTTGCAGAAAAAAAGAACTGCTGTAGACAAATAATTTTATTATATTTTAATGCCTATATGGCCTGTTTACTGTATGAGTCAAACTGATCTAATTCGGTAAATCCAATTAAATCTGTCCATCTAACTTTATCGGGTCACTCGATTATTTTGAATATCTATTCATGATGACATTTGATTTAGACCGGATGATATTGGATTATGTTTGCTCAAGTTATGGCAAGACAGCTCTCATTCTATGAACGAATCTTCATTGATGAGCAGACGGTCGGTCGGTCGATTGGACACAAGTCTACTGCGAAATTAATTATTCGAGTGCAGAAGAAATGGCATTTCAAAGATGAGATTTTTCGGAACCTGCTGCTCGCAATCTGTTTACAGATGCTGTTAAATTGGAACAGAATGTAGGTCTATTGAGAGTCGGTATAGACGAACAGACACAATTTTAATATCAGTCAGTGCCTCCTTACCTTCGAATTTAAGCAGGATTTCAACGAGAAACTGCTATCTATGTGACAGCTTTATGGTATAATTCTCTTATGCCCGGTTATGGCTAAAGGTACGTGTTATGTTATATCATTATGCCCAATCATAGGCTTCATGTACATTGTACGGGCCTAATAACACGAAAAGGGACCAGCTTCAGGTGATTTCGCCTATAAAAATAAGAATAAATTACCCTTTCAATATTCATACGAGCTGTTACGACAATCAATCTCTTAAATGTATTATTCCTCCGTCTCTTAAGAAGCTAGACAGCCTATATTGGATCAGAATCACAGCTATGTGAAGCACTTGTATTCAATACACGGCACATAGAAACATTTCTACATAGTGACACCTAGAGACAAATAGACAGATAAAGAGACAGACAGATAGAGACAGACAGAGACAGAGAAAGAGACGTTGTAAAGCCTGCAAATATAAAGACAAATAGGCCTACTTTTTAAAACACCGCTGTTTATACAGGTTATTGTTACTGAACGGTACACACTAATATCTTACCAGTTTTTATTGTCTTCGCCAAATCCAATTCCAAACGCCTTATAAAACTCAGGCTCTGCAGCACATACTTCTTTGCATGTAGATGTATAATAAGTTGATAGTGAATGATACTTGAGGTGATTGAGCAGATTAGTCGTGTTATACCGGCTGTGAGAAGATCACATAACTATGCCCTCATTAACACCAACACTTTAACACCACTGACGATGGCTACACGAACTTTTGTTTGCGACTGATTCGCACTTGAAAGACACCAGACAACAGTTTCAATTTCCCACGCTTGCGACCATTCAAGGTCGTTAGATACATTTTGACGACACGATCACTACGGCCACTAACTTTAAGAATTTGCGCTACAGTAATAAACTTGTGTCGCAATTGCTATAGAAAAATTTACAACTAACTTAACTAAATTTAATTCATTGGGCCACGACTATAATGGGTTCATTAACAGATGCACAGTATACGGATCGAACATAGGCTGGTTATTCAGCTGTAGTTCATTTTCACGTTCGCATGCTGTTCGATATATTGCGCATTTTTCAACGAACGGGTTGAACCTCTGCCTCTGTCTCAACTACAATTCTTCATCACCGTTTCATTACAGAAAACCTAGTCTGACGACGTATGCAGATCGTCTCAGTAACGATGACTGTCGCAGTTCAACGGTTTCGCTGTTGTTAAATTGACGCCAAGTGGCCATAGGGGCCTACTACCATGTTATTTTTACCCTCTTTTCTTTGACTTGGCGCGCGTAAAGTTTGTTATGAACATTAGATCATCGGTTCGTCGGGGTTCTTTCAACCCTCTTTTTCGGTAGGTTCCCGTTGACCTACAGAGCTGAAATTTTACGCACATGTCACACTTGCATGACAATGCAATGTATCAAATGTTTACGGACACAACTCAAACTTTGAGAAACAAACGACAAAAAGTTAAAAAAATTGGATATTGTTATGCCACTCGAACGAGTCCTTCTTGACGAGTTCCACTCTGGCAAGTTAACATCATAAACGATCTGTTAAGGAAATGGATCGATTGCGCCATTTACCAGATTACCAAAAGTCAATAAAAGATGGTCCCGAAAAATCCATGTTTTTACTTTCACTTGTTAAGTAGATTCATCCTAAGCTGACTTAGGTCAGCCAAGGATAAATTTGGGTTTACTTCAATAGAGTATGCATGGCTAAGCGATAAACTGTTTCTGTCTCTGTTGAAAATAACTTTGTTGGGCCTATATCTGTTCCTTCTCATGTTCGTTTATCCGGCATGATTTCCTTCCTCTTCATACTTTCTTTAACTCACACATCCTTTTTTATTTCATGTCTCTGCTCCTAGGGAATGGAATCGACTGCCACTCTCTCTCTCTTCGTAGCTCAAATTCACTTCCTTCCTTTAAAAAGCGACTCAAAACTCACTATTTCTCTTTGGCTTTCAAGGATTTGGAAATCTGATTGCATCTTCTCCTGGCGACTGACTATCCGCGCCTCAGATTCATATTTAGGTGTGACCTTGTGCGCGTTACAAATTTAATAATAATAATAATAATCCTTCCCTCTCCAGTTCTTCTTACTCCTCTTCCTTTTCCATGCCTGTCTTATCTCATTTTTTTTCTTCCTACGTCTGTTGTTCTTTTCTTCCAAACTTTGACGCATCCATTTCCTCCTCTGCAGTTGCTGCTGCTGCTGCTGATGATGATGATGTTCCTTATAGCAGCGCATCTCTTGAACTCAACACTCGCTGCTTTACTACAGATGCCCCTCCGCTGCATCCGCCGTTGACTGACTGAGACGTCTCGTCTCGCTCATCTGCCAAAGGAACGACCGTCGACACGTTCAACGATCTCACATCGTAACCCAACCTTCTGTCTGTCTGTCTGTCTGTCTGTCTGTCTATCTTGAGTGTCTGTTTTTATGTCTGTCCTCTGTGTCAATCTGTCTGTCCGTCCAGCTATCTGTCTGTACGTCTGTCTTGTATAACCCTATGTCTGTTTGTCTATTTGTCTGTATGTCTTTTATGTCCCTCGATCTGTCTGTCTATATGTCTGCCTGTATATCTGTCTGTTTGTCTATTTGTCTGCTGTTCTGTCCGTCTGTCTATCTGTCTGTCTGTCTATCTTTTGTGTCTGTATGTCTGTCTGTCTGTCTCGTATGTCCTCTGCCTGTCTCTACGTGTACTGTCCATCTCGGTTAGTCGCGTTGACTGTGTTTCACTCCGGTCTCTTCTTATCTTTTCTTTCGTTTCACCAATATGACCCTTATTGATAGAGGAAGGTCATTCCAGGTAGATGGACTAAAACTGCATAAACACGGCTAAATTGATCTGAAAAATTGATCGATCTCAATAATCAGAGAGGGACAATAATTGTCCACGTCCGAGGTAGTACTGTGTCTGGGATGTCTGGAACCTAAAACTCATCTCACCGCTCAATTGCTCTGCAATACTATAATTGTAGACTATCTGCGCCATCTGAGCGTGCGTGTGCGCGCATTTGAACTGTGTAAGAGGGGCAGTAATATTGCAGTTGTAATGTATTACATTGTATTGTCTGCGCGTGTGTAGGCGCTTCTACCATCTCGGTTATTAGTCTACTCTTTCACGACGAACGTCTTGGATTATTGGACGCTTATTCCATCATCATCATCACCGTTGAGCGGCAGAGATCGACCCACCGCTTCTCGCTCCCTCAGTCTTTCCGTCAGTCCTACCGCCAGCCAGCCCAATGACGCGCCCGCCTCTGGCCCGCCCCGTGTCTACATTGCGCCAGTATATGAGCCAATCGTCAGGTGTATGGCTATGCAAAGAGAGAGAGAGAGAGAGAGAGCGAGGGAGAGAGAGAGAGAGGGAGAGAGGGAGAGAGGGAGAGAGGGAGAGAGGGAGAGAGGGAGAGAGGGAGAGAGGGAGAGAGGGAGAGAGGGAGAGAGGGAGAGAGGGAGAGAGGGAGAGAGGGAGAGAGGGAGCGCAAGCACCAAGGCTCGCGAGAGACGTGTGTTTCTTGTTAGATAGCGTAAACTTTCATTAGTCCGATATCGCTGATAGCGAAAGGTGCGTACTTAGATCCGCTCCTCCATTTATATATATATACATACATGTATATATGCATATGCATAAGGACAGGGACATCTG
>OY365816.1:18825930-18840930 GCA_959347315.1 Bimastos eiseni
CTTCCTAACACTGGGGACCGGGGGCTTGCCTCCATCACTCAGGGAAGGATTGACGCCCCTGCTTGTCGTAATTACTTTAGACTTTAAATGTACTCGTTTTGCGTGTAGCCAACTCATTTCCCACCCTCATGAGGTTCTCATAGGGCGCTACATAATTGTTCATACATACATACATACATACATACATTTCGGGCGTGAGAATTCTTTTCACATCTTGTTTTCGCACTGTCCAACACTCTTCAGTTTCCGACAACGGCTGACTCATTCATTGGTCGTCTCACGTGTTGTTTTGATATTTCTTTGCCTATCCGTGTACTATTATATTTCATTAAAAAACAGTTGAAGATAAAGAGGACGAGAAAAAAACTACTCGTTATGAAATGAGAATCAACAAAGGAATGACACGATCAGAAACGATCGAATGTCTTTAGCGGGACATTTAGCTTCGACGGTGGACATTTGAGCGGCAACATATAGAAGTCTCATAGTACGAATGTTAGTGTCTTTTGCTAGCAGAGATCCCATGCGAAGGGTTGCTTGCCAGGGCTGTTGTACCTGTTAACACCTGAACGAGACACAGACCAGTTCGTTTGACTGTCAGAAGAAGTCTGTTCATTTGCAAGCGGACTACATAGAGTAAACACGGCCTACGATATGGCGGAAGCCACGAGGAGGAGGCGAGGCCGGCGGGGGCACACACGGTCGGACCGACGACCTCTGCGTGTATGTCATCCATATCTTGATTTCAGATAATGCTATTAGCTCAAAGTCAAACACATGTTGACTCTGCCCTTCTGTTTACAAATCTCGCTCCGATTTCCCTAAGAATCGGACGACGATCGGAGACGGACGGGACCCAGGACACGACCAGGGACGATGTCCGCAGCCAACGCAGCCCCCCTTGTCTCTGTCTCCCTCACTCGTCCTCCCTCTCTCTGTCTCTCCCTTTCTCTCTCTCTGTCTGTCTGTCTCTGTCTTCCTCTCCCTTTCTTTGCATCTGTCTCTGTCTACGTTAGTCTCTCTCTATTTGTTCATATTCAGGCATCGTCTCGACGCAAGTAGGCAGTGAACGACTCGCCTTCTAATGTACACAGATCTACGTGCATATCGTACGACGACCAAGCGAACGGACTCAGAAACGCATGGGGACATACAGACAGTGTGACAAAAAATCTACCAACCAATGCTTAGCCTGCGCACACGTGGCTTGCATACATACATACATACGTGCTCACGCACTTGCATACACATGTATGCATGCGTAAATTCATTCATTCATACAAATTAAGCATGCATACGTGCATACAAATTCATACTTACAAACATGCATACATACACCCACGTACACGAGTACACACATAGACCTACAAAAGATGCTACCTAGATGCGTCCAGTATGTACCTAAAATCCTAAATACATAATAAAATTAAGCGCATGTACGCGTCCTACAAATATTGTTGCATTATACAGCCAACGTATGCGCATCAATGGGCCCTATGTTTGTAGCAAGTTACTCTATAAGAATATTCTAACATGTTTACGTGCCTTTGACTATCTATAACCTATCAAATTCGTCGATTTTTGTACAATATCGCCATTCGTCATTTGTCTAACCTAAAATTATTTTAGTAATCTATCTGCACTCGTCTATAAATAGATGTAATAATTAAAATTGCTATGTTGGTGACGTAGTTACAATCTATAGGTGGACCTCTGTTTCGTAGACACTCTCGATATCTTTCGGCTAGATGGACCTGCCTCTTTAATGGCTAAGCTCGTTCCTCTAAGACCGCGCACACTCAGCACGTGGCTCTTGGCTGAGCCAGGTTGGCTCATATAGATATCTTTTGGGTTTCTGCCCATTTTAGGGTGCCCCAACGTTCTGTCCTAGGACCGTTGCTATATCTTCACAATACCACTGATGTCTGCCCATAGCTGGCGTCTCAAGGGATTCTGTAGGGCCTACTAACAATTTACGGACACATGAGTCATGTCACATGACTCATGTGTGTCTTTTGGGTGTCCTCTCTTCTTGGATGGCCTCCATCCAATCGATTCCTCTAATATCCTCCTAAACACAACCCATTTGATGGGGTGGCAATATCGTTCTCAGCCCAGCAACGACCGAAAGCAAAGGACTTGGGCGACTTTTTAATCCGTTGGACCAGACGTAGAGTGCGTAGTTTAAGTGGGAGGTCAGATGGAAGGACCCTCCACCGAATAGCGCGACGTTGCCTATAACAGTAGCCAATTGAGCCCGTGGAGCTAGAAGCTCGCCTCTCGTGGCGCTGCGATGTCGGCGACAAAGATCGGGCAAGCAAAATGAAAGATCGCTGCATTGATTTTAAATCAGAATTAATACATGACTATGTGTGCCCGCCTAATAAATGTAATCATTTAAAGTACCATGTATTTAGCCTATGCATGTTGTTGATGCTTAATGAAGATTATTTTGGCTACTCGACTGTACTTATTAGTTCCTTAAGAATGTGGGCAGCCGTTATTATGTAGATAATGTGTGACAAATGCAACTCTGCTTAATGGGTCTTATGACATTTCTGGTCTTTCCGTTTCTTATACTCGAATGCCAATTAAGCTACTAATTGCACATTTTTAAAATTTAAACTGGGAGCAATAAAGCTGTTTGAAGTGAATTAAATACAAATGCGTTATGAAACAGCTTGAAATGTTTGGTGAGCTGAATTGGACGTAGCAACACGCATGATATTTAGGTATCATAAAACTGTTTCAAAGACAGTTCCAAGGCACACGGATTCGCTCGATAGACTAAAGCTTATGTACAGAAACGCATCGCATGCAGCAGAGCGTGACGAGACTGGACGATAAAGAGCCTAGTTTCAAGTTAGTTAGTGCGGAGAATCTTGAGCTTGCTCGTTCCTCGACGGAAAACCAGCGGAGCGAGTCCCTCATATGGTATCATCCGAAATATGAGGCAACCTGGACGGAGTGACCAGCGGAGCGTGTCCTTCGTAAGACACCGTCCGAAATGTGAGGGAACCTGAACAACTTGACCAACGGAGCGTGTCCTTCATAAGATATCGTCCGAAATATGAGAGAACCTGGACAGATTGGCCAGCAGAGCGTGTCCTTCATAAGATATCATCCGAAATATGAGGGAACATGGACAGATTGACCAGCGGAGCGTGTCCTTCACAGGTTGGCCTGCAAGGGTGGCATTACAACATTCGAAGCAAGTCAGAATAAAGGACTAAGCGAATGCTTCTTGCTGTACTAAACGGCAGAAACGTCAACCTGGCAGGGTATTTGTTTAAGAAATCTGCATGTATGAGAAGAATGGTTACTTGTCAAAACTACGTGTACACGTTTTGCCCTTAAACATAGTTGTCGCCCTGATGTATATTTTGCTTCTGTTTGAAAATAATATGATGTTTTGAAGCATTTTTTATATTTTGCAGACATTGATATTCGTCAATTTTCCTTTATAACGTAAAGTTACCGATTCAGCCTATTATGTCAACAAGATGTAAACATTTCCAGCTCCAGATTATCGCCCAAAAACCATTGACGCGACGTTGCATAGGGACTTTCCAGTCTTGCGCATATTGGTCCTTTATGCCATTTTACTACAGTGTAAGCTGGTTTGGGAACTAGACCGCTCTCTGTCTGTCTGTCTATCTCTCTCTCTCTGGCTGGCTGTCTGTCTGTCCGTCTGTCTGTCAGTCTGTCTGTCTCTCTCTTGCTGTCTCCGCTCTTTTAGGTTTACCACTTATTCATTCATTTACGTATTCTAAACGTCTAAATATAGGATTATGGAGTGCTAATGCTCATCCGGTGACTTCTCCATAACGAAAGCATCAGAATAAAGCGGTCTGCTGATAGATTTCTCTAAGCCTGTAAAGGGCGTCATCTGACAGGCACATGCGAGATATTATGAATCGCGAGATAAAGTACGCGATGACAGACGACTAATTAGTCTAATCAAGTCTCGCTGATTTGTTGTCTATGTCCCTTAGTGAGTGTCTCAGATCTGCAGTCCTTCTCCGCCCGTTGGCCTTAAACCAAGACTTGAGTCCTCCCATTCCGGAGTCTATCAGTCAACGCCGTCATTTTACGGACTCGAGGCGATGGCTATCTGGGGCGAGACGAGAAGATTGGCTTTGAATGGAGGAGTCTTAATCATCGGTGGACTTCGCAGTGGAAGAAGGACTTCAAAACGTTCTTGCTGATCATTTGAAACATTCTCCGCTGACGGATTTTAAATTGCTTCGATATTTTACGACTTCTGCTCGTTTGAAAGCCTCCACTCTTGCTTGTTGCGCAGACAACATTAGCCTTCACGCGTCCTAGCGAAATGTTACCCGTACACTTCAATATTGCGATGCAATAAGCCGTATAAGGTTACGCAAAGGAATGTGCCGTTATTTCGGGTGATATGATATGATATATATATATGATTGTTGTAGACTTGTGTAAAGTGATGTAATGTATTACACTGTAATGCTTGGTTATGTTACGTCATGCTGTGCTGTGTTATGTCATGTTATGCTGTGGTATGTCATGTTATGTCATGTTGGCAAGGTGCTTACCGATCTAGAGGCTGGAAATGTTATGCCATGAACTAAGGAATGCGAAGGCTTGCTTAGAGCCTCGCTCGGTATGGGTGTATGTATCTAGACCATTTATATAGCGCCTTTATGTACTGCTTGAAAGCACTCCTAATGAGAAACCTGGTCTGTGTTTGAAATCTGATGCTACGCTACCGTTAATTGCCTTAATTTAGCGACCAACACCCAAGAACTCGTATAGTAAGCTTTTAGTGAGGCTCCCACTCGCATCCCTTCGTTTCGTGAAGACTTTCTTATTTCCTCAGTGCTGTCACGCTGAGAGCGTTTTTGAGTAGCTGATACTGTAAGAAGCGCTATATAAATCATCAGATACGATACGATATTAACTAATCAAACAAATCCACTCAAGCAGTAAGCAGCCACTAATTTGCCATAATAAGCTTTAGCGCTATACAAATCTAAAGATACCATATGAGACGTCAAAGCGCAAAGTATCCCCTAATGTGTCTTTAAAACAGACGATAGCTGTATGCGCAATTCATGAGAAAACTATCTACGCAACTTGACAGTCATGCACAGGTTCTACAGGCTGTGCACAAAGACATTGTATATACACGTCTCTTGGAAAAGCACATTAGATCAGAGTCGATATAGGTTGCAAGTCTACAAAGGCAGAGTTTGACAAATAATCGCTGAATTTATCGCGTCGGCCTGACGTTTAATTTGCTCTCGGTGAACCGGTGACCTATTAATAGGTTTTTGCGCTGTTCTGGAATACGATAGTCTTGATTTCGGGAAATGCAGGGCTCTGGTAAAGAACTCCTATATGCTCAGAAATTCAGCTCCGACAGATATGGTTTACAAATTGAGGCCCGGTTTCAAGAAGATTATCAGTCAGACCTCCTTGGTCAGCCTGTGTAAACGTAGCAACGGGTCGCTGCCGGTTGAAACAAATCCTGCCAAAATCAACATCCTGTTTAGACTCGGGAGAGGAGGGAGCGAGGTATAGCGGCGCTTGTTCAGCTTTTCCAGCCTTGGAAACTGAGGTGCGATTAAGAGGAAACGTGTTGCTGGATTAATGGATGGATCTCCGCGCCTCTCCGTGTCTCTGTCAATTTCAGTGCCGCAGGCGTGACGCATAAGGAAAATGCTGTCAACATGAACGACCGATTAGCACGCATAATACACCCCGTCAAGTATGAATAGACAGGCGATAACAAAGACAAGCGAATCATTCTAAGAATATCTACATCGATATTATAAACAGGTCCACTACACATCTGCGCTTAACTGATAGCAGATTAATAGCATTTGTCTGCTATAGCACTCCGGCAAAGGGCGTAGACCTGAAGTATATTGTTTGTCGTCATGCGTTCTTTGTTTATTCAGGCCTTTCATATAATGATACTTTTATCCTATTGGCCTACAACTCTGGGTCGAAGCAAATGACCTTCTAAAAGAGAGTGTCGTTGGATGAAGGACCTGTGCGACTTGCTTTGGCCGAATATGAAACAAAGTACCATCGATTAGTATTGACTCTAATTAAGCTCACACATGCGACAGGCGTTTGGAGTTTGAATTGACTTTGAGTAAACGCTGAGTCGTTTTTAGGTTATCAGTATACCTCGTTAGTCATCGAGATAATCTTCCAAGGCGTTCATTGGTAGCAGATGTAAAAGCGCGTCGTTCTTCTGGACAATGCTTCTCAGAAATGAGAATACTACCATTCAGAACATAATGTGTTTTGAATGAAAATCCGGAGTAGGTCTATTGTTCTTCAGATCACAGACACTAAGAGTCAGAGCTTCAGTATATACATATATATATATATATGTATATACGTAATGAACTCTAGATCATCAAAGTCATGAGTCAGATTATCAGAACAACTCTGTTGTTTCACACTCATCAGACAATTGGGAATCAAATCATCATCATCATAGGCTGACTGTTCCTCAGATTGGTCATTGAGCCATTTTGGTAAAGCTTTCCATCTTCGTATAGTTGATTCCAATAATCTATTTATTGATTAAATGATAGGAGTTAGCAGTGATTGAATAAACTCTGTGGTTCTTGACTCGCCCAAGTCCATTTCGGACCACAACCCGTTTCATTTGGTGTGCCCCAAGGTTCTATTCTTGGTCCTCTGCTTTGTCAGCTTAAGTAGTCTCTCAATTAACGCGTTGTATATGTGAACTGCATGAGGGGACTTGTGGAACGACCTTGAACGAACTGTTTGTTTGCATACGCCTCCATCATCAAGCTATAAGCGTTATAATCTGTTAATGACGTCAATTTGAAAGTGGATCACCAAGTTCTACGATGATTTGGCCTCGCGGCCGGGACTTTGGAAATTAACTGATTAATTAAGAAACGTTGACAAATGAGGATAAAATTAAAGGAAACGAACGCCTCCCAAAATCCCACTCTCGGGCGTGAAGTTTTTCTCGACCCAAAGTCTTCAGCGACTTTGTTATAGATTGTCACACAACACACGACTTGTAGCTACAGTATCTAATACAGATTCATGTGAAGAAACTCTGTGGCCTGTTCGTCGCTTAAGTCGCGATTTCGCCTTGGCTAAATGACCCTTTGACCGTTTGAAATTGCTTCTAACTCATACATATGCATGTATCAAGACACTCAGTGCTGCGCTTGTTAAGTGCCTGTTGGACAGACCTTCGTATTTGCACGCATACCTCATTTGCTCAATGACCTTTTGACCGTGACTACTTTCGACTACTTTCTGTATGGTGATTCGTGTGCTTAAAGTGTGTATTTATCTGACTTATGCATGTATTAAGACTCTTAATAGAGCGCCCATATTGTAAGTATTTCTCTTAGACATACCTACTACTCTCCTATATTGTATTGTATTCAAGAGCTATATCAAGTGACTAAATAAACACACAAAGGTGCACGCAATTATATATATATATATATATATATATATATATATGAGGAATTAAGACACGAATCTTTAAGATAAATATTTAGATTTTACAACATGCCTGTCCGTAAGCCTAATTTAAAAGTAAATCACTTGTTTATTACAGGTCTCTGCAATATAGAGTTGAGAGCTTGAGATACAACTAAAGCCTGTCAGAAGACGCATGAGTAATACATTAGAATTTAGTCCTATTCTATATTTTATTCAGTATTTTACATTACCTTCATGCTGTATATTTACATACAAGTCGTGTGGTATAGAGAACAAATTTACGAATTTGTCGAGATGTCTATTAACGATAAGGACAGACACAAATAGAATAGGAGGCCATTTCTATACTGCGCTGTCGTAGACCTGTCCAATAGTTTAGACACAACTTAAAGTAATAAGAGGAACTTCGGGGAAATTGGCCATTCAACAATTGACATTGCAGTGGTAGAATGAGACAGCGTCTGGCAGAGCACTTGAAGGCGACGTTTGGAAGAATTGCCTTCATTTTGAGAAGATTTAATTCCCGTTCGTCTGCGTTCCATTCGTTGCCTTGAATTGGACAACATCGCTAAGGATTTGTAATCAATCGAAACTCATGATTCGGGCGCCAGGAAACCCTTGCGTCTTTCCAGACGTAGTCTACTTTGTAAATCCACAGAACTGTGTGTAAATAGACGGAACAAAATTCTTGGCAGTAGATTGCTAAATGTCTGTTATTTTGCGGAACCATTCGATATACGTTCGGCGTCTGCTTGACATGGGCGTCGGCATTAATTTTCTATATTCGCAGTTGCGTGACTGTCCATAAGTCTTGATTTTTATAAGATGCCGCCATGTGCCGTAAAGTCGTACTCAGCCGCGGAGAATGATGTTGTATGTGCGGCTGCTGCGTGTTCTTGTTCCATGCACTCGAGGTGTATGCTGTACGAGAGTGTGTCTACTTTCAAATGTTTATCTCTAGCGAGGTATAGACACACAGACAGGCAGGACCCTCAGCGATCACACGGTTTCTAAAAGTTGGGGTACTTTCGGAAAAGATTTTGAACATATTATTCAGCGTCTGGCTGCATTGGTTCCCCATTCGCGTTCAGCTCTCTTTCGCTCTCTCTCTCTCTCTCTCTCTCTTACTCACTCACTCGCTCGCTCACTCACTCACTTACTCAGTCTCTCTCTGTCTCTCTCTCTGTCTCTATGTCTGTCTATGTCTCTACCTCTCCCTGTCTCTCTCTCTCTCTCTCGGTCTCTCTCTCTCTCTCTGTCTCTCTCTCTCTCACTCTCACACACCACACACGCACACTTTCTCTCTCTCCTCGTCAAAGTGTTTATTTTGTGCTTCATATTTTGTCCTCCGATCGTATGCACGAGACATGCTTTGGACACGTGTCCATGTCGTATCTTGGGATTCTGGTCACTGGGATTCAAGGAACAAAGAACAGGATGTAAGCTCTTCTTCTGTGGCCAATTTTAGGATTTAGGAGTGACTCCAGGAAGTAGAACTTCTGAACGTTGACATGGACGTCACCAGCACTCACTTTCAAGCAGACTTTCATTCTGTAGCCCACATGTATATTACCTTGACACATCGGACTTTAGCAAGTGGTAGAGAAGCAAATAAAAAATATTTATAATAATGAACAGATTTCTCTTAGGGCGATATGCACGTAGTTATACACTCTCGTAAGTATGCGCAATTTTCGGATACTTTCCATGCAGAATTTAATATCCGATGGGGAGAAAGTCAAGAGGACATGCTATTTGAGAAACCAGGGTTATCCTACAGCTGACCCATAACCCCGATGGAGACCGCAAGGCCTCCTATAACTCAACTTCGACATAGTCTAGATAGAAAGAGGGTTCGTTAGCAGCGAAACGAACTGATGATGATAATGATGATGATGATGATGATGATGACGATGATGATGATGATGACGACGACGACGACGATGCGCACTATAAACTAATTGACCAATCGTCACTCCGATCGACCTCCGATCGATAAAGTTCGGAGTTAATTTATATAGATTCAAAGCGATGGAGGAGAAAGAAGATTACTTAAATGTTAACCAAAGCAATAGAGGTCTTCATCTTTGACCGATTTAATAAAGGAGTAACACAATTATGTTGACTTTGTGGGCATACGACATACGCGGTAGATTGTTATGCTAAAGACATGCATAATTTGTACTTGTGCGTACATGTAGGTATGTATGCATGATGCATCATGAATGCATGCATCATTGTGCGCTTGCAAATAATTGTGTATGTGTGTATGCATCTATTTGCGTGTAAGTATGTTCATGTGACATTGAATATAAGCTTATTTGCATGCGTGTAACCGATATCACTGTGAGGCTTGTGCGAGTAAACGGTTGATATATTTTGATATGTTTTGGTGACCCTGCCAGGGGCAGCTATTTATGTCACCTTCTGCTCTCTCTGTCTCTCTCTCTGTCTCTCTCTCTGTCTCTCTCTCTCTCTCTCTCTCTCTCTCTCTCTATATATATATATATATATATATATATATATATATATATATAATTATGTGTAGGTGCTTTGGTGTGCGTGTGCTTGCGTGAAATTTATGCCTCTGCCGCGCATGCGTGCTAGCGTGCGGCCGTCGTGAAGCTGTTGACAGCGAGAATTACATAAATGATTCGTCTCTGAGGGAGCGGTGCATGGCGGGATGGAATGATGTCATCGCAGCAATTAGGACTAAATACAGAGAGGATCCATCATCATCCGTCGCCTTCAAATGTCAAATTCATCATTGGCCAACACCTATCGCTGTGTCTGCGATATGTACATGGATTACACTGTACTGCCATATAATAATATGTCTATATATATATATGTTTGTATATATATATGTTTATATATATATATATATGTTTGAGTGTCATGTATGTTTGTTTGTGCATATGGGTAAGCCATTAGTTATATATATTTGTGCAATTTAAATGTTACTACACACCAGCTCCTATATATAAATATATAGTATATACATAGAGTTATAGACATATTTTATTAAGCGCACTTCTTCTCAGGCATTCCCTCTCTCGTCATAAGATGGTTTTATTTGTCAGTCCTGGGTTGAGAGTGTCTCTGAGTATAGCCTATAAGCCTAGGGCTCCTATATGTAGGCGCAATACAAATTCCAGTGTTAAATGAATGAATGAATGATTGAATCAATCAATCAATCAACCAATCAATCAATCAATCAATATTCATTGCATTGTACATATGTACAATAGTTATGGAAAACATAGCATAAAGAAGAAAATGGCTGAAATAATCTAATTTATTTAGTCTTTTATCTAATACCAGTTATTGTCCATTATAGTCTACATATATATATGTATATATATATGTATGTATATATATATATATATATATTGGTATACAAGTTGTGTTTTATAAATAACTGATGCGATTGATCCAATCATCGGATCCTTTGTTGTGGTCTAATGCAGCGTAAGCTAGACATGTATATATAGGCCTATACAGCCGACCAGAAAAAGACCCGTTCTTTTTCCTGCATACCAAACCCCAAACGGGAATTTCAGGGTGACGAGATGTCGGACCTTGCTCAGATACCGTTCCAAAACAACTTTCATCATGTTGAATGAGGGTTCTATTCTGAAGTGTTCGTGGGGCTCGTCCTTGCTCCGCTGCATAGCCATCATAGCAATCAGTCTTGACGAAATAACTGTTGAATCTAATGCACCGTACTACAGCCTTGGAGCCTTAGTAAAGTCAGATCCCCTACATCACCAGCGGTGAAATAGAAATGTATCTCTTTTGGAAACTATAAACTATGTGTTCTGACAGTGCCAGTCCCAAGCCTGGAGAAAGGAGGAGAGCGACATCAAATCATCTTCGTTATGGAACGGTGTCGTTAAAAAATCAACACACACTTTGTAAAATTTAGCCAACCGACAATGTCCCGAATTCATCTATTGGCTACATCTACGATACTGATCTAGAGGCATTAATGTCGCCAATTGTAAAGATGTGCAATCACAACAACGCTTAACTCTTATAACCTATCTTAATCGTAATCTCCGAACTTCAAAAGCGCCACTCGAAAGACAAGGGCAGGGCACCAGCTTATTTACGAGCGCGAAGCTTTGCGTCAACTGTGTTCCCGGTCTGACGATAGCAATACAATTCTATACACTGGGTTGAAAAGAGTGGACAGAAGATAAATTGGAAGGCGTAAAATGTGAAAATAAAGAGTATTTCATCTGAGCCAGTTAGGAAGTTCAATTTCAGCTTTCAAACATTATCCTCACAATCCCACATAAAGAATTTACCGTGCTTTAATATGCGTCGGTTGGCCTTTTGCTTTGGAACGACATCCTCTCTTCGACACGCTCTTTAATTTTAACTATATATAGTGGTGCTTCTGTTTCTGCTTGTATTCTTAAGAATTTTCTTTGCTGCAAAGCTTTTCGCACTGGAAGCGCCTGAGATTAGGTTGTACTGTGAAAGGCGCTATATAAATCTGTAAATGCAATGGAATACACACACAGTAGCGTATTCGGTTTAGTCGTTGAGAAGTGTTAACTCGAATCAGAGTGACACAAGAGCAACATTGGCACTCATACCGAGTGTCAGAGAGACAGACAGAGAGTGAAAGAGAGAGAGAGACAGACATACAGACAGACATACAGACAGACATACAGACAGACATACAGACAGACATACAGACAAACAGACAGAGAGACAGACTGACAGAGAGGGAGTGAGTGAGTGAGAGAGACAGACAGACAAAGCGCATGCAGCCAGAGACAGACGCCCAGATTGACACGCGTCACGGGAGCAACTAATATCCAACTTGTCTGAGCAGATAATGAATTCCGTTGGATAAAGTTTGGTAACCAAGAGGTTCACGCAGGTCAACGCTCGTGTGCGCATTAAAACGCAGTTCCTCATTAACCGCTTCCAATAGACGGAGACAAGCAGACGAAGAGGCAGATAGACAGAGACAGAGACGGAGACGGAGACGGAGACAGAGACAGCATGGTAGCATATCAAACGCACGACCTTTCCATAGAAAGTCCAACACGAAAGCAGCTATATAGGCAAGAGGGCCGATGACCACCAAGTCCACCAACCCCTTTCCTACCTGGGTAAACATCGCCTCTGGATCGAACCAGTGACCTGTTTATGACCCGGGGCTGCGGTTGACGCAGGCACGCACAGGCACGCGCACACACCAGCAGACGAACAGAGAGACGTATGGGTAAATAAACAGAGGTTCGCGAGAGATACGGAGGACGGCGTTGAAACGTTACCTAGGCATTATACAGATGTCTGTGCCTCGACTGTGAACGAAACACACGCGCACACGTATAAGCTTATATATATTTATACATATACATGGCCATACATATACTTACCTATTATATATATATAATTTCATATTATTTATATGATATATATATATATATATATATATATATATATATATATATATATATATATCTGACCGTATTCTTTTTAACTGTTACCGGATGTGAGTAGGAAATGAAGGCAACAAAGTCCGTAGAAATTGGCGTGTAACAGAATCTCAGCCAGTAGTTATCCACAGATAATAGACTCTCTGCAGGCGAAAGAAGAGAGGCACCAAGTGGCTTCGAACTTCTGCTGCTGTAGCTGATCATGTCATGAGATGCTAACAAGAAACGCGTCGTGTTGTCTTCGCGACTTCAGTTTCCGCGTTGCATTGTTATTGTTGTGACGTCATGCATGGTTATCGCTGTGATTTCATGCATTGTTGTCGTTATGATGCCATGCATTGTCATAGCGTTGTGATATCATGCATTATTATCCTTGTGATGCATGTCTTGCATTGTTATCGTTGTGATGTCATGCACTGTATCGCTGTGACGTCATGTATATCATTCCGCGCTATATGCCATTCGCCCTGCAAGAGAAGCATACATGCATCCAGAGCGTTAATTTATGTAACAGTGGTTATTCGCTAGTTAGAATCCGATTTAACTCACTGAGCCCGTGACGACGAATGATTTGAATAAATAAATAAAGGTATACGGTTTACTGCTCTGATAGTTTTAAATTCAGTTGCTGCTCTTTGAACGAACACGACAACGGTGTTTGGTTGTAGAATCTCTCTGTTCTGCCCGTCGCAGGTCAAGAGTCACTCCGAATGTGTTACTGCGCGCGTATGCGTGAAGTCGTGAACACATTTTATAGAATGTTTCAGTCTTTTCTACATTGTAACCTTTTGTATTTTGAGGACGATATCTGAATGCGCGCAATTTGAACTTCCCAACGATTCCGATGAAGATTGTATTTATTAAAACATCTCCACCGTTACATTTATCTTCTATATGCACTGTGCATGTACGGGGAAAAGGGACCCTGATGAATATATGAAATTAAATATTAGATATTTGTCGATTTTGCATGAAATCCATTGCATGGAAGAATATATATTTATGTAGGCTTTCTATCGTAAATGAGTTAATCGTAATTAATTGATAACTTCTATCGCGCCCGTGTTTGATGCAGTCACAATCAAGCGATGGCGCTTCTACAACTAGGTATGGTATGCATGTATATGGCTATTTATATAGCGCCTTATAAGAACCTCTCGAAGGCGCTAAGGTAGTCAAGCAGTTGAAGCACTCTCCAATGATGTTCACAGGATTGGTAATATAATAGAGCATATCGCGATTAATTGGGTTCAATTAAATCACTGGCGCCGTGATTGGTGGTATTGTGGATAGTTGAACTCGATTGTTTGGCTAAGTGGAAACGGATTTGCCATTGAACATTTAAACCTATTCCAAGAATTTAGAGTGCATGTTGGCAAATGAAGAAAAAGCAGTAGGATAACGGAAAGGGGACAAACAAAAGAAATATGGTAGGGAAGAAGATTGGGAAGCGATGGATAAGAATGGGAAAGGGTGCATCGTGTGCTATGTCGGAGTCGAATTAATCCCAGTTTTAGCACGGATTGTATGTAGCAGGAGGGTGAAGTAGCTGTGGCAAGTAGGGTTGCCAGATGTCCGGTATTAAACCGGACAGTCCGGTATTTAGACAGACTGTCCGGTCTGAAATTTCAGACGTTACCGGACATGGCGGTGTTCGGTAATTTGTGGCAAATAATTACTAACTGTTGTTAAAATGACAGTTAGTTTGGAAATACAAAATACACGTGAAAAAGCGAAAACTGAAAACGTATATTTCGTGGAGCGCTGTAGTCTACACGTTCTCTGTGGCTCTTCCCTTGGAAGCATCTATTATATTGTATTTTTCATTCAGGATCTGCGGCCCAATTTTCAGCATAGATGAAGGAACGTATGTTTGACGTATATAATTTATAAAGATGAGGATGCTGCGAAAAAAGTATGCAGAAAGGATGGAAACAAACGAAGACACCAAGAATTACGAAGATAATGATGGAGAGTTAGATAAGGGTCACTCACGAACGTAGGAACGAAGAGCAGAACAAGCGAAAGAAATGATAGACTAAGACCGACA
>OY365816.1:18845930-18885390 GCA_959347315.1 Bimastos eiseni
CATCATCATCATCATCATCATCATCATCATCATCATCATCATCATCATCATCATCATCATCATCATCATCATCATCATCATCATCATCATCATCATCATCATCATCATCATCATCATCATCATCATCATCATCATCATCATCATCATCATCATCATCATCATCATCATCATCATCATCATCATCATCATCATCATCATCATCATCATCATCATCATCATCATCATCATCATCATCATCATCATCATCATCATCATCATCATCATCATCATCATCATCATCATCATCATCATCATCATCATCATCATCATCATCATCATCATCATCATCATCATCATCATCATCATCATCATCATCATCATCATCATCATCATCATCATCATCATCATCATCATCATCATCATCATCATCATCATCATCATCATCATCATCATCATCATCATCATCATCATCATCATCATCATCATCATCATCATCATCATCATCATCATCATCATCATCATCATCATCATCATCATCATCATCATCATCATCATCATCATCATCATCATCATCATCATCATCATCATCATCATCATCATCATCATCATCATCATCATCATCATCATCATCATCATCATCATCATCATCATCATCATCATCATCATCATCATCATCATCATCATCATCATCATCATCATCATCATCATCATCATCATCATCATCATCATCATCATCATCATCATCATCATCATCATCATCATCATCATCATCATCATCATCATCATCATCATCATCATCATCATCATCATCATCATCATCATCATCATCATCATCATCATCATCATCATCATCATCATCATCATCATCATCATCATCATCAACAGATGGATACGAAGAGAGTGCGAGAGAGTGACAAAAGGAAGAAGGGAGAATCAGAAATTATCAGCTTGAAATCATTTCGGTTGTTTGGATAATTATATTCATAAAAATAACATATAATGCAAGTGTAATTTGATATTTTCTGATCACATCAGGCGTGTAGAATTAAAATCATGATTATGTTGACTTTAAACACTAGCGAAGGCTCAAGTAAAAGTTCAATAAATTCCTGCTTAAGTGAATTACTGCATCCGGTTTAGCATTGGTCTCTGCTCAACACTTCGCAGGCTTCGCTATTGTATCTTCCAGAACATCAACTTATCGTTGGTTTTTGGACAGTCGGAGATTTTAAATCGAAGTTTCCTGACATGACTTGACTTCCAACAACATTATAGTTCAGTTTCTGCACACGTGCGCTTATCAAATAATGAGTTTATATTGAGTGTAGATCACGTAATTTCGAGCTTTCATCATCATCATCATCATCATCATCATCGTCGTCGTCGTCATCATCATCATCAACATCAGCATCCTGGTCATCGTCATCATCATTCATCATCGTTATCGTCATACTCGTCATCATCACTATCGCTGCCATATAGATAGGACACAAGAATTGAACTGAGAACGCGGTAAGAACAGCATTTAAGTTTTCGTCGTACCATTCAGCCATCGTAGAGATTACAGCTGGACGCTTATTGTAATGCATTGCTTGAAGGAGAACGATCTCCTTAGATACATGTCTAGTTTTTCTAATGAATTTGCCTTCTCAATCTGAAGCACTACGCCTCTTCACGCTCTACCGACCCATCATTCAAAGGATATAAATGCAAGTAAGCACTTAAACATTCTCTTCCTCTTATATACTCTGTCTTTCTCCAGCAATGCCTCCTCTCTCCCTCTCTCTTTTTTCATTCCGTCTCTCTCTTTCTCTCTTTTGTCTGTCTGTCTGTCTCTCTCTCTCTTACCTTTTCACTCTCTCTTTATCTCTCTAGCTCTGTCTGTCTAAAAGAAAAATTTCTGTTATTTGCTTTATCTCTCTTTCTTTCCCTTTCTCTCCTTGTCTCGCCCTCTCTTTCTCGTTCTCTCACTCACTCCCTCTAGGTCTCGGTCTCTGTCTCTCGTTCGCCATCTCTCTCTCTATCTGTGTCTCTGTGTCTCTGTATCTCTGTCTGTCTATCTGTCTCTCTCTGTCTGTCTGTCTATCTGTCTGTCTGTCTATCTGTCTGTCTGTCTGTCTGTCTGTCTGTCTCTCTCTCTCTCTCTCTCTCTCTCTCTCTCTCTCTCTCTCTCTCTCTCTCTGTGTATCGATCTGCCTACACAACTTTTTATGCTCGTATGTCACACTCTGTAGCTCTGTCATTATTTATTTGAGTGTCACTTCATGTTGTTTGTCTCCGTCGGCCTATCTGTCCCTCCCCCCTCTCTCTGTCTCTGTCTCTGTCTCTCTTATGTTGGAATAAACATATCCTGGAGCGCTTTACACTCAACAGAGTTTCCCATTCCGACGGATTATATTCTATTCTGATCTGTGTTTATATCTGTCGGCACAGAAAACAAATCATTAAGGGTTTTAGCAATACTGGCGGCATAAATTACATGCAGCTGGCGGCCTTACAAGCTACAACGCCCGAAGGGGTCCATCTTACATGGGAGGGGACTGGGAGCATCGCAGCTGACAAAATTCAGCTGGTTTATATCAACGCATCGAAACCAGTTGGTTACTCAATGAGGTAATTCACGGACAGTATATCCGTTGACTGTAATCCTTTCACGCTGTTCGCCCAACCCGTCTATATGTCATATCCCAATCGGAGAGTTTAATGCTGAAATATGAATTCACTCACAACGATAATAACAATACTATTAATGGGATGTGTTTATTATTTGACCATAATATTTGTCAGATAATTATTCATTTCGGCACAGTTAGACTCGAAGGAACGCTTTGTTGTTGAGTCGTTTTAAAATAGTCTACGCTTCCTTTTCGACTTTTTCGCGAGGACCTATAGTCTGCATCATTATCATTAATTTTTGTGGGCTCTACAAGCTCTGCTGATTACTTTCTTGCATTGATGCGGGTAGTGTTTAAAAATTGTGTCAACCAACCACTCTCAGCAACGCATAGACCTCAGTGGCGTCGTCAAGGTGTGTGTGCACTTCTGAGCGAAAATGTTGGAGGAAGGGCGATACCAAAATTTCAGCTGTGTATTATATTTCAGTTGTCTGGGTTTCACGCCAACCTTTTTAACTCTAATATTAATGAGCGCCTCTGAGTCTGATATAGAATGGCGCTATATAAGTGTTCCATTACAATTACAATTGATGCTAACACCTAAGTGCGGTCGATGGCTTTATCACGAGATTTTCATAAGAGCGCTCTATTGCTCTCTTGAAAGCACATCTTTATCACGATGGCTGGTGTACTTAGCACAGTCATGATGATTTTGTTTTTGATTAGGCAATTAATTGTTCATGCATTGTCCTGAGCAGCGTTGGTAGATTCTAAGACTTAGAGGGCCTAATAACAGTATACATGGAATGACCAAATCGTGATGAACTGCTTATCTTTCCATGACGCGTAGTGCATAATTGCCATTCAGAGGGCGATGCCGTTGATGACTAAAACGTGAACTGTTACACATCGGTCTGCGGTAGATGATCACCTCCTCGTCCCTCAGGGTCCAGGACCAGCGTCTACGCCCGTTGAATGGCCCGTTGAATGGACGTTTGGTATGCTGCGAGAAAGATGGCAGGGCAAACATTCGACCGGCCCCGTTCAACGGGCACTGCGAAGACTAATAACTAGCTGCAAAACTATGGGTAAACACTTAGGCGTACCATTCGCGCCGAATGACGAACTTCTAGACAAACACGGTGTTTAGCGAAACCCGACCTATAGGAGAGCCAGTCCAGACAGCCACGGGAGCGTATATCTACGAGCGTATGCACATCAAAGAAGGCAACGGTCGAGCTATAGAAGGGTTTAAGGGTTAGTCTGAATAAGCCGATTCGCGATATAAGTGGATAGTAGTGGGGGTAATGAAATACTGACAGAATCAACAAGAAGCCTGACTGGGCTCTTTGCACTTCTGGTAATAAACTCATCAGGCCGGGAAGGCATGTTTGACATGGACCAACAATGGCCGTACATGAGCCGTTTAGATAAATGCTTTAGAAGGGCGATATCGTTTACAGAGTTTTTATAGCGCTGTTCGTTGCCGGAAGAGCCTGACTCGTGTAATGGTCTCAAGTCGGATAATGTCTGGACGATTCCAGATAAATGATTCGGTAATTGTTAGAACAGGATGATTCATTCGCAGGAGTAGCCTCTGTCGAATTGAAAACAAACAAGAAAACCACCAGACGTATAATTAAGGATAAAAGATCATTCATTGTTTCGCACGTGTAACTTGTTCAACTACACCCACGGACTTCGGGCGATTCATTTACACCAAATCAAATGAAAGTTGGTTACAGTTGAACGGACTCGAGTAGAAACACTCGCCTATGTTTCGGCAATTATGACGCACGAACAAATTGATACACCATTCGTCGTCATAAGCGTCGCTCGTCTACTAAGGATCCATACGAGCTAGCTGGAGACCACACCTCGAAACAATCTGGCCAATCGATCTTTGACACAGTCAATAGAGGATGATAAAGTGCTTAGGTGATAAGTACGACGCCTATATTCGTCAGGTGGCGACACTTCATCGGCAGGCCTCAGTTAGATTAATCACAGTTAACTCAAGGAACTGCGCTTAGTTGTATTCAACATTTCTCGCTGTGAAAATGTGAAATCATGAATCCTCCAACTCTCAGTCACCGATTTGGTTCTTCAAAACCGTACCAGTTTTCTCTCAGGTTTCTTTTGAATTTAACCTTTGAGCAGCTTATCGCTGATCATTTGGCACTTTTGAAGTGCAAGCTGTATATAATTATATGACATTATATGTATTTCATAGTCCTACGATTGGAACTAATTCTAATTTTCAACAGGTTACAGAATTCGAAGCAATTACTAAAACTAGCATCATCACAATTTTATATTTGTGAAGGGGTGAAGGATTTTTGTATAGCATTATATAACATTATGACGTACGATACAACAGTAGAGCATACATATGTCCTGGCTAAACGTTGGTTGAGTTTGTGGAAGTCAATCGATCGCAGGTAGTCATTTGTTAAGGCAGTGATTTGACAACTGCAGGAAGCTCTTAAAATTTTCTGTTTTACTTCCCCCAAATCGTTCCAAATTAAATAATAATATTTGGGAGGAGTGCTTGCAGGGGCGTATCGAGGAGGGCCAACGGGGCCGAGGCCCAGTGCGCAAATGTGGAAAGGGCGCAAATTTCAGGATGGAATAACTTATTATTCCATAAATTGCACTATTTTCAAAATACGGGGGCGACAGATTGATGATAGGCACAGGGCGCAAATAATATTTTCAAAATGTGGGGTCGCCAGATCTATGCTAGGCACAGGACACAACTATAGCTCGGTACGGCCCTGAGTGCTTGCCTGCCTGAGTGCTTGACTGCTTTCTCGACGAAGAATTCACGAGGCGACAACTTGCATTAAACGAAGCAATGTAATCGGGCATCCGTTAAATTTCGTGGCGTGTCATCCACTACATGTAGAAGTGCATAGGCGTGGCAGTCCCACCAGCTGGACTTCAAACAACAGCAGCCGCTTCAGCGTCTCTGCCTCAGCTTCACACGACAGTTGAACCTGAATGCAAGTCAGCGCCGACAGTTCACAGCGTTATCAGTCGGCAAGTAAGTCAGCGATCAGTCAGCGCGGTCGGCCACTTACAGACGAACTAATAACCGAAGCGAGCAATCAACCAGACAACAAATCCGTCAGTTCATCGTGGAATACCACCCCGATCTATAAAGACCCGTGCCGCCCCTGCTAGCAGCCGCCGGCTCTCGCGGGCTGTCTTCGACGGAAGCGTCGAAAGGACATACCATCCGCTGTATCTACAGGCACCCCCTACCTGCAGGCGCCTACCTCACGGCCATAATTCACTAATGCTTCAGCTGGACGTCTCTCGACGTCCGCGTTAGAAATCACTTAGGTGAATTATTGGAAACAGTCCGGGCGGCAACGTTACGGGTAGGACTGGAAATTGAGGGCCGTTTTTTAACACCTGCAGCTCGCGCTATCAACCACCCATGCATACCCGTGATTGATGACCAGTAACCGAGAACAGATAAGGAAGGAGTCGGCGACGGCTGTGGCGGTTGAGGTAGACGCCTCTCCAGGCGAAAGAAGGAAAGAAGGCCTCGCGCGGACAACCTATGGATGAGCATCGCGGCATTGGTGGTGTATACGCTTCAGCTGTTGTTCGGTGGTGGCTTGGATGTCAAGAGCGACGCTCGTCAGCAAATGAGTGACCGAAAAGACGAAGTCATCGGGTCATAAGAGGAAGGGACGCGTCAGTCGCTTAAGACTGTTCTTTTCTGCCCTGCTTGGCTCGACAGCACCTCTAGGCGGAGCACTCAAAGCGGCAATATATAAATTTAAATTGATTGCTTGATAGATTAATTGATCGATTGATCGATTGATTTATTGGTTGCTGGCTGGCTGATTGACTTACCGGTGCTTATTGATTGATTAATTGATTTCATTTCCTGATGGATTGATTGATTGACATGACATCAAGAGTCAATTCAACCGTCAACGGCTGTTCTATAAATAAGAAATGCCTTAACGAACGTCGACTGCGTCAAATGCTTTACTGTAAAGTAGAGCAGAGTATAGTAGAGTAAAGTATAGCATAGCAGAGTAGAGTAGAGCAGAGTAGAGTAGAGCAGAGTAGAGTAGAGCAGAGTAGAGTAGAGCAGAGTAGAGTAGAGCAGAGTAGAGTAATGTCCAGCGAAACATAAGCAATGATTTTAATTAGTTACATTCAGTTGGAAAAGTATTTGCTTCGAATTATGGTTTGAAATTTATGAACATTGAACTCTGGCCAACGACAAAATTTGAAATGAGTCCTGTTTTAATTAATCATCCAATCAAGTTAACGAATTGTTTTCCTCTGTTCAAAGCAGGAGACGAGGAGTTTTTGTTGCTTGCTATCTCTCTGACTCGGTTTGTCTGTCTGTCTCTCCTTGTCTGTGTTATGTCTCCGTCTATCTTTCCGTCCGTCTGTCTGTCTGTTTAGTCGCACATTGAATGTATCTGTATACACATGTTTATCGTAAATCTACCATTTTATATCTAGTGGATAGATAGAGACTCATATGGCAGCATTTCAACAGTAAAAAACAAACATGCATCATTGCATATACAGATATACAAGCATACGTTTATGTCTGCCGCCAAACTTACCATAGTTCATTCTAAGGCGTTCACCTTGTCGTTGATTGCAGGTATTCCGATGGACATCTACATAATTAAGAATGGTGCTGTCGTATCCTACCTACAGGATGCCTACTTCGACTCTCAGCTTCCCATTCTACCGTCGGAGGTTGACTTCGTTGAACTGACTTGGAAGGCCGAACAAGAACCGGTAAGCAGAACACGATGCGACGACATTTTCAAAATTATAAACCGGAAATAAAATGGTTATTATCTTCGTCTTATCTCCTTTTTCTTATCTTCTTATGCATATATATGCATATACATGTGATACGGCTGATTTAAAAATCAGACGCTATACATAATTCACGCCTCTCATAGAACCTATCGCTGATTTCCTTACACTCTTCCGTTATTTATTTGACCTTAATAATATATTGTGTATATTATTTCTGGTGGGTGGTGGGTGATTAACAGTGATGATCGAGTAATCGAAATTGTGTAGAAGTCGAAGATTGTTCCAGAGACGTAGTTAACGACTCGGCTGAAGAACTTGATATGAATGAGGCAGAATGAGGGTCGGCTATATCTATAGATATCTATAGATATCTGGGATTGCGAGGAGTTCGCGAAGGTACCTTTGCTGTGGATATCGTAGGAGTTGTAGAGGTAATCATCGCTCTGGGATTTTGAACCAATGAAGCGATTTTGAGGATGTGAGTGATAACACGTTTTTCACATAACGATAATAGTATGCATGATTTGAGTATCGTATGAATTTTTCGTTTTTAGTACATGTACAAATTTTCCGACCTGCGATCCCTGGAACCGCAGACGTTGTACGATCCATTGCTCAGCATTCCGGCAGCCGGAGTCGTTCCTAACAAGAAGTCAGGTAATTCGGTCCGATCCCTCTGTCTTAATGGATCGGCCCCTCATCGGTCAGACAGGGAGGGCTCCCTCTGAGATAAGGCCGCTGATTTATCCATCTGTTGTGCCTCTTTCTTATCTAGTCTGGTGCCATCGGGAAATTTACCTGGCGCCAGTTTGGTTCACGGAAGGAAAGGAGTTGAAATGAAGTTTCACAATCTGCAGAAATGATGTCAGATTGACTTTAGAAGCCAGTGCGGAGATCTGGCCACACTAGCTAGGTATGAATGTATGTATGCATCAGTGTATACATATAATTATGTATGTATGTATGTATCGATGCATGCACGCACGCACGCACGCATGTATGTGTGTATATGTGTGGTATGTTTACTAGTGCATCTATTTATCAGCGCAATTCTTGTGGTACGTTATATGTAGACTACATCAAAAAGCGTGGTAATTCACAGATATCTATTGTATAGACATTGCACGTCAATTGCAACCATAACGTGCACTTTCCTGGATCGGAATCTGGCCAGTGTCAACCAATCAATCAATCAATCAGTCAGTCAGTCAGTCAGCCAATCAATCAATAAATCAATCAATCAATCAGGCAGTCAGGCAGTCAATCAGTAAGAGAAAAAGCAAAGAAATTTATTTGGCAAATCCGCATCAATTTGCATATTGTTCTACAACCAAATAGTAGCACAGAAGAGGAACGCTTTAGCTATTCTGTGATAGTAGCCTAAATATAGTTGAAAATGATAAAAGTAGTCATGGGAGTGAGTAAGTAGGCTGAGAAAAGCCCCCATACTTACTTATCAGACTGACGAAAGCACGCAGATTCAAAGCAACATCTTTAATTATCCACGCGTATCTATGTATCTAAGTAATACTTTAGCGCCTTTTAGTTACTGATCAAAGGCTGCGCGACTCTCAAACCTGACAACAGGTAATAGATAAGAGAAAAAGCATGTTTAATCCCGCAACCACTGTTAGTTTTTTTAGACTAAAGCGCTCAGTTTGCCCATGGCTATCCATGTGAGCTCACCCGCCCGAACTCTCTGTCTGTCTGTCTCTGTTCGTCTGTCTCTGTTTGTCCCTGTGTCTCTCTGTCTGTCTCCCTTCTCTGTCTGCACCTACCTCTCTCTTTCTGTCTCCCAGTCTCACTGTATCTCTCTCTCTTTCTCCGTCTGTTTGTCTGTCTGTCTCTCTCGCACATTATACACACATATGCAGGTAATCCTATGAGCCTTCAGCAAGGGACCCCACGCAGGTGCTGAAAGGCCTGGCTAGGAAGACCTCACGCAGTCTAACGATGACCGCAGGTGGTTAAATAACACCGGCCACATGTGCGCATCTCTAGGAAGGCGGTCGAAAAAGATTAGGATTGAGAGAGAGGGTCCGAGCGAGTGAGTGCTCATCTTTGAGTGACTGAATGAATGATTGAGTGATTCGACGATACTTTGCGAAAAAACAGAATGATCGAACGTGTATAGAACAAGATCGACTGAAGCATGGATTGGATCGATTTGACAGTGAATTATCGATCACTTCAGTATTATTAATCAATGAACGACTCAGCTAATGAGTGTAGAAACGTGACTGGCGTGTTCGTAATAGCGTCACCCTGGAAGTGGCGCTATGTAAATGTTCAATTGAATTAAAAAATAATATTAACAATTTTTAAAAAGGTTTATCTAATGTTCTTGAATGCATCGTGTATTAATGTAACTACCTAGTTCAATCTAACCTTCTTCGCGTATGTCGAAATGACCTCTGTACCTGAAAAGAATGACCAGTTGATAAGCAATCTAACGATTGTTTCATTGATTGACACCAATCCTGACAGTTGATTAGATTGTTTCATTGATTGACACCAATCCTAACAGTTGATTAGATTATTTCATTGATTGACACCAATCCTGACAGTTGATTAGATTGTTTCATTGATTGACACCAATCCTGACAGTCAGATGCGTTGTTCGATATATATCAGAATTTTCGAACGACCAGATTAACATACCTGCCATCATGTCCAAACTAAATTGGACCCAAACAGGTTGCATACAGCGACCATGTGGAGTCTAGGACCTTGTCGTGCATGACGTGTTGGCAGGGAACATATTGTGGATAATTATGAAGAGTGTTGTTTTTGAATCCGCGTGCGTTCGTCTGTTTGTTCGTCTAGAGTTTCAGCTGGCCATCCCATGCACTGGTCGACTGACTGGCATCGCTTCAATGTACATCGTACTACACATCTCGACGTCAAGAGGAGACCGTGTGCCTGGATCGCCTCTCAAGTTTCACCTCCGCAAAAGATGCCTTGCTTTCGGTAGATTATCACGCGATAATTCTAATTACTATAGTGCCATTCGTACCATCGCCGGTTAGTCCTTATGTTAATTTATTTTATTTTTTATTAGTTTTTGTTAATTTATGTTAATACATTATTAATATATTTATGTTGATTTATGTTAATTTATGTTATAATTATAGTTTTATGGCTGCGTGTTTATGACTGTGTGACTGACTACTTACTTACTTACGTACTTACTCAATGGCTGATTGAACAAGGTGAACAAGGGTTGGAATGTTGTTTATTGCCCAGTACAAATGTTATAGTTACAGCCAAGAATTCAAAGTTACAGTACAAATAGGAGCCAAGAAAATCTGATCGCTTAATAATATTAACCCTGACTCATCTTTCTTGGTTAATGTTCATACGTGTATCATTTAATTTAGAACTTAAATGGTACCAATAACAAATGCCTACGATATAAGATAATAATTATAATAGTAATGTTAGAAAAAAGAATTTACAGATATTTGAATGCGAAATTGCAACAATGCATGATTGCGTGCAAAAGTGGTCATACTCTTTATAATAAACTCCACAATTAAAAACTGCTACTTCTATATGCTAAGCATATGGGCCTAATGGTACCAGATTAGAAATTGATGCCACCAGCTATTTATGAGATCTACGTTGTGTCAGAGGGTTGGGTTGTATGGGGTGTCCAGTTGAGATCCGAGGGCTGCTCCTGTGATAACAAACGCTCTTTCTGACTATAGTCTCACTTCCTCGCCGTCCATGCTTTTTGCTAAATTGGCTTTTCACAGCTACTCCAGGCTTGTAATCTTAATTGTGTAGGTGCTCCAACAAAAGGAAGGCTGATACTCAAACTGGTGGCTTTACTCTACGCTGATGGTTACTAGTTAACAATTAACTGATCCCCATTAACGACTGAATGCGAATGCGCTATTTCTTTCTCGTAAAATATGAAACTGAGTTTTGGCAGCCAAGGTGGCAGCTGGTGGACTGGCTTCATCAAATAATTAAGGGTCATCGTAATCGAACAGTTACCTCTGTACCATAATACTACAATGGCAATTGTTGCAATTATATAACCGAACGTTGATAACGCGAGTACAGTCGGAAATGATGGAAAGAAACCCTTTCAAATTTCCTACTGATTTTTTATATTAATATCGATGAACGAAACTGGTTATAACTGTCCGGGTTTCAGATTAAATTTAAATCGGACTAGTGTTGATTTAGCAAATTATGACTAAAAGTAACGGCAAATTGACTGAAAAGTTCAAATTCAGTTAACTGAAACTGAAAATAAAGCGAAACTGAAAGTACGAAACTACAACTAAAACTCAACTTGAAGTTTAAAACTGAACTGATATTATCAGATGTTTCTAAACCAAATGAATGCCACTAATAGGCGAAACATAACATGGAATGCGTACAAAACTAAATCAAAACTGAAACGTACTATCTGATGAAACTAAGACTACAACTAAAAGTAAAACTACAACTAGAATGATAAAAAAAACTAAAAGTAAAACTAAATTGGAGAGTTACAAAAATTGATGCTATAATTGAAACCGATTGAAACTGAAAGCGACTGAAACTCAAATAACACTGGGTCAGACTGCCTTAGCTAAAAGCAGCGAGGATGCAGAAGCTCCCAGATAAAGGATAAGACGAGGTGTCACGTGATCGATCACGTGATGAATCAGAGGCGATGGCGTCACAGATCGACGTCAGATATCCGGAGACGATGGAAGAAGCGATCTAGCGGTATTTCTAATTAGTTCTAAACATCGTCTAATGACTTCCGACTGGATTCACAGCGGCCGCAACATGAGTTCTTTTCATCGCTCTCTCCCTTAACACGCGGCTGGAGGAGCTGCCGGCTCATTGTGAATTCCTTGCTTTCATCTTCCCATCCATCCATCCTTCCTCCGCCCACCCTTTCGTCCGTCCATCCGTCCGTCCATCTATCGATCCTCTTCCGTCATCTTTGGGACTCACTCTCCATGTGGTTCTGATACGCAGCCAAAGTTGATGCACGCCGAGAATGTGCGTTCCACCGTAATTGATAATTACTCCGTTCCTTTAGAGCAAAGGGCAATTGACTCCAACAATCTAGACTATTTCTCATTATTAGTACTTATTACGGTCTTATATATGTCAGCGCTTTAGTTAATCTGAGCGTGTACAAAACGATTATAGTGCGCTGAAATTGTCTTCGCATGAGAAGTGGGCCTAAATCAGTCCATGTGAGATTTGAGATTTTTGCTGAAAGCCTATTTGCTCAAAGCATTCCTGAATTGCGATGCCTTGTAGGCATTTTAAGTTGCTGATAATTAAACTATTTTAAGTAAGCCACTTTACTTAAAGTTAAAGGTAGCTGAATTTATGTACAAATGTGCCGAGATAAAGATTTTAAATTTAAAGACTCTGCTAATATTTTACATTTACTTTTTTTAATTATGAACATTTTGATAACTGAATTGAACTTTCCAGCTCCACTCCTGCGAACTCACAGCGGAGTCCTTTCAAACTCTTAATAGATTTTATTTACTCGGAGATTCATTTTTCGCGAATCATTTATTGAGCTTGTTGAGAGATGCTGGATGAAGTTCCTTCGAGTAGTCTAAGTTCTTTGATGGCCTACAAATAGGTTGCAATCTATTAAGAGAAGAACGGTGTTTGGAAATCCCATCGAGAGGTCTGTTCTATGCGGTGTTACACGAGACTTTCCGTTTGATTCAGTCATTTTTTTAGGGAAGATGACTGGATACGTGATGCTGATGTTGTGCGCATGGTCATGTGTGGCACTTTCAAGACCGATTGCTATAGATATGGCCTCTAAATGCGCGTGTACCTCAAGTTGTTTTCAACAGATTAAGGGACTTCTAACTTTGGAGTTCGCTCAACAATGTCATTATGCGTCATCGTTATCATCATCACCATCACCATCATCGTCGTCGTCATCATATTCCCCGTCATCATTATTTTCAGTTATATATGTCGATCTCTGGAGCGCAGTCTCCTAAACTCGGCCATGCGTCCCAGTTTTGAATTCGTGTCCACCACCGTCGGTTGCCATGTATACGCCTACTTGGTTCGATACTGACGATATGAATGCATTGGATAAAAGACAAGAACATTGGATATGTGAAAACACTTGATGAATCTATTTTAGATTGTTAGTGCAGGCCGCATGCAAGTGTGAAATTTATATGGCGCCAGCTTCTGAGTAATGGCTTCTTAGTCGACATTTTTGGCGCATAGTTCAAAGGAGCATGCTCTTCAACGCCGTTTTTCACACTTTTAATGTCCTTTCGCCACTTCATCCTTCCTCTTGCCGCCCGCCTCCCCTCTTCATACTTCTTCTTGCCGCCCGCCTCCTCCTTCCCCTCTTCATTCTCTTCATTCTCGCCCGTCTCCACTCACCGCCATTTGCCGTTGAGCTCACCTGGTGGCCAGCCGCGACCCGGCCGTAATAAATTGACCGTGGTTAAGGAGCACTTAGCTCTCAATTCGTGGCCAAAGACCCTGGCTAACGAAGACAGAGCACAAGGAACCCTGGATAACAGACAGACAGAGAGACAGACAGGCAGGCAGACGGACAGACACTGCCAGACAGAGAAAAAGTTAATGCAGACCCTGAGTAATTGAGACAAGATGCGCAATTTTTCATGGAGACGTTATACACGGAGGTTTGACTGTTACCAGCCGTTTTCAGATGGGGGCTGATTTCAGTTATGATAAACACAGCAGAGAAATGCCTTTCTGGCAGGCACTAAGCCAAAACATTGTGATATTTTATGCAAGCCTATGTTACGGGAGATTTAGCATTTATAACATTTAAGAATTTCATGATTACTGACAGGAAATCTGTCGTGCAGGTCCATCCACTTTGACCCACTGCATATGTTCAACTTGCATTGACAAAGCTCTGCAAAAAAATCTGTTATGTAGACCATCATATTAAAATGAAACTGGGTCAGTAGGCAGAATGACCTAGGCTAAGGATATATGCATTGGACCTATGCTGCCAGCCCTCAGCTGAGTAGTGAATCGCTGTTCGTGTATTTCGGAGTCCTGGGAAGGCTGGGATAAATCTCAGAAGGATGCTGTTGTTGATATGTAAGACGATACGACAGGATGGAAGAAAATTTGATTGAAAGTGTATGCGACCAGAAAGCATAAGAGGATAGTAAGAAAACAGGAATGGAAAACAGGAAAAGTAAAAGAAGGAGGAACGAGGGAACGAGGGAAATAATGAATGAAGGATAACGATAACACACATGTCAGATAGAGATTAGCATGATCAGCGCAAAGTAACTAGTATTTTATATAGCGCCTTTTTGGAAAGTCTTGAAGGCGCTGCACACAATTCAAATTTATGCTAGCGCTTATTAAGGACAGCTTAATCATCTTCGAGATGACAGTGTAATCAACTACAGAGAAGACACAACTGACATGTTTAACACAACCAACGGAATCGCGTTCGCCCCCCCCCCCACCCCACCCCGGTTGACAGATCGAGGTCCTAGTCCGGAACAGTAACTAGCCAGTAACAACACACACACCTACACCCACCTACGCACAAATACACCTACACACACACCTACATACCCCCACCCACACACGCACGTACACATATACACACATTCAGAAACAGAGACGGATAGAGAAGCAGACATACAAACACACAGGAACACAGACATACAAACACACAGGAACACAGACATACAAACACACAGGAACACAGACATACAAACACACAGGAACACAGACATACAGACACACACGTGTCCTTTTGTCCTCGACACGAAACGTTGTCGTAGCATTGTGTTTTCCATTTCCTGAGGGTGATTTCCATTTCCACGTGATGGATCCCTGGAATCAACCGAACTACGAATCCGTGTTGGATGGGCATCGATTTAACGCTCTCTGCAAATGTATAAAAGCGCAAGAAAATTTTATAAGATTAGATAAGAGATGAAATCAGAAATTATAATGAGATCGCATTGGCCGAAAGATAAGAGGAGGGAGCTTGTTCTGTGATGTCGATGAAGATAGCGTAGAATGGAGAGTAGCGTTCTACATTATTTTATGATTATCATTACATTATGATAACCTAGCGATTACAAATGAAAACTGGATAATTTAAGTTCTTGTATTGTTGTTCTCTAGAGAATCGAAAGGTCTGCAAATTGTCGTGCAAAAACGGTGGAAAGTGCAACGAACTGGGGAGATGCGATTGCAAATCCGGATACTATGGCCTACGATGTGAAAATGGTAGCCTACATGCGTCTCTGTTACCATTAAACTATCCGTACTTAATATATAATATACCTTATGAATACTCTCATTGTGCATACTATCTGTGTATAGTATCAAATAAATGCATAATAAATTGTAGCGTTACGTTGCCTTTCCTCAAAATGCACGAAATCGCCTCTGGTAATTCGCCTTCGCCCCAATTGAAATTTACTGCGAGGTTATTGATCCCAACATTGACAATTAGGCTACAATTACTAATTATTGATATTATTTTAGTGTATACGCAATTAACAAACGCCACCATCCAAACATAATTAGTCGATGGCGCTGGAAAATTGCACGCTAAAGATTTGCTCAAGGTCCGTACACAGTAACAGTCTCAGTGGAACGCCTTGCATCAACCCAACATTACATCTGCCTCTGTTCTATTATGATATAGTAATCGTAATCGTTTTCGTTATCTCCAAACTCCTAAATCGCCGCCCGAATGCCAAGCGAAGGGCACCAGCTTATTCATGAGAGCTGCGTTTAATCAAATCAGAGGGATTGTCCAAAGGGTTGTCCGAGGTAAGGTCAGAGTTCGGTTTCCAGTGGGTAAGAGGAGGCAGAGCAAGCGTAGTTGTTAAGGCGGGTGTCATTTTAGCCGAGGATTGGAATGTACACATTAACGTCTTTGTTTAATTTCACCAGACAAACCGCAGAATTATTACAGGTACGGCATGAACGGATGATGACAAGTTATTACTGGAGCCGAATTTAACTGTCGGAAGCTATACATATCGCCCATAACGCTATGCATCTAATTTAGCCTAGCAAAAGAAAGACTAGTCAAGCTTGACTAGTTGACGGAATCAAACCTGCTTCCTCTGCACTGCATGCCAGTGTCTTATCCATTATTCTGCGTAGGTATACATATATAAACTTTGAGCAAGCCTGTTGCATTCAGAGCTGTCTGTGGTCTTTGTAGCCGCCTGTTTTCCACAGTGCATGAACAACGGAACGTGTATCAGTCCGGGCAAATGTTCCTGCAAAGAAGGGTTTCATGGAAGTCGTTGTGAACTCGGTATGCATAATTCTCCAGCATCTTTGTCCTCCCCTTCTCCCCTTCCTTCTTTCCTAATCCTCATCAGCATCCGTCCCTTTCCATGACTCTTCTACCTGTGTACGTCCTACTTTTCCTTCTTTCCTTCTCCTCTTCTTCCTCCCCTCCTAATCCGCCTCATCATCTGCCTCGTTCCAAATGCCTAACTCCTACACCTGTGCTCCACCTCCTACACCTGTGCTCCTCCTCCTACACCTTTCCTATTCATCATCGTCAAGAGCAATTACATCATCATCGTCTTCATTACTATCATTTTCCTTCTTATATCGTATTCAGCAGATATAAGAACGCTCTTGACTAGGTCATATTATGATACTAACTATCATTTGATATAGATGATTAAATTATCCATATCGATTCGCTGGCAGGGTCGTAGGCATCGCTGTCAGGATCACCTACCATGCAGCGTGCACACGAACATCCCATTCACAGACGTACTCCAATGCTATTCCAATGTAGAAATATAAGACACATACAAATTATGGGTTCCACATGAGCATGTGGGAAAGCTAAGCCACGCGAGAAGCTTCAATTGTTGCATAATAAATTATGCGAAATTCGATGCAGTACAGAGTGGCCTATACAGTAAATTCTCTGCTACTTTACATTACAAAACCTGCATAGTCCCTGAGAGTTATGTGTAACATGGCCACGTAACGAGACTCAATCGATATGTTTCGCATACCGTAACTCGACCACCTGTTGTTCGTGCGTTGTAGCCGTCTGCAAGCATCCGTGTCTGAATGGAGGATTCTGTGCGGAGCCAGACGTCTGCAGGTGTCCAGCCACACACTACGGAGATCACTGCCAGCATCAAAGCGGTAAGAGATCAGTGCTAATACCAATGTGGTAAGAGATCAGTGCCAATGTGGTAAGAGACCATTGCCAGTACCAATGTGGTAAGAGACCAGTGCCAGTACCAATGTGGTAAGAGATCAGTGCCAGTACCAATGTGGTAAGAGATCAGTGCCAGTACCAATGTGGTAAGAGATCAGTGCCAGTATCAATGTGGTAAGAGATCAGTGCCAGTACCAATGTGGTAAGAGATCAGTGCCAGTACCAATGTGGTAAGAGACCAGAGCCAGTACCAATGTGGTAAGAGATCAGTGCCAGTACCAATGTGGTAAGAGATCAGTGCCAGTACCAGTGTGGTAAGAGATCAGTGCCAGTATCAATGTGGTAAGAGATCAGTGCCAGTACCAATGTGGTAAGAGATCAGTGCCAGTACCAATGTGGTAAGAGATCACTGCCAGTACCAATGTGGTAAGAGATCAGTGCCAGTATCAATGTGGTAAGAGATCAGTGCCAGTACCAATGTGGTAAGAGATCAGTGCCAGTACCAATGTGGTAAGAGACCAGAGCCAGTACCAATGTGGTAAGAGATCAGTGCCAGTACCAATGTGGTAAGAGATCACTGCCAGTACCAGTGTGGTAAGAGATCAGTGCCAGTATCAATGTGGTAAGAGATCAGTGCCAGTATCAATGTGGTAAGAGATCACTGCCAGTACCAATGTGGTAAGAGATCACTGCCAGTACCAATGTGGTAAGAGATCAGTGCCAGTATCAATGTGGTAAGAGATCAGTGCCAGTACCAATGTGGTAAGAGATCACTGCCAGCACCAATGTGGTAAGAGATTAGTGCTAGTACCAATGTGGCAAGAGATCAGTGCCAGTATCAAAGTGGTAAGAGATCATAGCCAGTATCAAAGTGGTAAGAGATCAGTGCCAGTTCCAATGGGGTAAGAGACCAGTGCCAGCGCCGGTGTGGCAAAAGATCTCTGCCAGCACAATGTGGTAAGATGATCGCCACACAGCTGCTAGTCATGAAGCGGTGCGCTATAATCTCTCTTACTCGCTCAAACAGTTTCAGATGTAGGATGTAAGGAACTGCATCCGATGAAGTCAATACGTTTAGCCTATTCAGGATATGAACAGGTCATAGGGCACCGTTGATTGAGGTTTCTGGGTAGCATCGGTGTCCACATAATTCGGCGAAGACTGAGCACCTGAGACGTTCAACAGAATTTCCAAAGAATTCTGGCTTTACTCATCGGACATAGGTTAATGTAATGTAATAGAACATTTATACAGCGCCCCTAGGAGACACCTACTCAGAGGTACTCTCTGCGCTTGCCCATAGTTATGATGTTAACTATCATTTCATGAAGATAATTTACATCAGTTAGCAAAACAATGAGCAGTATGCTGACAGAGATGTATTGCACACAGGCGCTTAACAATGTAATTTTACAGACTTGACTGAGTAAGTGCGTTAATTATAGGATGGCTCTAAAATGCTTATTCAGCAGGTTATCACGTCATGCAGTTGTAAATTTCAGTTTATCTTATTAAGGAAAACTGTCAGAGGCGGATCCAGGAATGGGGGGAGGGGTACTAAAACAGTTGGGCACGTAGTATGGAAGAGATGAAAAATGGCGTCCGAGCGCAATGCCCCCACAATTATCGGCATGGCACTCGGGAGTATGTGAGATATTTCCCTATAATATTTTGCTCTCTTACTTCACTAACACTTGATTAATTTTTAATTTTTTTATCAAGCAATGGAAGATGCCGTGGCACCTATGGCATCCCGTGGATCCGCCACTGGAAAGCGTAGACCTACATCAGTGTAAAAGCCAGACAGAATTGCCTATGGCTAGAATCGTTTGTGTTTGATTTTCGATGCTTCTTAATTCTCTTTTCAGGTTCCTGCGATGTTCCGTGTATCAACGGAGGTACATGCAACCACTACAACGTCTGTACTTGTCCAGAAGGCTACAGCGGGCAGTTCTGCCAGAAACGTAAGTTTGTCTCCGCTTTCTAGTCTTTTCTAGTCGTTTTCAGTCACCGAATGAAATAACCCCATGCATGCATTCCAACCTCTACAGGTCGGCGATTTCAGATGACGTCAAAATGGAGATAATTTATCATTGGCACCCATGGTGTCAATGATGACGAATTGACGATTATGATGATGGTAACGATGATGACGATGAGAATGACGATGGCGAAGAAGACAGTGTACATTGCCCCTATTTGAGTCGATAATTTTAAACAAAGTTCAATGGATTCTTGGAAACAGATGTGCAGCTGCCGTATTTAGATGCAACTGCATGATTGAACTGAATCACAATAATTAATGTCCAAAGCCCATTTTTGAATCCAAATCCAGATCTTGCGAATAACGAACCACAATTCAGGCGTTTGGTAGCCTACCGCCATTAATGTCACTGTAGTCTGTAAGGTTACACGACACCCTGTTAAAAATAGTATTTGAGTCGATAATCAATTCAGAGGCGATTCCAGGATTGGTGACCATCCACGGGAGTGACAACATGCCAGCCTATGATATATATCTAAATGTTACCCTCTATATATAAGTACTCAACTCACTGATGTTATAAAGTTCCATAAGGTATTCTGTCAGTGGCATACTGCGGATGCACTTGCGCCTGAGCAATCTCACCGATCTTGGCAGTTTCTATGAAACGTCTAAACAAAATGTGCTACTTTTACCTATCGCCTTTACTCCATTTGACTGATATCTTCGCCGGAGTATAGAGCACAAAAGAGGCGACGATGAATGCCCAGGGTGTGTGTGTATAAGCCAACGATCGCAGAACTACCGTATTGTGTAACGGATTTGAATAAATATTATGACATAGACCAGTCGGATTTCTTGCTGTTATGATTACTTCAGTCTTTGAGCTACAGATATAAAAAGAGATGGAATAAATATTCTCGAAGTGCTGGGTTCGAATGCCACGGACATAGGCCAATGTCATGTACACAAAAGCGATGGTCGAAATCTTAATACAGAGTATATATAATATGTATATATAATATGTATATATAATATGTATGTATAATATGCTTCAGTAGTTATAATACTCCCTTGCATTCTTAGTATTCTTCGATGGCTTTTTAAAATAATGCCGTAATTATTCCTTGACTACATGCTACAATTAGCGGATACTTGTATCCCATGCGAGACCTTTTCTATTTAGCTTTCCTTTGCTCGGTTCCTTGAGTTCCTTAATTCTGCCACTGATGGCTTAAGATTTGTCTACGTGTTTCACTCTGCCCCATTTTGTATCTCTTCACCTGCCTCTGACCTTTCCTCGGTTCCACTTTTGTCCCTTCCACTAAATCTGCCTTTTTGTATGTATCCGTATCTGTTCTTGTCTCTGTGTACGTCCTGTCTCTTCGTCTATCTGTGGTTTAGCTTCATGGTCACCTTATGCAATCTACTCGTCCGTCCGTCCGTCCGTCCGTCCGTCTGTCTGTCTGCCTGTCAGACTGCCTATTAAATTTTGTCTATCTGTCACCACTTGCAGGATCTGTGGCTGAATGACTCTTAGCACTTGAGCTCACAGTATAGGCGCCTCTTTGGGTGTAGCTCTGGCGATGTTATACGAGCTGTCGTAATTACAATTACTACAAGTGCATGGTCCCTCAAAGGTCCCGTTTGTTTACAGCCCTGTGCAAGAGATGGTGCGGAGTTCACGGCAAGTGTGTCGATATCAATCTCTGCGAATGTCATCGAGGATGGCGAGGAAAGCTCTGCAATAAAAGTGAGTCCTTTGGTCTCGCTCATACGATTATCAATAATCATGCTGATGGTCCTACTGAGTAGGGCTGCGTGTAGGCCTATTGACGCTGTTGGGTGCTCCATAGGTTTACTTTAGCAACGGCAAGGACGTTTGATCAAGACTCTCTTAGTCAAAGACCAATGAGAATAATTTTGTGTGAGTGAGTGAGCAGGCATGCGAACGAGTGAATAATCCAGTATGACGACTTCTATAGCGACTTAACATTAGCCATCAATCGATGGTCGCCTATTAAAAAAGAAGCCGTCTACCTTTTAGAAATGCAGCCTATATTTTAGTATTTATCAAACTATCGTCCCATTCCCAATTGTTGTAAGATACTTGAATGTCTCGTTTCTTCTATGTATCTTTGTTCGTGCAAAATAAGACGAAAACCGCCTCTACTTTCAACTATTTGACATGGAAAAATGACTGCAGCTGTTGTTTTCTAAGGTCTTCTGCCACTGATTACCTTTAAATTAGGCTTTAATCATGTTAAAATCCATTGATCTGCTATAGATGACTGTATACATATATTTTAGCTATCAAGTATTCTGATGAAAATCTAAAGGAGGGTAACTTGAGCAGGAAGAAACGAAGGCGAAAGCTGCGTCACAGTGGATCTCCGCCGTTTGTAAGTCGACGATGAATTCCTTCTTATCACAGCGCTATATAAATTTTTACTACTTGACGTATTATGCAATTCATTCTGCCTTGAATTCCTGCTTGGCACCTTGAATGGACAGGCACGACAGAATAATCTGAGGTGAAGTGAGGCCACTTTGGCCAACTCTGCTGGTCATCCACCCGAAGTAATTGCATGAGCATCAATAGAAGCCGTGGTTTCAGAGATTCACTCTTTCCGGAAAGGCTCTTTCCCCTTTCCATTGGACAGTGACTGCTGCGCAATGATTTTAAACAATCGACCACAATAACTGGCAAGTATAGTCTCACCCTGCTTTCCGTTTCAAATTGCCTGCACCAGTCAAGCGCTTGGATCTGCGTTTAGCTAAGAGAATTATGATCGTGTTCAAAGTGTGGAGCTGTGTAGGCCTACAATGAGTTTATATCAAGAACAACCTATGGTATACAGTTGTTACACAAGCACCCAGTCTCGGAAAGAGTGCGTACCAGGCTACCAGCGCAGTAAAATTCTTTAGCGAACATGGTTAAGCATGCAATCAACGCGCGTAAATTTGAAGCCTCGAGAAAATTTAAAAAATCCAGTGTTGTAGGCCTACCTTGTAGGCCGTATACCTGTGAAATGCTACGATTGTAATACAGCGAAACATTTATTTTTGGCATTCCAAGCACCTCTAAATTGCGATGTATTTAAAAATTTATATAGCGTCACCATCTTGATGCGCAAGCATCGATTGGTCGACGCAATAAATCGGAATAGTTGTCCAGGGTGAAGCTAAGAAGGGAGTACGAGAATAGAAGGAAACAGCCAAAGGAAGTAATAATAAGTCCTGGAAAAAATGACTTCTTGGTTGAGATATTAAGATCAGAATAGATCAGATCTCGAATTTCTTCTGGGCGAGAGAGCCAGAGCCGGCGATCCTGGGGATCGAGGGGGACAAGTTCCCCAACCTGTCATAGAAAGGTGACACGTTATACGTTTGTCCCCTCCCACATTTTCTTACCCCTCTCACTGGGTGCCACCCCCACCCCACCTCTCAACCGAGATCGCCGCCTCTGGAGAGAGCAGAATCTTGGATCATCAACAGAAAGGGCACCATAGCGGTTGAAACACAACAATTACCAATTGGCGGTCGTTGAGAATTAAACCCTAGGACGTATATCTGTTCGGTAATGTTCATTCAGAGGTTTGAAGTGAAGAAAAAAGGCCAGAAGAAGACGCCGCGGCCAGAAGCAACAACGGTCCACGTAGGCCCAACCGAAGTAGCAGGGCAGACGACGAAGCGCTGAGGACACACTGACGTCATCGCGTCGTCATCACTACTTGAAGAACCTTTTCTATCTTCCTTTAACGTTTACCATCTCATACTTGATTTACTCGCCAGATGTTGTTTCTGTGTACCGCGCCATGTGTTTTTAATTTAACGCTCTTGACGTAGTGTTCTCGTTTAGGGGCGCGCTGTTGTACAGTTCTAGAAGAAGTTCCTTCGGTGAACACTGTGGAGTATGCATAACTGACTGCAAACAAAGCAGCATTATAATCACGCTTTGTTAAGCGAGCTTCTATGCAGCCATTGGTAGAATTTTATACTTAGGCCTATACAACATAATGTTCTCAGTAGATACACATGACGTCACTACAATTATATGGGTAAGACCGAGGTCGTTGGGTATACGACATGAACGTTTATAAGCGCTATAGCGGCACCCTGGAATTTGATTTGCATAGTTATTTTTATTATATTTGGCTATTCAGCCATTGAACAATGCATATGAGCCTCATGATAGTGGTGTTAAGAAGTTCTTAGATAAAATTAGGTAAACTTAATTGTGAAGACTTTGGACAACCGGGGAAGCAAGTAATCGATACTATTGTTCATTATTCATTATACCAGTTGCCTATTAAAACGCACTCTGGTGTAAATACAAGACAATAATTTTAGCACAAGGCTGTGATGTCACGTATGCGTCTTAAAATTCTCATTGGCGCCTTTAAACAATTTAGTACGATCCCATTACACTCAAAACGTACACATGACGTCATTAACTGGCAATATAAAGGATGTTGCGTTGATACGGGCTAATCGAAAATTCGCGGTCTTAGATCTCTAATTTAGATCAATTTCCAACAATGCTGTGCTGACTAATATTAGGTCGGCTGTCAGTGTATTCTTTCTGACCTGAAGTTTATCTATTTTGTTAAATTTTTCATGAACCTGCCGTTGAAGGCAAAGATTGCAAATTATCTGTAACCGTCGTTATTCTAAACCATGTGGTGAATCGGAGGTACAATTTGATTACATGCTTTGAGGGTTCTAATCCTTCGACTTTACGATTTTAGATAATTAGGAAGAATTTCGATTTAATTTACAATGTAGGCCTACTTGTTAAAGACAGACATTTGTAATAGACTTCTTTTCACTTCCGTAGACCTAGGCTATATGCCTATAGATGCTTAACTTGAGGCAAACTTCACAGACCATAGCGCTTTAGTAACATGTCATAATGCTGCCATTAGGTCTGCTGCTGTTGAGGACGATGTTATCGTTGTCATTGACAATGATGATGATGATCATGATCATGGTCATGATGATGAAGGAAATATGATGATGATTGATGAAAATTGACGAAGCGTTTGTGATTGCAGCACGCAATGATGACATGCCTACTGCTTGCAGTGGAATCAACAATTGTCTCTTTTTCTGACCCAGTTGTGTGAATATGTTGTTTACATAATTTACTAGTGTAACTGGCGTAATGCGTTGTAGGTCTGTTTTTGCCAGCTGCAGTGAACTTTATCAACACGCGCTTGTTTGTGATAGGCCGCTATGTCTAGTTTACACGGGTCCTGCATTCGTCTAGATTAGCCAGTAGATATATATATATATATATATATATATATATATATATATATATATATATATATATATATATATGCATGGTATTAATTGGCTGCGCTGATGTTAAATGGTCGACACTTGAACTCCTTCGCTTTTTGTTTTCTCTTAGAGCTCGTTCTAAGTCTTGTAATTAGGAAGTGTTGCCAGCAAAGGTGGATGGAATGATCTTTGACAGCTACGACACATAAAAACTAAATTCATGGCATTTATATGTCAAAGACAAAAACCTCGAGTTGAGGGTAATGTGACGAATGTTTAGAGTTAAACCACAGCCTGCACGCCATCTTGAATAATCAAATGAATTTCCATCTGAAGTCATTATTTTTGCGTTGTCATATTAAAGTTTCGATAGACTCCGATGTTATCGGAAAACTCACAGGCTTTTGTGTTGTACTTACTTGTAAAATAACATTCATAATGGAGATGATAAAAAATCTAATGAAATGCATATAAATTTTTATATATATTTTATAAAAATTCTGATCCTGAAAAATGCAGAAGTTTTTAAATTTTACCATAAAACATACTCTTGACCTTAAGAAGTCAGTTTTTTAAATTATGTTGATATAACTCTGATAGGTGTGTCCCATTTGCAGCCCTCGGGCCTAACCCCACTTTGGCATAAACATGGAATAGTGTCGCTATGTACATGTACTTCATCCGGCGTGCCTAAAACAACTGTTTATTTGATTGCCTTATAGCATGTGGACGATGTACCACTAACCCTCTCTTTTCAAGGTGTTCATTTTACAAGTGCGGGTTGGAAAGACATGGTAGTTGATACATCATTTCCTGGTGGCGTATTGCAACGTTTAAGCTAATGTGCATTCAAGAATAAGTCAAGAACATAATAATAATAATAAATATTATATAAAGTATAATACATGCGATATATAATAAATAAATTAAACATATTTGTAAAAGAGGTACTTTTCGCTAATGGAAGCACATAGCAGCGGTTTTTGTTTTATTGTGGATTGTATATTTTATGATTAGTTTAGACATTAAGTCTTGCAACGTTTTTCAATGGTTCTATAATCGTCTTAATATGTATATCGTGTCGTGATGTTTATTTATTATTTTGTAAATTAATGGCCAAACATATTTGAAGAATAATAAATGTTTATCATCTGAATGTTGTAGTTCGATGACTGAATATTAATCGTAGAGTGTTCGCCTGTGAATAAGCAGGTTCCTCTCGCCCACGTGTACACGCATGCTTTAGAAAACTCGAGATAATGACTACAACTGCAATTTTGAACATATATATGTAGCATTTTTGAGCATAAGTCTTACGCTATAAGACTTATATAGAAATATATATATATATGTATATATATATGATCAAGATCCTATACAGGGTGCTTAAGAAAACTCGAGATGATGAATACAACTGCAATTTTTAACATATATATATTTATCCTGCAATTTTTAGCATAAGTCTTACGTTATGAGACTTATATATATATATATATTCATTGTCGAAATGCTGGCACGTCTGAGCACTGCGTCAGTGTATGCAGGCCCTATAGATGCTGTAAAAACTCAGTTGTTGGCGAGCAGCCGCCAGTCGAACAACGTTCCAGATCGCGGGTTAGAGGCAGAAATTCTGTTAGATAATAAACCTGATTAATTCTGTTTGAAACCAGATCTTGGAGAAATTAAATACATGCCTCTACTTACATGCCGTAAGCTGCAGTGCTAAGCATGTAGAGCAGAGGTTCGCAACCTTTTCTTTGTCCCGCACTTCTGGGAAATGTTTTACCAATGTTCGCACCCCTTACATATATGTATCAACACATTTGAAAACGCATACATGAACTTGTTACGCTTTGAAGTTTGGACGACAGTCACGTAAACGGAATACACGCATGCAGTAGACCTATTACGCGTGGTCACTTCTTCAACACTTGACGAATTTTAGACTAGGGAAGAAAACCTGTTATTTTCGCCAATCCTGGTGACATCCACAGCCCCAGTACTAAAACTAGCGCTCACAAGTCTGAATTAGGCTCTTAGGCAAAGAACCTTAATTACAGGCTTAGGCCTATAATGTCACATGGAAATAAACTTAGGCTATAATTTAGCGGTCTTATCAATAGCCTACTTTGCCTAGGAGAGTTCAACGATGCATTCTTATAGGCCTGTGCTTCATGCTTTCCCTCTTTGTTGAACCTCTGAAAGGTTATTTCACGCCATCTGTGGTCCCTGCACTCCAGGTTGGGAACCTCCGATGTTGATAGTGAAATTCTACAATTGAATTTCGATCAGCTTCTTGACGACTTCTTCAATAGATAGGCCTAAGTGTGCAAAATCTCTATTGTGCCAATGATACCTGCGTATATAACTGTAGGCCAGAGGTGAAAGTGTGGGACACAAATGGTGAAGTAATAATTGCGTAGCTCAAAAAAGTTTATTTGGTGCATACCACTTTTTGAATTTTGCAATCCAGACAGGAAAAAATTTAGAGGACAAATAATCTAGACAAAAATCATCTTATCACTCTCTACAAACAAAAAAATGCAAAATGCTTATAAAGTACACATTGTATATATCTTGTACAATATACAGTAACATTTCATACATATTTTATCTTTTCCACCATCATGAGGATTTTAAGGGCGGATGAACAGGCAGTGGGTTGAATGCCAAATTAACTAAGGTTTTAACTTGCCGCAAGATTCATGTAAGTGCATAAGTTTTTAAGGACTAATATTTTATATGCATGCTTACGGACATTTCTCTAGCGCCTTCAAAATAACTTGCTTAATATGCCACAGCTTTTTTGATTGCGATTTCATATTTAATCAACGACTATTACAAACAACTCTAATGTGGCTATAAAAATTAAGGTAATGTGATAACATAACAGAGACCTCTAGCGTCCTTTATTCAGGCTTGGGACTGGCGCTGCTACATTTCAAGCAGTGGAGGTGTTGGTTATAACAAGCAGGTGTCGGAATTCAATGGGTAGATTTCTAATGTGATAAAGTTGTCGGGATTTAACACGTTGACCGCTAGGGACGTGTATACACGTCCCAAATTTGGTTTGCTGGGACGCTAGGGACGTGTATACACGTCCCAAAAGTAACTACCGCTCAGACGTTATTCAGCATGGCAGTAATATTTCCTATTGCGTATAAATGATAGTGGACATGTGCTGCTAAGTACTGAGTGCATGTAAGATTGTTCTAGACTATTTTTGGCACTGTCAGAGTGACTACAAACAGAATGAATGATGTGTCTTTGTTGACGTCGGTCATCTTAGTTTTTCGCCTTGCGGCACAATGTAAGAATTTTTTTTACATCGGGTCTTGCGGTAAACAAAATAAATAAAACATAATAGTATGTGAAAAAGAATGGGTATTTGTCAGGATATTGGGATATTGTCTGGATAGTTGGAAGAATCTGTGAAATTTATTTTGCACAACGCCTGTAGAAATGGTGATTACTAGATTGTGTGGCATGCTAACAAGAGTTTGCTATAGGCTGTGGCCTAGTCTTTCCTTGAACTGTTTACAGCTCATGAGGAGATGTTTTGCACTCACAAATCGGAAGTTATCCTATCAACTGCAAACAAAGAGGGACCTTGCTAGAAGTGTGTGGTTTATACCAAGCCTCGAAGACGCAACGAAACGTGTATGTTCTGCAACAACTGCCTACTCTCTGTCCAGAACAACGCTTCAGACAGCTTCAAACTCAGAATCCTACGGTGTGGCATTTACGCCAACGCACAAAAGAAAGTTATTTTTTTATTTTTCGACCAAAAAAATGCAGGAAAACAAGAAATACAAAATTCTAAATTTTAGGCTTATAGGCCTGCATTTGCCGCGCCTGGCTAATAAATGTGCCAGCGGTCAAAGTGTTAAGTGGAAGAGTGGTGCTTGAGCTAACTTTGAGAGTGCAATTGATACAACATTCATGTTCCATTTGCGACCTTCTCCATTTATTAAAAGAACGACGTAACAGAGCACGAAATTTTAAAATGATAAGAAATTACAAAAGCGTAATTGACAGTCGCAATATAATTAATTTATGAACGTAAAGTCCTAAGCATAAATGTCTATGCATGGGATAAATAAGCCATTGCTAGGAGAAATAACCGAATCTCCGACCGACCGTATAAGCGTTTACAGCGTGGTTGAAACGAGCCTCACGCAAGCGATATCGTTGCGTTGACTGATGTTCCATACCGACAACTTCGTGTAGAAATATATAGTCCGTCCTGGACGAGTGACACGAACTAGGTCTAGCGCCTAGTATCGCCAATTTCCAATTGAACGAGTATTTTCTTCCAGTTCAATGTCTATCATAGTCAACGGGACAACTTCAGACACGTTAGGCCTAATTGGATTATCAGAATACAGTTTTTTTCATACTTAGACGGCAACTGGATTAAAGTATTGTGGGTGAATACATCTTATTGTTACTTTGGTGACGCTGTCCTGGCTTCCTGCTAACCTGTATATTTATATCTTATGTATCACTTTTGCCATTTTTCTACTTAGGTCTACTTAGGTCTACAGTAATTACTGTAATTGGCTCCTTCTGAGAACTACGCTTGTGTCTCAGAAAACTACCCGGATCCGCTGTATACACTTTAGGCTACTGTCTATTTCTTAACTTTTATCCGTTGAGTACTCGCATTGCATTGATCCAATGTAAATAAATAATCATAATACTTCCAGTAATTACTGTAATTGGCTCTTTGTGAGAACTACGCTTGTGTCTCAGAAAACTACCCGGATTTTAGGCTACTGTCGTGGCTGTGCTTTATGTATGCGTGTCATGTACTGACGTCTGAGGCACTTGTCTACTCGAGAGGAAGCCTATGCTTAGGACACACCGGATGCTGGCTGTAGCCTGTAGGCATCTCGGCTGTTGCCTAGTGCCTACGCCATCGCTATCGCTATATATTGCTAGTACAGCTGCTGGTAGGCCTATTGCCCATGTCTATGGTGTCGTCAGTTGATATGTACAGACGAACTTATTTATATACCACGATCGGTAATTCCGCCTCTGTTCTTGTTCTGACAGTGTCAACTCGTCCCAACCCTGGTGAAAGAATGAAAATGACGTTAATTAGGCCTGTCTTAGTTTTGACACACTGTCTTCAAACTGCAGTTAACTGACTTCCGCCTCGGATAGAACTAGAGTAGGCTAACGAAACTTGATTAGACTGCGTCTTTTGTCGAACGCAATGGCTTCGCGTGGCAACGTCTTCGCACGAGTTTTTTTCCTTCAAATTAGTTATAAGTTCGGCTGGACGTTTTTGATCTTGTCAGGGGTCATGGGAGTGGTCGAAAACTTCGACCACTTCCAACCGCCTAAGTCGCCGACTACATGTGGAAGTCGTCCCAAACACTGTTCTCCACTCTATATGCCATGGAGCTGCCCACAGGTCAGTAGTACTCAGTACTCAGCCCTAGAAAGGGACACGAAGAAAAATATTTTATGTCATGCGCACGAGCCACGAGATACTAACTCGTGTGCACGAACGTCAGCATATAAACGTACTGATTTTAAATTAAGGCATTTTCATAATGTAGTGTACGGTAAGTACTATAGGCCCTAGTATACCTAGACACAGAATTGCGCACATTTGTTAGAAAGGTTTTTTTATTTAGAACTTTCAGTGACTTACATATCTACTTGTCCTTTTTGTGAGATGCTTCTTCTTGGCAAGTTCTTGAAGGCCAATACATATATAATTTAATATATATGCTATATGTATATATAAGTTATATTCATATATACTTTTTAAAGATTTCTTATATATATATATATATCACATTCCACAAAAGCTGTGTCTTTCTGAGGAATGTGAAAAAACGACTGTGGATATGATTGCAACAATTTTGTCACTGACATTCCAAGTAAGTAAGGCCTCTAATGCTGCATTTTGCTACTGTGACGCCTGCTGTGATTATGCCCTGTCTTCAGTACCTATCATGTTCTGATTTCAGAGTGAATGCTTCCCAAACTACACTTACAGATTTGGTAAGTATCATGCTACTTTAACTTTATTACTATCTAAATTTATTAATGCTAGTGCAGTTTGTGGACTGTTGATGGTTTATTTGTGCTGTTGTGATTCAGTTATTTTTTGGTAGAAACATGTGGAGGCTATCCAAGGGGACGTACTACCCAGAGGTGTTCCAAGTGAATGATAAAACTTTTCAAGGATTGATTAAAAGTTCTTAAAGTATACCTATCCAGGAGAAGATTCAGCTGTGGATGAAGGACTTGACCGAGAAAGGAAGATGACCGACCATTAACTGTTTAAAAAAGTTTGAAGTCCAGAACCAGTTTCTCTGAAGTGATAAAGGCATTTATGTCTATTAGTGAGGTGTGCTTTCAGTTATAAATGATCCTTCTGCAACAAAGCGTTAGAAGCTGTGTGATTATATTTTTGGTAAGACACTGCAGAGTTTGGAGAGGCCATTTTTTATCCTTTGATTTTAATTTCTAAATTTGACTCAATATGTGGTGCACTGACAATGAAAAATTGTGAAAATTTGCAAGTCTTGTCACAAATTTATGATTATACGATTCAACGGAGTACTGATCATGCCTTCAGAGTTTCCGCAATTCAGAGTCATTCGATGCCCAGTACTATATATCTTCTAAGTAATGAATACTTATTAGTAAAGAGAGCTTGATTACACATGTAGGCAGAACAAACACTTCTAATCATTCCCTCACCAGGCAAGGTTTCGTGGCTAAAATGTTGCATAGTTAGACTTCTGTTTTTCTGTGTTCTCATAGTCACAGTTTATTTACCTTGTGCTTGCATTTAATGAGGAACAGACTTACTATATACATGTATTGAATTGGTGTGATACAATTACAATTGGCATCAGATCAACTTAGATTGGAATTGTAGGTCACCAAAATTTTCAATCATTTTCAGTCAGTCTATAGGAAATTAGTGAAATTCACAAAGATTTTGCATTTAATCTAAATTCTTGTGTTCTGTACAAGTTTTATGTTTACGGTTTTCGTATAGACATATTTTCTAGTTTAGTATTCTAGAGATCTTCACATTTTGTTCTTTTGTTTATGTAATTCACTTGATCTTTTTCACTTAATTCGATGATAAGACCCTTGCTGATATCGGAGTTTAAGCATGTCCTAGTCATTTCTCATGTGGCTTAATGACTTGCAGCAATACAAATCGGTGCATTTTGCTTTGTTTGGATTTAGTTGGACATAGTGAATACAAACTGTCAATGTCATTTTGTTAAAATTTGTTATCCAACGGACTGACATCCAACGTGTTATTTATTCCAACGTTGTGTTTATGTTGCTATTGTTTAATATGTTACAGACGACAATTCTGGCAACAAGTCAAGGCTCACGGCAAATCTGTCTGCTGCTATATATTACTATAACATTAGTAAGGCAGAAGGTTACCACTGCATGCAAGTACTGAATTTAACTTGGACTGTGAGGCTAAATGGTAGGCAAATTGAGTGTTGTATTACTTTAAAACCATTTAGGGTTGTACTTACCCTTTTAATTATATCATACCGCATCATTGAACTGTCATTCTTAATTGGCCTATTGCATTATACTGAACAAATTGCCATTTCTTTAGAAAAAACGGTTATGTGCTTGAGTGATTGAATGATTGAGTGATTGATTGATTGATTGTGTGAGTGATGGTGAGAGCAAGTGAGTGAGTGAAAAAGAGTGGGCAAGGTCAGTCATTCAGGCTGTAAGTTCATTAATTAATCAATTATTTAATTAATTATTTATTCATATGTTAGTCATCTGGTTGCTTATTGCATATTTGCAGTAAAGTTATTGAAGTGCTTCAGGCCTAGGCTATATGTGCTGCCTAGCTTTGCCATAATATCAGACACTATGTTAAGGACAAACTTCATAGACTGTCCCAATAGGATAGTTCACAACATCGGAAGGTCCTTTGCGTCACTGCCATTTTCGTGTGTTGCCAGCCCCAAGCCTGGAAAACAGAGAAGGGCTATGTCAATGATCCTGGCAGCCCCATAAGTTGTTAAACATAGGAAATTACTACCTTACATCTTGCCTTCTCGTGTCTCCCGTTTTTCACATGTGGTTGTCTGGCTGAGACTTTGTGCAGCATTCATTTACAAACTGTCGGAAGCCACGCATGTTTAACTCTGTTAGACGGATACTGGATAGGTAAGTAAAGTAGGAATTTTTTTATAGTTATAGGTGCAGGACTTTGTGAGGTATTTAAACTGCACTAAGTGAAGTGTCCTAATACATTAATGTGGTCATGCATACAGACTGTTTAAGAGTGATGCTTTTCTGTGGTGATAATTGAGATAACAGTTATTTTATTTAGCAAGAATCATCATAAAGTTGTTGTTTGACGGGTCAAGTGTCGTAAGGTAAAGAAATTGGTTTTATTTTTAGATTCAGACTTTCCAGTTATTGGATTTAGACTGCAGTTTGACCGCCTTATGCCCTCCAAAAACTTAAGTAAGAAATTGGAGGCACTCCTCTTCACGCTAAGGCCGAGACAAGTCATGCCAGTCGACAAACATGGAAACGTAAGTTAAGCATTCAGATATCTAGAACGTCTTTCTTTAGAAAATGGTAAAGTGCAAAAAAATAACATGGATACTACATGTATATATACGGTACATACCAACTCTGATTCAATTAAGTAATTATTCATTCATTCGTTCATTCATTCATTTCGAAAATTTATATAGCGTCCCTTCAAGAAACCTATTCAGAGGTGCTCTCAGCCAGGCTGCGGCGAAACAAAAATGACCAGTGGCTAGTGAGGCAACTTTTGGAAGCTAAGAGGCTCATAACACACAGTCTTCGCTCTTACCAACACAGCTGACCGAGCTGATATTGATATCGACATTAATAAAGCAATTATGAACTTCCACATTTGCCATGTGAAGGCTTAGCTGCAAAAATAGACAATATATTATATTTAAGCTATTTCAAACGTGAGACATGCTATTTTGTATGGAAAGTTTTTATTCATTTGGAGATCCCTGAAATGCTATTTTGTATTAAATGTTTGCATTCATCTGGAGCCCCTGAGATGCTATTTCGCATTTAATGTTTTCATCATTTAGGGCCCCCCCTGAGATTTGAGGGTCCTAGGCGCGCGCCTAGTGAGTGATTTTTTAAAATAAGTTCCGTATTTCAATATTTGATGTGATGACGTTACGTCACATATCTCAGACTCTCCTCTCCTTCGTCACAAATCGTCACGGGTGCATGACCCCTTCAATAGGTGCATGAACGGCCGTGACGTCATTCAGGGACGGCCCCTCAGGCCTCAGACTCGGTGTACAAATTCATAAGAGCCCCAAAAATGTGTGCGCCTATGGCCCCGTTTTCTGCAAGCGCGCCGCTGAAAGTGACTCGAGGATACGATAAAAGGCTGGCAGATTGTTCCTAGGAAGCACATGCAATGCTAGCGGGAGTCCATATAATTATATATGTGCAAATATGTTCACAGATGCAGCAAATAATATTAGAAATAATTAGATTTGTAGGATCTGTGACCTAATGCTGGCAGATGCCAACGTTACTCATGTATATATGCCCATGAACTTTTTGACTGATTAATGTAGGATGTTGGATACAGTTAATTGATGAATGGGTTCCAATAAACTCTTAATCACACTTTGACTCAGGGAATGTCAGCCAGTTTCGAATATCCACTCATATGATACTTTCTCCTATTAGGACAAGAACCAGGGCCACGATCATCATTTCAAACATCAGTTGACACTGATTAACAGGCATTTATATTATCGGACTGTGACAAGTTTCATTGGTTGGCCATCTGACTTCTTCCATTACAAGTCATGCTTCTGTGTAATAGGTTGTCAGATTGTATCGCGTTCGTGACTGCATTTGAGATATCTTGAATATCAAGCTACCAGGACTAGCGATTCACATGTGTCAAGGGAGCCAAGCCTACATCACACCCATTTCAGATACGCGTTTGTGGTGAAAAATATCATCTGGTGTGTCCATAAATATTCACTTGCATAGGGATCCAATACTAGGTTAATAAGTCAAATAGCGTGTGGTTGTACAATGTACTGATAAGTAAGGTTGGTATCTAGCTGAATTAAGCTGCAGATTCTACAAATTTTAAGTGTTTAGGGCTGTATCTGCAAACACATAACAATTGACTCAGGATAAGTATTTAAGTAAGTAGGGTATACTCTTTATTACCGTCTGCAGATGCACAACAGGTACATGAGAAAAATCAGAAACAACATACTATTTATATAAACAAATTAATTAATGTATTGATTGTTTGCCTTAACTCAGTGTTAGCATTGTGATACAGCTGCTGATTCTTTTAAATGCTTGCTTGTGAAGCAGACAAGATTGTGACTGTACTTATGAACTTTCTGAAGCTATAAACAGTTGACCTGTGTTGCAGACGATGTTCTACTATGATTGTATGCCGCTGAGCATTGCATCCAAATATCCAGTTCAGTTGTTCAGTCGTCACCAATCCACAGATTCTGAACGATTCGAGAGGCTTATTGGAACTATGAACCTCCGTACAGACTGTGATGTATATCCTGGTTAGTGTCTTAGCTGGCATTTCAGCAGTAATTGCAATTAATTACAATTGGGGAAATTATGACACTGTGTGGCCTCAGGTCATTTGTCAGTGCAATTTGTGGTTTTAACAGCATACCGTCCGTCCGTTTTCTTTCTTCCTGACTGCCTCCCTGTCTCTGGGGTGGTCTTTGTCAGTCTGTCTCTTTCTGGTACCAGTTTAGGGCTGCCAATTCTGAACAACCCTACCCCGGGACAAAGCACCAAACCTGCGAAGTTTTCTGCATTCCGCTATGCTTATGAAGTTATGAATTTCGAATGACGTTGAAGACTTCGATACTTTCGAGTCCTTAATCGAACGTCGAAATACTTGTGATAAAATTATGATTATCAACACTGAGAATTATTAGTAAGATATTGTATCACAGTGTCACTCATGTTGCATGGATCTGGATAATGTCATTGAATCACATAATCTTTTGTAATTATTTACCTATTCCTGGATTCCAGGATAAAATAAACATTACCTATGACACAGGATGGCCTTGGTCGATTTCGGGACTGTCCCGGTCATTCTGGGATGGTTGGCAACAGCCAGCTCATATATTCCATTTGGCACCATGCTTCACTTTCATTCCATGTATTTAAGCTTATTGGACAACTCAGATCTTTAAATAAATGCTCAGTTCCTAGTTCTGATGCTCTATCTCAAAATTACTCTTCAAGTAGTCTCCTATCATTGATATCGTCACACTGCAGAATTGTTTGAAGAAAATATGTTGAGTTGAGAATCTTTGTAAACAAATGCTGATGCTGAATATAGAATTTTTTAGTGTAGTGTAGGGTATGAGAAGGATAAGTTAAAATTCATGTGACATGACATGACTTGAGAAGGATAAGTTAAATTTCATTCTCTTTCAGCTTTAGTGGTTAGTGATTATTTTACTTCTGCTCTGTTTGTAATTTACTAATTTTCAGAACCTTAAGTTGATATTATTTGTGTGCTTGTGTATGAGTGATATGCATGTTTGAATGATGCCATTGCAAAGCCAATTAGTATTTAATTAGTTTTTAATTAATTCTTTTCATTGCTTGATTTATTTGACAGGGCACTTATTTGTGACTGTAACAGTTGTACTGATCAATAGTTTTGCTTAAGTGTACAAATCTAAACCATTCCTTCAGAGGAAACTGATTGAAAGTATTTTCGAAACGGCTTTGTTTTCCTTTTCTGAAACAATACTTTGTTTGGCTATGTAGCTACGTGTATCTGAATATGTATTGAGTTTTCATAAATAAAGGGGAAATTTAGGTCATTCTTTTTGTAAACAGCCTTAATTGTTTTTCTGAATGAGGAAGAGCTCAATAAAATGCCCAAAAGCATCTTTTCAGAATGAAAGAGTGCTTTGAAATTTATGAAGGATCCAGGGAGTTTAGCCTCAATCTGTCATACAATCACAATCCAGCTGAACTGAAAAGAGACTCTTATCTTTTCTTATGGTTCTACCTCAAGGAATCTATATTATTGGCCCTTGAGTCTACCTTAATGACCCTGAAATCAACCAAGATCAGCAACTCCGTTTGCTAACCTTGGTTATAGGTAGTCCCCTTGATCCTCCTTTTATTTTCTCAAAATCTATTTAATCTCTTCTAGCCTTGTGCACTGGGAGCACCTCTGAATGGTTCACCCTATTATAGGCGTTTTATAAATGTTACTTTTTCCGGATGTATGGCAGCCCTACCCTACCTACTGCTGTATAGAATTTTGTATCATCTGCAAACTTGTGAAAAAATCTCATCATCAGTTTCATTAATAAAAACTATGAACCGCAATGGTCCAAGTGATATTTGTGGCCCACAACTGAAAAGGCCCAATGTTGCATTGAAGTGGTACGAGCGAATGGTAAAACCATGGGCAACAGAGTGGAGTGGGCCTAAATGGGTAGATCGGTACTGCACGGCAGAGACCCTGAATGTGCTGTGCTGGGGAAAGATAACCAGCGCAGCACGTCCCCCATATAAGCAGATACATGATCTGTCCTCGGGATTTCCCCATTTAAAATGCAATATCCAACAAATTCCACAAAATACAACTGTAACATTGAATAATTTCTCTTTAATGATTGATAAAAACCTCTTAGATATTTCTCATCACCTCGTGTTACCACTTAACCTCGGTGTCACCTGCTGTCCACTCAAATTGTGAAGTGAGAGTCGAAAAGAGTGTGGTTGCATTAAATGGCAGCACAATTATCAGTTCATTAACTGAAGACAAGTGGAGCCTGAAGGCGTGGGCATTGCAGTGTGTGTGGAAACGTTATTTTATGTGGAATTTGGAATTGTTTATCAGTCAGAAGATGGATGTGGAATTTGGAATGACAAAGACGGTCATTCTTCGCTTCTCCATTCTGTTTTACAGCACCATACTCCGTGGCTATATTGACAACTGTTTCAGCTCACTAGAACAGTTTATTTAGGTTAAAATCAAGCAACTACATGTAGGTGCTTTTGGGACTCTACAGACATTTGGAAGAAAAGTACAGCTGAAGGTCATGTCAACCAAGCGTGGGAAGTAAGGGCGGCCCGTGATAGAGATAGATAATGATGATTGATCGGAAGTATTTGACTCTGATGTCATATTTGCAAAGTTTCGTCTTCTAGAAAAACAGTACGTACCAAGTCTAAAACGATTCAGAAACAAGATGTTGACCACTCAAATCAATTCATTAGTACAATTTAAGCCAGCTTATTACCATATGTTGAGTAAGTCAGGACCCACTAATTTACTTGGCTCTCTCTGCAAGTTTATTGATGGGTATTTGATCCAATGATATATGCACGTGTGTGGATTTGGGTTACATATACATGCTTAATATACTTACTTAAATACACATGTATACGTATAATTATCTGTACATACATATAATGCATCTCAAATATTCCTTCTATACATACTTAAATGCACGTGCTTAGATATACATACTTAATACATACTTACATACTTGGATTATTGCAACAGTGGAAAAAGTGATAACCTTTATGGCATTTATTATCACTTGTAATTATTTTTATTCCATGTAGTAATACCACAGGCTTTGCTACCATCCCAGGGCATAACTGCCTCTTCTACCTGTGATTATCTGATTAGGGTGAACTTTACAGTGGCAATCGAGCTTATACTGCCTTCCTCACTGCCGTGTCAATCTCTACAGCCAACCATAATTAACAGTATACTTAATTGTTATCTACCACTTCCTAATCCGTCTTCCCTGTTGGTGTAAGTAAAGGCTGTTGTTTTGTATAGTATTACCGGTTCAGTCGGGATCCTCTTCCTCAACCCCATGCATATCATATGACTGTTATTGCTTGTGTGCAAAATATCCTGGATACTTACTGGCTACTGATTATCGGCTCTACTTCCAGTGAAGAATTTTTTGAATACGTCCAATTTGACAGATTGACTTTTGTCAATAATGTGTATTCAGCTTGTGGGGAAAGGGAAGTCCAGTGAATCAGAATTAACTCTTTCATGTTTGGTTGTATCTGTGGTACCGAGGGCGGTCTAGGGATGCTGAAACATCTCCCGATACATGTAGATAATGCCACAAGGTTTGGTATACCAGTAGGAAGCCTGTTACTTCTTGTTTAAGGCTTAACCTGTAGCATACGTGAATATACGTCTAAATAATTGCAGGTTAATGACAGAGTAACTAGTTACTGAGAATTGACTGATGTGCTATGAGTGTAATTTCCTGTTTTATTGTCTCTAAACGGTAATGAGTCTGAGTTCTTATCTCCGTCGTTACAGAACTTCCTTTGTTTGAATCCTTGTCCTGTAATTGTTTAGGCTTACAGTATTGTTCAGTGGCAGATCCAGGATTGCATGAGGCAAGGGAATTTCCAGAGGTCTACCATGTTCTACAGCCCACCAGGCACAATTCAATTCTAACAGTAGTGTTAAGCAACAACTTATGGCTTCCAGGGCCTTCTCCTTTTTAAGGCTTTGGACTGGCACTAACCGAAAATGGCAGTGATATAGTGCAAGGG
>OY365816.1:18885590-18980590 GCA_959347315.1 Bimastos eiseni
CATATCAAGTACAGGTGTGTAGATAATTATAAGGACTACTATGAAGCATGATCATTGTTTCAACTGTTATTTCCAGTGCATTTCCCTCAGCTGTCTACTTGGTCTATTTGAGCCTATTCAGAGAGACTGACTGACCACAGCGGTCCATTTGGTTCAGATTATACCCCAGGCGGATGAGATGCTTTGGGGCGATCTGATTGGTAGCTAGCAGGCGGCAGGTATTCATTTGACCATTCCTTAAAAACTTGGGCTTTAAGGCTTTGGCTCATTAATGTGGATGTGAAGACGTGTGTGAAGTACGGAAATTAAAGTTGATGCATATAAGAATTTGAGAAAATGTATGGCAAGCGGGAAACTTAAGCTTAACCACATTGAAGATGTTGTGAAAACACGTGAGAGGTTGGAAACTGAAGGTTTTGCTACATTGAAGTGTGAGAAGTTAATATTGTGAAATTGCATAATGCATTCCCACTGATAGCCTACATCGCAAATCAACATTTACACAATGGACTTATTGATGACTCTTCATACAACGTCAGACCAAAGGCCAGACAAGTAAAGATCAGGTTATAATACAATCAGTCTAAACATGCAAATAGATACTTGTATTTCAGTGTCATCATTACCGCAGATCTCTTCATTTTGCGATGCAGGGTACTCTGGCTGCTGCAACATCAACATGGAAGCTTCACCATGGCACGGACTTCATGCAGTCTGCGACATGGGCTTCTCATTTCTATGCTTCTATTTTGCAAGCAGTTTTGAGACCATGCTAATTGATCCTATTCTTGTACAGCTAATTGATCCTATTCTTGTACAGCTAATTGATCCTATTCTTGTACAGCTAATTGATCCTATTCTTGTACAGCTAATTGATCCTATTTGTGTACAGCTAATTGATCCTATCCTTGTACAGCTTATTGGATCCTATTCTTGTACAGCTAATTGATCCTATCCTAGTACAGCTTATTGGATCCTATTCTTGTACAGCTAATTGATCCTATTCTTGTACAGCTAATTGATCCTATCCTTGTACAGCTAATTGATCCTATCCTTGTACAGCTAATTGATCCTATCCTTGTACAGCTAATTGATCCTATCCTTGTACAGCTAATTGATCCTATTCTTGTACAGCTAATTGATCCTATCCTTGTACAGCTAATTGATCCTATTCTTGTACAGCTAATTGATCCTATTCTTGTACAGCTAATTGATCCTATCCTTGTACAGCTAATTGATCCTATCCTTGTACAGCTAATTGATCCTATCCTTGGGTAGAGAACACCTTTGATAAGTTTAATCAAATGATGATGTTGCGTTATAAATAAGAACTTACAATAAAACATGCCTTGCACCATGTTTTTGAAATTCTGTTATTTGTTCAGAGGGTCATTTTACAAAAAAAACTGAATACAGAGGCTTCGTGAATTATAGTACATTCGACAGCAATTGTAACATATTAGCAAGCTTCAGTCCTGCTTCTGACTCATTTGGATTTAAGGGCTACGATGTTCAACTGTGGTCAAATGACAAATTAATCACGATTGTTCAGAACCTTACTTTTACATGCAAAGTAAGTTAACTATATATTTCTTGCTATTGATTGTTTCCTCATTATAACCAATAATATGCTTCACATGACAGGCTCAGTGTGATTTAATTTAACATAATGCATGACTTGTGTGGTACCTCTTTAAGGTACATGCTCATTATTCAAAAGTAGTTTTAGTTATACATTGATGGTTAAGAACAGCCTTGAATTTGAGGTAAATTGTCAATTGTTCCCTTTCCAAAAGAGAGGCAGCACTTTATTTTTTCTGCTTACCAAAACACATTAACAGTGTTTAAGTGCAGACCCATTCTGGCATAATTAGATGTCCGATATATAAATAAATCAATTCCTATATTAATGTTTTGATTTCTTTGCTTTAACCCTATAATACTAAAATGTTGGCAGAGATTTGTAATCAAGGAAATAAGTTCAATATATCGTTCATTTTAATTTTTTTATCTGTAGCATGATAGCACTGATGTGATCTTATTAATGTCATTTGACAACAACTTCTATGCGATGTTGATGTGTATGATGGCATATTGTCATAATTATGTCTTGATATGCAGTGTGGTGATTCCTACACAATATTTTTACATTACTTGTTGCTTAGTTTGGTATTTCAAATGAAAAGCTTATGCCTTGGCATTCACCTGAGTTTTTTAAAACTCTAACAGCACTGTAATGGAATATCTTCTTTAATGTTGTTTATAGATTATAGGAAACACCAAATCTACCCACCCCCATCTCCCCCCCCCCCCCATTCCAAAACTGTACCATTTTCCAACTGACAACTTAGCTGGAGAGTGTCTTTTCTCAGTTGGGTACTTAAGATTAGCTCTGTTCATCACTTGCTGACTTGTCGTGAAGAAGATACAGTGTAGTTCGCCAAACATGCCTTTATCATCTACTGTATGTTGATTTTCACCTCCAGGCAATTCACTTCCGGACGATTCACCTCTATGGGAAGCTTACACCTATGGAGACTTCTACCTTTGTGGGCTTTCACCCAAACTCTCACTAATAAAAGTCAAACAGCAAAGTTTAGTTCCTTCATGTAGAGTTTGTTCAAGCAAATCAAATTATTTGTAGATTGTCATGTGTTTAAGGTAGAATATAAATCATAGAAAATTTGTAATCATATGCATGCCTGTAGCAGATAACTATTCCAGCAATGGAAACGCATAGGTTTATTTTCCTTATTAGATAATTTCATGATGTAGTTGTGTTTTGATTATTCAGAATGTTGAACCTGTGCCATTAAGGATTGAAAGCACTGGTAGTTACAAGATAAGGGTATGGACTCTAAATTATATTATTTTCATGTCCTGATGAAGTTCGAAAATGTTAAGCTTAATTGAGCCCCTAGTGAAATTTTTAGACATATTTACTATTTAAAAACAATCCCAAACAGCATAATTGAGCCACATACAAACCCAGTAGAAGACCTTGTATTATGAGAAGGCATGTCACTGTCTATAATTAATCCACTGTAATTATCTACTAATTAGCCTTGAACTCTCAATAAGGACTCTTTAGTGACTACATTTGAAGGCAGATGGCAATGCATGTGACTGACTGTGTGCAATATGCATTTAGCCAACAAGAGAAATTAAAATTAAAATAAGTGAACTTTGTTTGGCAGATTGTCTAATTTGTTGGTTAAATTATTTAATTAACACCAATGCATCAACTTATTTATGTGGTGAATATTGTTTGCTTTATCTCTGTATAACATGATAATTAGCTGCTTATTTTCTTACTTAAATAGAAGTTGAATTGATGACAAATATATGTTGGTTAAATAGACGGTAAATAAATAACTTATTATCATACGTTCATACTGTACTTGTAATCATACTTCAGTTTGTCAGTTTGAAATTAAATGAAGATATTATTATTAATTTTATAAAGCTAGATTGATGAAAACATATTTTGCATTAAGCCTTTACACATGAGAACTTTTGTCTGGGGCTTTTGTCCGCGAGGGCTTATATCCCGGGGAGGGGGCTGATGTTCAGGGAGGCTTACATCCCACACTGAGTACACGCATCTCTGACCATACTGCCATTCTTGCTCAGGCTTCTTTCCACTATGAGCTGTCTTCCAAATACTCTTTCATCAGTTAGGGTCATTAGAAATTACTCTAGGTGTCTGACCCTTGTATGACCCTTCAAATGACGAGATGATATACAATACAACTATCATTAATAACACGCCTTAATAAAGCAGAGTCTTCTTACTTAAAATTCTTTTTTTAAGGACGTGTTACAGAAACAGTTCATCAATCATAGTAAACAGAAAATAAATGAGTTTTTATAATGTCACATTTTATTTGCAATCCATTTTGTACAATTGAAGGATTTTACTTATTTTATATTTGTGTGTTATAGGTGATCCCAGTTGGTGGAAGGTGTCCCTGTTCTGATTGCAAAGCATGTAGTGGCTTTGAATCAAATTTCTTTAATGTATCAAAGCCGAACTGTAAGTTTACTAATAAATTTGAAGTCAAACTACAAGTTTTCTAGTCAAGCTGTGAGATTTCTAATTGATTTGAAGTCAAGCTGTAACATTCCAAAAGATTTTGAGTCACATTTGCATAATGCAGTGTTCAATTTGATCAGCAGTTATTAATATAATTATGTGATCTGCCAATTAATCTAGTAATTAGTAGCTCTTTAATTGCTTTTCCAATTATTAATGGGTCACATTTTGTTTTCAAAAGAAGGTAGAATGCAGCTGCTTGAGCAATTAAAAGCTTTACCATTTGGCTATTTGGTAATCATGACAGTAATCAGGTTAGTCTAGTATTCTAGGCTATACATTGAAAAACCTTTCCAACTCTGGACACGGCTCAGGATCAGTGAAGGGAGCCCATGCCAATGTTCTCATCCACCATGGGCAAAGTAGATCATTACATTGAAGAATGAGCAAGGTCAAGGCTATATGACGGCTGCATAAAAACTGAGAAATCTTCACAGCAATTTTATTTTGCAGCTGATAAATAACATTTAAGTGGTTTTGTGCTGAAGGCTGTGATTTTTACCAAATAAATAAATCTGTCACACGGATTATAAATGATCCCTGGACATGATGAGCTAACTTAGATTTGTTTAACTACTGTGCTAAAACTGCATTGCTGAACTTGCTAAACATATGTCATTGTATTTTTCTATTTTCAGATGAATGTCCAACTACCATGAAATTACCTAACATGTTGACTCTGTCTACTACGGATCCTATGCCGGATTATGCATCTGTTCATGGCTCTGAAGGCCCACCCATGGCTACCAAGAGTGCATTTAACATTAACCAAACTGTCATTATCCTAGTTACTGCAGTCATCGTTATATCAGTCTTCGTCCTAGCTGTTGTCGTTTTGAGGTTTAAATCAAGGAAACGCAGAGGTAAGTAATTATTGAACACAGTAAATAAATATTTTAAAAGTAGATTGACAATGCTGTGCTGTATTATGTGGCTTAATATTTTTTTTAATATTCGTATTACTTTGTGCTTTCAATGTTTCACTTTACTATTTGTGGGAGTTTGTTATTCTTTAAGGCAGGCATGTTATCTGTTATAGTCAAATTTGTAAGTTGCAAGTAGATATTTGTTCAGATAGCATCAAAATATAGAGGAGATGATTCTCTTAGGTTCTTGAGAGCAGGCGTTAAACTTTCCTTCACGCTTTTACAAACTTGAGAGACTTCTCATTTTCTTCTCTTAATGTCACTTTTTTAAGAATTTGTAAATCCTAGAACTTGAATAGTCATAGTTCTTTATAACGCTAGTTCTGGCAGAGGACAGATCTTAAATTCCATTCAGATTGATACTTAATATGCCTGCCAATTGTAACTTTAACAAGAGATGCCACCACCAGAAAAATCCAAACAGTAGTGGCGTATTCTTCGTAGGTGATTATAACAGCACCCAACCGACATGCTTTCAAAAGAGCATACATAAGTTTAACCAGTAACATACCCTGATGTGTTCATCGAAATTTTTGAATAACCATTTTGTGATTGATTGGCATGATTGATTGATTGGTATTGACTTATTAAACAAGTTATCAAGATAAAGCTGTGGGTTAGTTGTTTATTTCTTAGCAAGAATTATATAGAATAGTTTCTTCATGCTGGCAAATTAAACCATTTGAATTTTCATTTAGTAAATAGTGTTTGCCGTTTAATGAGTCTACATTTTCAATTACTTGTGTTATAGTTTGTCAATTAATGTATCAGATGGATTTTTTTGTCTTGTGTCTTACTAACATGATCTTTCCAACTTCAGGTGGGATTTCAGTCTCTACAGAAGAAATAGGTAAATTTCTCTTGATGGAGTGTTCCTCCACTTGTACCTTAGATTAACAGCCGTCCCATGGTGTCTTATGGCTAGCACAATTGGCTTTGCCTTGGGCTTAAGCTTTGAACGTTGATGCAACAAGTGAAATTAATTGTTTTAATGTTGATTCAACTTATTGAACTGAATGTTGATTCAATATGTGAAATTGATTGTTGGTTTAACATGTGATATTGAACGTTTGTTTTACGTGTGAAATTTAATATTTGAATGTTGTCCCAACATGTGATATTAAAGGATTGAATTTGGTTCAACATGTGAAATTTAATATACTAAAAAAATCTAACTGTTTCATTTGTGATGGTATTGCATATACTCTCCATTTGCATTAACACTTCATTTTCAATACCTTTTTGTAGTTTTTTAATTATTCTACTGCCTACAGATGCCTCTGGAGGTGACTTAACTCGACAACCGGTTGTTCTCATCTACGCAAGTGACAACGGTTTTCACAGCGAAGTTGTGCATTGCCTGGCAGCCTATCTTCAGAATCACTGCCACTGTGATGTTAGGTTTGACCAGTGGTTTCAGACAAAGATCAGTGAAGTGTCTGCACTCGATTGGATCCTTCATCAGCTCAGATCAGTGAAAAATGTGATCGTCATAAACTCAGAGGCTGGTTTTCGTCAGTACAACACAGAGGTTGCATATGGGAAGATCTTGCACGAGACACCACTGGAGGACATGTTCTTACCGGCAATGTTGGAACTCCACAGCGACTACTATCGCAAACCGAAGTGTCGGAAACTCTTTAAGGTCGCATTTCCTTACACAGATCCTCAATTTTTCTTAAACGATTTCCACTCTGGCATGACCTACAAACTGATGACACATATTGAAGATCTTGTCCTTACTATTCATGGTCTGTCAAAGAGTAGCAGGAGAGGCAAAACAAGGGTGGCAGGCATCAACCACACAGATTATATTCAAAGTCCAGAGGGCCTTGCACTCGAGAAGGCCATCAGAGAGGCAACCGAGTATTTTAAGCAGAATCCCAACTGGTTTTCTGATTTCTACCGGATAAAGAAAAGTGAGAATCAGCATAGAGTTTGTTCATCAATGGACAAGGATTGGACCAAAGAACACTTGACTCTGCAGGACAGTTCTTTTTATAAGTCAGATCCTCTTTCGGAATATGACTCTGGCTTTTGCATGAGCACTGAAAGCCAGACTAGAGCATTTAAAGCACCCCATGATGATGATGATGATGGTAGCTCTATGTCTAGTGCCAATATTGAATTACAGGCAGTTATGTTGAACAAAGATTTTGATTGTACACTGAGTTTAGCAGTGTGAGGGAACATGACTTTTAATTATGTGCAATCAAAATCAGGAGTGAACTCAAACCCAATTGACAAAAACGTGTGTGTAACACCACTTAACGCAGTTAGAAATGCATCTTGTTGCGAGCAGATCTGATGAGCTTAATTTGATCTGGAACAATTATGTTGCTAATGCAGTATCTTGTCCCCATACCTATTTAACCAGGTGTTAGAAGCAGTAATGTCACTTTAGCCTTAACAACAGTCAGGCAATACACTATATGGAGGGATGTTGAGCAATCTCCGATTTGCTGACCATATTTAGACTCCTTACTAGAAACAAGCAGAACTACAGGATATTAGGACTCAGATTGACGAAACAACTAGAAGACACAGATTGACCAAACAACTAGAAGACACAGATTGACCAAACAACTAGAAGACACAGATTGAATAAACAACTAGAAGATTTGGCGTCATTTTCAACACATAGACGACAGTTAAATTATTTAATCCACTATGCAGACTACTACCTCGATGCACTAATTTTCTGGATATTGATCTGCTTATAGTTGATGCCTTGTGCATTATACACCGGTGCTACAGAAGTTACCAATTAATATTACTAATTAGTTAATGCTCCGAATTAATGGTTAATAGTTAAATGTTGTTTGACAATACACAATTGCAAATACTTTATGTTAAGCTGAGTGCTTGATTTCTATAATTTTTTGCTTCTGCCAGTTACTTCCTGTCAAGCACTGTGCTGGAAATGTTGGAACAATTCTAAATTAATTTTGAATTCCATTTATATTTTTCTGTGAGAAATCCATGATGTTATCTGTAAAACTAAAATAATTATGTTATACACTGATATCTTACCATCGGTATTTTTCTGTGACATGTATTGGAACTGTTTTATACCCTAATGCTATTGTAATTGTGATGTGATATTAATTAATGTGCCACTCAAGGATTCAGTGGTACTTCTGACCCTAGTCAGTGCTATCCCTAAAAAATAAAATGGCCATTGCTGTATTGTTTTTTATGCTCTTATATGGGCATTTGTATTGCATGAGTAGGATTTCTTATGTATGCATGCATGTATGTATGTATTTATGTGTCAAGATATATAATATAGCACCTTTTTCTGTATCAAAAACTGCTGCACACAGATCGAAACAAGTGCATTATAAGACAGTTTGTAAAAATGTTATGTACCATATTCATCTGCCAATTTAATCCACTTGTAACATATTGTCATTGTCATAACCTACAAGGCATCAGAATAGATGGTTGATTAGACATGAAACCATAATATGTAACCGTCATTATTCTTTTAGAAAATTGCAATAAGAATCAGAAAAAAAGTGTCATAGTCTAATAGGATGGCATAAAAAATTGTCAGGGCGTTACTTAATAGCAGGTTTTCATTATAGCTGCCTGCACTAATGAGAAGATATTAAGTGATGTACCGGGTATAGATATACTGAATATACACTGAATGTTATTATTATTTCGTTATTCTGCGTACAGCATCAAATGTTTATGACTTTGAATATGTGGTGTTTAATGCTATTGATTTCAATATATATATATATATAATATAATATACATGTAATTTTGACTGTTTTAAAAGAATTTTTCGAGCGTAAACTGGCTACAGATTGACATTTGATTGATTTTAATAAAGTGTTACAGATATGGTATCGTGTATTCACCCTAGGCTACATTGTGCACTTCGAAAGGAAAAAAATGACTAATAGCGTAGGTATGATAAGCATTATTCTAATGTGACAATATATTTATTTACATCCTTAATTTCTCCCATAATGAGCACAGACTTAAACAAAAAAGCTAAGCTCTCAACTCGCCATAAAATATACCCGTACAGAGTCTACACGATTTATGGAATCGACTTGGGCCTAACTTCGCCCACGCTTAGGGCCCACCACAGAGAATGTGCGGGTTTGCATAGCTGCTGTAGGCGTATAGGCAAATGGAACCACAATTATTCCCTCTCAGCAGGGCCCTCAATGCCATCTGATAAAGGTCAATTAGGCAGACTACAACATAATTATATTAATGCGCCATCATCATGCAATGAAAGTGACACCAACCGCATCTTTCCATCACTAAAACTGCCACTGGAGATGTTTTTAGGGGTAGTAGGCCGGGTCGCGGACAAACCCCCCTGACAAAAACCCCCTCTGACAATAACCTTCTGACAACCCTCCCCCAAGTAGGACAACCCCCTAAGCATAAATTTTTTTACGTGTTTTACTTTTATTATTCAGAAGCGTGTGTATACTTTAAAGTCTGAAGTAAAGCATGTGTCATTTCAAAGTCTGATGCGGTCACTCAGTTATCGTCGTCAAATTGTTAAACAGCAAACAGTCAATTAGTCCTTGGTCTTTTTGTTGTTAATGTATGATAGGTCTATGTACACTGAATGCGCCACTCTACGTAACTAAGCTATCTGTGACACGGCTTTTTCAGACGCGTCAGGTGAGTTAATGCAGAGCGTATGTGTGTTATCTGTGACACGATTTCTTATATAAGTTAGACCAGGGATGTCAATCCCCTCTAACTGGGGGAGGCAAACACCCTGGTTCCAAGTGTCAGGTAGTCAAAATATCCCCCCTAAGACTCAAATAATACTCCCGCCCCTATCTGGACGCCTCTGAGTTAGACTAATAGTCGTGCTGAGTGTCACTTGTAATGTTGTGCAGACTTTGTTAGTAGTGCCAGTTATTATGGTATGGCTTCTAATTGCAGAAGCAAGTTAGGGCAAGAGGGGGGTTTTGTCCGGGGGGATTTATGTACTGCCTAAAACTGGGGGGTTTATATCAGAGGGTTTTGTCCTACACCCAGAAGGCCTTTAGCATCGACCATAATTAATCTACACCGACAAGGAATTACAGTGCAATCGCTCTTCTTATTTGGCTGCATAGGCAGTTGATCTTGTTTTCGAAGCCAGTAAACAGACAACTACAGACAACTGTAGGCTACGTTGCTTGGTCTAGATGAACATCATCAATTCATGTCGCTTATTAGGCCTATGACCCTTTGGCAGCAATAATTACGAATAAATGACCTCAAATAGTTGGTAATGTGAATGGACAGTAGACATTATAATTGAATAAAAACACGTGCGTGCAGTTGTTTGTTCAGCCTGAAATAGGCCTATAGTGTAGTATCCATGTGTTCATGCTGGTAGAGGTTCACTGCAAATAACGTAGTACTATTAGATAAACTTAAAGTCTGACAGTTACGAATAACTTACGAGACCACTGTCTTCATGCAAGGTAGGATAGCAGACAGTAAGGTGATCTTGAAAACACCAGACAAATGCACATAGCCTAATGAGCGGTTACAAAAGACTCCACAATGAAAACAACTTTGATCCATGCCTGTAGGCTAACTATAGGCTTTCCTAGCACATTGATCACGCATAGAAAGTCCAAAGATAGACCTGCATGTACATTTGGTTACATTATTCTGATCCTTGACTAGAAATTGATAGGAAAGCCTGTGTTACAAAGTACATAATGAAGGTAGATGTAGATTGGACTGTCAGCCTGTGAGGTCTTTGAGCCTTTAGGAAAACCCAAGGATAACAAGCGTGTGCGAAGTCGACAAATATACTAAAGACTATGCCACAAAATGATAGCCCCAATACAACAAACACAAAAAGCCCGGACATTTTCCAGGTTCTTAGCCATGACGTCAAAAAGAGGGCATGACAAATGATGCCATCCTTTGACCGGACCTCTGACGAACCTAGGCCTATGCTTCTAGCTAGGCTTGATAACGAAACAAACCGCGGTTCCCCATTGACAGTTGTAGGCTACATCAGTCGGTCGCCTCTCAGTCCCGCGTAGGCGCACTGAGAGGCAATTGGTCGCCATGGGAGGGGGCTGGTGCTGGCTACGGGCCTCGCTGCTGCTGCTGCCACCCCCGCTACTCCCTCAGCTGCAGCTACATCTACCACACCATCTACTGCCTCAACCGCTGGTACCTTACGACTGGTAGACCTAATTCCACCCCCGGATAATACTACACGAGGAAAACTCGATTCAAAAACTACACATCCAACTGTGTGGATATCCTTGCATTGCACGAACGCAATGGCTAGGCGCGACTTCGTAATCGTAGGCTGTTTCTGCCTTCGATGTGGTTGTCTGTTCGGCTGGACGTTTGTGACGTTGTTAGCAGTCATCCGTGGACGATTGGTCGACAATTCCCGACGGCCAGTGACGCTAAAGTCTCCGACTACTTGTGGAAGTCGTCCAAGTCACTGCTTAACTAATGAATCCGAGTTTCAGATGCCGTGGAGCGTTCCAAAAGTCAGTGTATAGAACGTAAAGATTTTAACGCTTTAGACTACGCAATGTCTTTATAAACCTGGCAATAAATGTTTACTGGACATTTTCGCACATTTATTTCTTCCGAAATTTGTTCGGTTATACGAAAATGTTGGCGAGGTTACTTCAAATTGTGCTATACAAATAAATGTTCATCTATAGGCTTAGCCTACATTTCGTAATCGTAAACTCAACATTCTACAGCGCCAACAAAAGCGAAGTCGCGGGAACCAGCTTATCCACAGGCGCTTAACCAAACCAAAATCGATAGGCAAGGGTCAAACTCCAGAGTCAGACATACGGCTAAGGTGGATGTTGTTTAGACTTTAGAGTTAAACAGTGAGGAAGGGGGAAGGGGAGGACTCAGGATAGGCCTTCTGACATACATTACTGTTGGACGTCGGTAGGCCTAGAGACCTAGGCTATTTTAGTCTTAGGGCCCATCCATATATTACGTACACCAACAATCGGATTTTCAGAACCCCCTTGTTGCGCTGCGTATACATTTGGTGAAACCACTCTCCCCATGTGTACCTACATTTGAGCTCTACCCTCCCCCCATTGCAAAGGTTAAATAGCTAAATACATCTATAAGATATTGATTTTACCACAGGCTATTTATTTTTGTTAAGCATCATATTTAACAGCTTAAATTTGTTAACTGTTATGAAGAAATAAAACACTAACAATACTTGCATTTTAAAGTTTTAATGCTACATAAAATTGATTAAGCAAGAATCTAGTATATGATTGGGTTTACAGTTATGATTTTATTATTCCCTACTGTGTACGTATGTCATAATTAGCAAATTATATTTGCAATCGTATATCCGTTTATTGAGAAAAATGGTTAACCGAACGCAGCCATTTACATACCTTTACGATATATAGCAGCCTTATATTACTGAAACCAGTTCACCTAATGAGTGAGATATTAGGTCTAAATGTTACGGATTATTTATCGAACCAATTGGGCCGACGGACTAATACATGTTTTTGTGCGCCATCCTTGATAAAAAAAAATTTGTTGTCCTTATTCGGGAGGGCAAATGGATGGGCTCTCGATCGCGTACGTACAAGTTTTCGGGACCCTCTCCCCTCCCCACCCTACGCACCCGTACGCAAAATCGCCGAAATGCGAAACCCCCCCCTCCCCTCGCTGCGTACGTAATATGTGGACGCCCCCTTAATAGAGATGAGTACATGTGGGACCAAGGACACATACGAATACATCTGCATAGGCCTAGTGCCTACACATTTACCGTGCACGTGCTTAGGCACACGTGAATTGAACATTATAATATATATGCATCGATGCGATCACTCTTTCACCTGGGCGATAAAACTCTGTTTTGTTAATTGTTCGGATCGTGTGTAGACTTGAATTTAGATACAATTAGCAAGCAAGTCCTACTAAGTTAGCCTATGACCTTCTTAAATTTCTCAGCACCCACAAATGCCATGTCAGGGCAACAAGCTTATTCACTGACGTTATACCATAGAACAAGTTCGCAAAAGCCAAGCATCTGACTTTGTTCAGTGCTGCAGGTCAAAATCCGAGGTGTACTGAAAACATTACACTCCATCTTATACATGAAGAGCTCACCATGAATATTTATTGCATAGTAATCACTTGGGTAATCATGTTTAATGTATTTCAACAATTGGCCAATTTGAAATGTCTGCATCAATTGTGATGCTTGCTGGTGGTTCTTGTTGTAATTATGCCCTTTCTTCAACACTTATGTTCTGATTTCAGAGTTCCTGCTTCACACACTACACTTACAGATTTGGTAAGTATCATGCAACTGTATTACTATTTAATTTTTTTATTAATGCTAGTGCAGTTTGTGAACCGTTGATGTTCAAGCTGTGCAGGTGAATTTTGTTTAAATTGAGCTTGATTATACCGGTCTCACATCCAACATTTTATTTATTCCAACTGTGTGTTTTAAGTTTAAAAAAAAATATTTTACAGACAAAAATTCTGGCGAAATACCAAGACTCAGGGCAAATCTATCTACTTCAATATACTACCGTTACCATAGCACTAGAAACGTTGAAAGTTGCCTGCAAGTGCTGAATGTAACTTGGACAATGAAGATAAATGGTAGGTCAACTGAGTCATATCACATTAAAACTAAGTTAGGGTAAAAATTGCGCATTTGGTTATATCATACGGCTTCACTTAGCATTATTCTAAACAGAACAATTTCTAGAAGAGTGAAGCAGCCAGTTAGGTTGTAAGGGAACCAGCCAATAATTCATTCATAGTGTAATCAGCTAAGTTAAGTTAACCGGTTAGCATTTACGTTAGCCGGCTTGCAATATAAATCTTCCAAAATTCAATCACATGTTCATATGTCCAATCTCCTGCTTGTGCATTTAATGTACCGAATTTCCTTTGCTCTAGATACTTCTTCTAAAAAGTATTCTGCAGAAGCTAGCCTTCAAAACTTGACCAAAAGCTCAGTTCTTCCTGGACTCATTTTCACTACTGACTGTTTCCGTGTCTTCTTGGTTTCCCTCTGGGCATCATTAGAGTAGAGCCATTGAAATTGCCCATACTAGTTTTGTTATGGAGTATTTCCATCGCAGTCCTTCATTAGGGAGCGACTTCGTGGATTGTTTCTAGCATGGTCCACTGCTGTTTTCACTTGGTGCCAGTCCCAAGCCTGGAAAACTGAGGAGGACAATGCCACTGACCCTGGCGGCCATAAGATCTTGTTAAACACAGCCAGCAAGTACTTCCAATCGTGCCTTCTCGTGTACTGGACCAGCATTGTATAAATGTCTCCCATCATATTTAAATGCTGTTGCATTTAATTTTGCGCAGCATACATTTGCAAACTGTCTTATAGCACACATCGTTAAGATCTGTCAGATGAGTTCAGGGCTTTGTGATGTACATGTAAGCCTTTAAACTGCCCTATATTAAGTGTCCTAAAGATACAATACAGCCTGTATGAGTGTGATGCTATTCAGTGGCGATAATTTAGACAACAGTTGTTGGTAGCAAGATCCATAATTAACTTATATAGTTAGACAGGTCAGATATTGTAAAGGAATTGGTTTTATCTGTAGATTCAGACCTTCCAGTTGTTGGGTTTAGACTGCAGGGCAACCGCTTTATGCCGAGCAAAAACGTGAATCAAACGTTTGATGTGCTGTTCTGCTTAAAGCAGGGACAAAAAATGGAAATAGACAAAAACGGAAATGTAAGTTCAACATTCAGATATCTAGGATATCTTTCTTTACCGAATTGTGTAGTGCAATAAAATATCACGGATTATATATACATTTATATAATATATATACGTATGTATCATATATTATATACATTCATATATAATATATACAATATATATATATATATATATATATGATACATACTCTGAAATTCTGATGCATTTGATTATGTGAAAATAAGTGTTCACAGATACAACCCATAAAAAAACCCAGATTTGTTGGATTTGTGACCTAATGCTGGCAGATGCCAACATTACTCACCGATACATACATGTACAACTACACTCTATTTGGCTGATTACTAGCTGATAATACAAGTTTGAGCAATTCAATAAGTTTATTTATTTATAAAATCTTAATCACACGTTTGACTAAGTCGCTAAGGGAACAGCCAGCTTCAAACACCTGCCCATATGAAAGTCTCTCCTATTAGGGTGAGAACCAACCATCACTCAACATATCAAGCACCAATTGACATAAAAAGGCATTTACATTATCCGGCTGTAACACTGTCATTCATTCATTCATTCAATCATTACGGTAATTTATATAGCGCCCCTTCAAGGCTACTACTCAGTAGCGCTACCGACCCCGGCACGGCTAAGAAGAACAGTTTTAAGGCGAATATAAAAGAGTATGAGTGGACCCCATGGAAGACAATCGCAATGCCAACAGGAACGTGTTCCAGAGTGAGGGGCCAACCACTGAGAATGGCACGATTTTATTTAGTAATTGATCACAGAGTTAATATCTGACTTAGAACTTCCATAATACGTCATGTTTCTATGTGATAGGATGTCATCTCGCATTCTAAAGATTTAAATATCAAGCTACCAGTACTAGCAATTCACAAGCCATGGGAACCAAACGTAACGTATAATATAGCAGAAGATTTGCATCAACTTAATGGAAGCTATTGTCATTGATTTGTAACATGGTACATACACATTAGAACCCAGAGGGTTAGTATTTAACATCTCTACTTTTTTATGCACAGCTGAGATTATTGTTCTTCTGTGGTCAGTTTGTTTGAATAATAATCATTTATGATGAACTAAATGAAGATGTAAACAGTTGACCTGTATTGCAGACGATGTTCTACTATGATTGTTTGAGGCTCAGCCCGGCATCAAAATACGGATTTCAGTTGTTCAGTCTTCACCAATCCCCAGACAATGTCTCAGAGCGACTTGAGAGGGTCATTGGAGCTACAAACCTCAGTACAGACTGTGATGAATATCCTGGTAAGGGTCTTTACTGGCATTTTCAGCAATTAAATTGCAATTAATTACAATTGGGGAAATTACGACTGTTTGTGGCCTCAGGTCAGCTGTCCAAGGGAATTTTGTGGGTTTCACAGTACACTGTCTGTTTTTCTTCTTTCCTTCCTGTCTGCCTGGTGGTCTTTGTCTGTCTGTCTATCTTTCTGGGTTTGTCTGTTCAGATACGTGGGTGTGCACGTATCGTTTTGTATGCCTCTGTGAAAGTGTTTCAAGCTTCTGCCTTTGCCTTTGTGTTTGTTTCCATCCATTCATTCATCCAAATACCCTCTCACCTATATACCTACTTACCAATTCATCCAACTCTTGTAATGGTAATTGAAAACTTATATAGTACCACTCATAATCAGAGGCACTCACGACTCAAGATAAAGTTAGGCGGAGAACAGGAAAGTCTTAACGCACCTGCGGAAGGCAGCAGAGGGAAGAGAGAGAGCAGCTCCTCTCATCTATCCACCCATCAATTCATCCACCCATTCATCAATGCATGCAGTATTCCATCAATGGACAACACATCAATCCCTATATCAACTCACCATTCATCAAGCCATTCACTCATTAAATCATCCATACATCCATGTATGAGTCCACAGCCCAGTCATTCATTCAACTATCAGCCCCTGCAATCCATTTACCAGCATGCTCCATTTTCAACTGATGGATGTGTGCTCATAGGACAACTAAAGTACATAAATAAGTGTTCAAATTCTGTTTGTGATGTTGTATCTCAATGATACTCGTCAAGTTGTTTGTTACAACGGATATATAAACACACGGCAGAATTTTTACCTTTAACGACGTGCATGCACTAAAGGCGACTGGGAAACCAATGCAACTCAGTCATTCATTTAGAAAATTTATATAGCACCCCTTCAAGAAATCTACTCAGACCTCGTCGTCAGAGGATTAAAGACACCAGGTTGATTAGAGAACACCATGTTGATTAGAGAATCTTTGCAAAAAAGTGCTGCTGATATTAGATGTGTAAGTTTCTGGTATAAAACACAGATTGTATTGTTTTGTATCATATTTGCGGATGTCTTAAAAGCCTCTCACTGTGCAACCTAATCAGAGAAGTTTCCAGCGAGAGAAGCCTCGCGAGAAAGGAAAAGTCTTAAGAACACGGGTAGAGAAAGAAGTATATATACCTAAGCTAAGATCATATAGCGAGTTGCAGATGAAATATAGTTGAAAGCAAAGGGTCAACGGAAGCATAAGCGCGATATATGGCAGAAACAGCTCAAGGTACCAAATGAATGGAGACGACCAGAGGCAATCGATAGAGGAAGATGGATAAGGTCACCATAACGCAATCTACAACTCTTGTATGAATCATTTCTTTCTCATGCTCATCCACATAAGCTTAGTGCCACTTGGAAAGCTGCCTACCACCCTAATAGTAAAGTGAACGTGGAAAAGAGTTGGGTTGCATTCAAAGGCAACACAGGTCAAATGTCTGGAAAGGTCATATCAATATTTTAAAATGTATGCCATTCAGAAAGCGAAGGTGGTGGAATTTGGAACGACAAAGACGGTCATTGTTTCGGTTCTCCATTCTGTTGTACAGCACCAGACTCCACAGCTATATTATTGACAACTGTTTCAGCTCACTAGCACTGTTTATTGAGCCTAAAATAAAGCAGCTACATGTAGGTGCTTTTGGGACTCTACAGACAATAGGAAGGGAAGTACAGCTGAAGGTCAAGTCAACCAAGCTTAGGAGGAAAGGTCAGCCCTTTGTGTGTGTGTGTGTGTGTGTGTGTGAGAGAGAGAGAGACAGACAGACAGACAGACAGACAGACAGACAGACAGACAGACACAGACAGATAATGATGGTCTTCTGTCTCATCTTTCGATTTAACCATCTAGGCATGTGACCATGACCTCATTATATTCACAATACTTTCGTCTTCTGGAAAAGTGTCATGCCAAATCCGAAACAAATTAGGAAACTGCAATTGACAAACTGGGATTTATAGAATCCTACACTCGGTATACACGGTACAAGGTCTTGTTCACATAAACAGTTCATTTGGTATAATTTGAACCTACTCATTACCATAACTTAAAACTCCGCCACAGCTTGCAGTCCAGCTGCCAGTCCCAAGCCTGGATAAAGGAGGAGGGTGACGCTAATGGTCTTGATTATCACACAGTGTCGTTAAGCTGCAACTACAACTACTATAAATTTAAATCATTAGTCAGGACTCTTTAAATTTTACTGGGCTTCTGCATGACTCTATTTATACTGTATATTTGTGATTGATTAAATTCATTTAATAGGGCATTTATGTATTGTTCATAATGGCAATGAACCCTGATAATTGGTATAATTTAAACCTAATGCAAATGAGTAGTTTGAGTTTATGGACAAACCATTGAGCCACTGATATATTCACTTGCAACTGTAATAAACAATTCATTTGCCATAGTGGGTGTATATATGTGTATTATGATGTGACTAATAATGTAGAAGTGAGATTTGGGATAAATATATATATATATACTTAAAAATACATACTTAAATACTAATCCATACTTAAATACACGAATGAAAATCGTTTATTTTGTAGCCAACCAACATAACTTATAATCAATCAACAACTATTCTAAGTAACAAAATGATGTCACAAGAGAAGGCCCTGAAGGGATCAGTGATCCCGCTAATAGGGACACCAATGTACAGTTGAAAAAGTGGTCAAACATGTACTTAAATATATGTATTTCAATATAGAAACATAAATATAAATACCTATATATACATACTTGGATACACGTAATTAAAAATGCATCTGTGCTTGATTTAATCTATTTAAAATAATACAAATTGCATTTGACCTTCTAGAGAAGTTAAACAGTATTTAAGGAGAGAAAGAATAATTGACATTTAGTCAGGATTGTAAAAATTGGAACTGATTTGCAGATAAGGTTGTTTTGATACAGGCACCAATTCCAAACATATACTAGATCTAGGCATCAAACGATCCGAGCTTAATAACACTGACTAGCAGTAATTGTTTCGTCTGTTTACCACTTCCTAACCGGTTTTCTCTTTTGGTGCAAGTATATCAGGCGGTTATTATGTATCGTATTACCCATTCCGTCCGGATCTTCTTTGCCAACCCTATATCGTTTAACTGCTATTATGTGTGTGCAAAATATCCTGGATCCTGGCCTATCATTATCGACTTCTCTTCCATTGAAGAGTTCCTTGAATATTATATATGTGCAGTCTGACCTCTGCCACCAATGGGGTACTCTCGTACCCGACTTCTGAGTGATAGGGCAGCTGAGTCTATCATAATTCACGCTTTCATGTGCCGTTGTTACTGTCATACCCATTGGTTCTAGTGATGCTGAAACATCTATACATATATACATATATGTAGATGATGCCGCAAGGTTGGTAAACCAGTAGGAAGTTGGTTACATCTTGTTTTAGGTTTAACCGTAACTTGTGTGAACAAAACGTCTCAATTATTGCATGCATGTAAATGGCTGAACAACTAGTTACTCAAAATTGATTGATGTGCTGTGACTCTAATTTCCTGCTTTTGAGGTGCTGAACGTTAATCAGTCAGATTTCCCGCCACCATTCTAGGAACCTTCCTTGTTTGAAGTCACATCCTTTTACTTTGTTTAGCCTGTAAACAGTTCTGCACAGTGGCAGATCCAGGATTGCTACGAGGCCAGGGTTCTCTAGAGGATAGGGTCTACCACTTTCTGCAACCACTTTGCATGAGTCTTATAGTACTGTTTAGTATTCAGTGACATCTTGACTGCCATAGCTGTTGATGTCACCAAGAGCTTTTGATGTCACCCTTCTCTTTTCCAGGCATGGGACTGGCACTGCCCCAAAATGGCAGTGACAGAGTTTAAAGGGACATGGGAATAATAACCAACAGAGCATCTGGGCATTTCCAAATCTGCCACTGCTTTTTCTAGGAACCATAATTATATAACTAATAAAACAATTAACTTTGACTCGTCTAAGATAAAAAAAATTCTGCATCATTTCTGCCGAATTTAATTGTATTTATTATCTTGAGATTTCTGCAGCACCCAACAAAAGCTAAGCAATGGGATACGGCTTATTAACAATTGCTCGGTCAACACAATGTTCTAGGGTGGAACAAGATGAAATTTTACAGTACCAGATATTTGTTAATTAATGTGATTCTGCACCCGGTTTAAAAGGCAAGAAGTAGAGCAGTGCAATCTGTGATTTGAGCTTCTACTTTATTCTACGAAACTATTTTGAAAATTGTTTAAGACCATGCGCTGTTGCTGTTTATTGTGCACTTGTACAGTGAGGTCAGAGGTGCCTCTGATGAGCTTCCTTAAAAGAATCCTGTATCAATCAGAACTAGCAATTACATGCCTTGTACCGTGCTTCTATAATTCTGCTATTTTATTTCTTCAGAGGGCCATTTCACACCAGACTCTTCTACCTACATAGGCTTCATAAACGTCAGTCTGCTAGACAGAGATTGTGGCATCACAACCTACTTCAGTCCTGCTCCTGATTCATTTGGATTTAACGGTTATGATGTTCAACTGATTTCGAGTGACCAAGTAATCACAGAAGCTAAGAACCTTCCTTTTACATGTGAAGTAAGTTCAACTAGAAATTTCTTACCAACTGATCGTTACCCAATTATGACCAGTAATACGTTTCACATGACAGAATCAGCCTGCTGCATTTAACATAGTGTATAACTGATACGGTAGGCCCTAAATATATCAGAATAGCTCCTAGTCATGCATTGATGGATGAGAACAGTCTTCAGTTTGAGTCGAATTGGGTTAAAAGTTCCTTGTGCAAAAGAAGGGCAGCATTCATTCTTTTTGCTTGTACCCAAAATCACATTAACAGTCTTTAAGTGCAGATTAATAATGTCATAGATGCCTAATAATAACAACAAATCAGTTTGCTGTATTACTGTTTTAATTTCTTTGCTTCATTTTTCATCCTTGTGGCCTTCTATAATTTCTAATTCCCTCTTTGCCTGGGATGTCTCAGATGAAAGCCATCTAGTGATAGGTAACTTTAGATGGTCGCCTGCAGCAGATCTGTGTCAGAGCGATTGTGTGCAAGGTTTAGTGCATTCAAGTTGGATTTGCTGCTTGCTCAAGCTAAACAGATTATTCATAATTACAAGTCTTGTGTTTAAGGGAGGACAAAAACTCAAAAACAATGGAAAAGTTGTAAGCAAATGTGTTTCTTGTTGGGGTAAACTATTCCTAACAAATTGATGATCATGATCCAGTAACGAAAATGTGGGGGGTTTATTTTGTAATAAGATATTTTCACGATGTCATTGTTATTTGAATTTTCAGAATTTTGGGCCAGTGTCACTCAAGAATGTTGTCCCTGGTAATTACAAGCTACAGGTATGAACTCTAGATTGAATAATTTTCATATCTCGATGGAGTTTGAAAATATAAAGTAAAATTGAGTATAATTGCAAAAAAAATTTTATTGACTACATTTAAAAAGCTAAGTGGTTGAATTATTGAAAATTGTAGTTAAGAAATCTCTCGTTCAGAGCAATTGTAATGTAAATGTCAGTATTTTGTGTGTGCCTACTAGATTTAAGGAGGGATGTCTGTGTGAGAGGATGGTTGCAAAAGATTTCACACAGTTCAACAATGCCATTTATGTCCAACTACTTGGGATTGAGGCCAGGATGCCATTTGAAACTTGGTATTTAACAACAAAGATGTCTTATAATTTCATACCACAAGAAATTGTCTACCATCAATCAATAGTCGTGTCAAGTGAAATCACGTCTCCCTGTTACTCTTTCATCCGTTACCGTCATTGGAAAATGGTGTAGGCTTCTAACTTCAACCGTTAGAATGCTGTTGCATTTCATTCGCAATCCAGCATGAACAATTGACAGAATTTTACTTATTTTGTGGTTGTGTGTCCTAGGTTATCCCAGTTGGTGGAAGGTGTCCCTGTTCTACTTGCAAGGAGTGTAAAGGTTTTCATACAGACTTTAAAGTCGTCAACACAGACTGTAAGCTTTATTGTAGAATTGCTCTATTAAGTGTTCGGTTTGATGAGAGTTGTTTGCAATCATTAATATTTCTGATTGACAGAATAGTCTAGTAATTAGCATGCTGCCAGATATAAATTTTATGTAGTCTTGTTAGATCTGTACCGACCGATTAATCGCGCCGATTATAGAGATATCGACGGGATATTCGGATATCGGCAAGGTAATCGGCACCGATATTATAAATTATTTTTTTTTATTCTATAATTGTATTTTCAGTCTTTAAGATCAAAATGACGGCAGCAACATCATTGGGTCTGTGAAGGACAGCATTCCGTTCTGTTCCCACAGCGTGTTAACTTGGGCTTCGTCGAGCTTGGCTACTTAAGAGTTAAGACCACCCTGTAGGTGTGGGAATTTGGGAAAGTGTCAACATAGGTGTTGTGCAGAGTGAGTCGTAGTAATTACCCTGGGCACACCTGGCACAGCTCATCTATGCTGGTCCAATCTTACTGCTGGCAGGTATTTTAGGCCAAATTGGCATGTCTTAAAATTGGGGAGGGAATGGCTTCATTGGCATGTTTGATAGAAGAAGTCGTCCAGTTACGTAGATATCTCTTTTCTCTCCTTCGTCATGCAAGGTCAACGGCGGTCTGCCTAATCTGTATTGCCTGCCTAGGATTATTAAAAAACTACATGTATACGTCTCCTACAGAGCAAGTGTTTTGCTTGTATCACAACAATAGGCAGTAGCAGTAGGTCTATCTTTTGGAACCGGACATCTTGAGAAACACAATGAAACAATCGGAAAAATAATCGGGTATCGGAAAATGAATAATCGACAATAATCGGTATCGGCATAATCGGCAAAAAGTTATATCGGTACAGCTCTAAGTCTTGTCTTACCTTTCTAATGAGCAATGGGTCACATTTTGTTTGCAACTGAGGTAAAATGCAGCTGCTTGAGCAATTAAAACCTTTACCATTTGGCTATTAGGTGATCATAACAGTAGCCAAGTTAGTCTAGTGTACTAGGCTATACACTGAAAAACCTTTTCCAGCTCTGGACAAGGCTCAAGATTAGTGAAAGAAACCCGTGACAATGTTCTCATCTACCTTGGGCAAAGTAGATCATTGAATTGAAGAAAGAGCAAGGTCAAGGCCACCTGGCAGCTATATAAAAACGTTTACATTTACACCAGTTTTTATGGATCTCTTTGTTAAGGACTGCCAACTCTTTGTAGTAATTTTTTATGGATCTGTTAAATAATATTTAAGCAGTTTTGTGTTTGTTTTCCGAATAGATAAATCTGTTACACGGGTTATGTATAACCCATGGATATGATCCCTTGACATGATAAGTGAAGCTAAATTCTTTCAATGCCGTGCTGGAATTGCTTTGCTGAACGTATTACTATGGTTTCATATTTGTCATTGTATTTTTCCATTTCAGATAAATGTCCGGCTACCACAGCATCAACTAATAATAAAATTATGTTGACTCTGTCTACTACGGATCCTATGCCTGACCCTGCACCTGTTCATGGCTCTGAAGTGTATGGTCCTGAAGGCAGCACACCCATAGCTACTGAGAGTTCATCTAACATTAAAAACCAAACTGTCATTATCGCAGTTATGGCAGTCATTGTTTCATCAACAATTGTCCTAGCTGTTGTCATTTTTGGGCTTAAATCGAGAAAACGCAGAGGTAAGTAATTATCGAACACAGTATCATTTTAAAAGAAAATTAACAATGTTTTGATTTATTATGTGGCCAAGACTTATATAATGCATGATATGTTGTACTTTCACGATTATTATTCGCATGGGTTTATTATTCTTAATGCTGACATGTAAGCTGTTATAGTTCAATTTATAAGTTACAAAAAAGATATTTAATGCAGATAGCACCGCACTATCAGATCAGCTTTCAGTGGCTTAGTGTATCTTAACACAGCAAAGAAACAAGTTCGTGAACCGAAAACCCACAGCTACCCTCTATAATTTAGCCCGTACACCGGTTTCAGGTTCATAAAAGTTCTGATCGGAACATCTGGACATGTGAAAATTTTTCAACCCGGCATTTCAAATTTGACAATTCAAATCCCGGTCCCCAGTGCTTTCTAATGGCATTTTATGAATGCTATGGCCATTGATGTCGCCCTCCTCCTTTATCCAGGTTTAGGATTGACACTAGAATACAAGCAGTGGTGGCGATACGCCACCACTGCTTGTATTGATGTTTGTAAACAGCTTGGTTGATGTTTGTAAACAGCACCCAGCACTGCCAACAGCCATGCTAACCAATGAGCGTATGAATTCAGCCAGTAACAGCAAAACTCTGATAATAATTGATAATTAATGAGAAACTAATTAACCAGCAACTTGTTCAATTAGAAACTAATGGGCAAATGGTCCTGTGACTGCTTGTGCTGGCAAATTGCTTTTAAACATTTTATTGTAAATTATGTAAATACTCATTTCATAAGTCTACATTTCCAATTACTTGTGACTTTAATAAATCGGATGCAATTTTTTTGTCTCACTAATGTGAAGTTTCCAACTTTAGGTGAAGTTACACTTCCAATAGATGCTTACTACACTGACGTAAACGGTAAATTTCTGCGCAACTTGTACTTTAGATCAACATGGTGGTTGATGGCAAATATATTTTTCTTCACTTTTGGGTTTAAAGTTCGAATGTTCCATCTACATGTGAAATTAAATGTTTTAATGTTGGATTGACATTTGATACTGAATGTTCAAATGTTGGTTCAACATGCAAAATTGAATGTTATTTCAGTATGTGAAATTGATTGTTTGAATGTTGGTTTGCCTTGAATGTTTAATTTTGGTTCAACATAAAGTTATGAAAATGAATGTTTGAATGTTGGTATAGTTCATTTCAGTCAATAAATATTAAACACTTTGTGAAAAGTTTGAGTGCCTAGTGATAAAGCTTAGAGCTGTAAATGAAAATATTTATCATTTAATAGAAATACATATTTATTTATCTGCATAATTTATGAAAGCCAGTCACAGCTCAAGGATTAGAATGTAGTTTAACTGTACTCTTTGCCTCTATGATGGTCATTTCGACTCTGTGCTGAACATTACTATCCCTGGTAGATTGAGTATTTAATAAACTAAAGATGCTTTGATTTGTGAAAGTTTAAAAATTTAAACATACATATAATTACATAAGCGCTATTGCATTGATGCTTATTATGTCTATTTAAACTATATTTTGATGCCTGTAGATGCATCAGTAGGTGACTTAACTCGACAACAGGTTGTTCTCATCTATGCAAGTGACAACCGTTTTCACAGCGAAGTTGTTCAATGCCTGGCAGCCTATCTTCAGAATCACTGCCATTGTGATGTCAGATTTGACCAGTGGTTTCAGACAGAGATCTGTGAAATTTCTGCACTCGATTGGATCCTTCATCAGCTCAGATCAGTGAAAAATGTGATCGTTGTACACTCAGAGGCTGGTTTTCGTCAGTACAACACAGAGGTTGCATATGAGAAGATCTTACACGAGACACCACTGGAGGACATGTTCTTACCGGCAGTGTTGGAACTCCACAGCGACTACTATCTCAAACCGAAGTCTCGGAAACTCTTTAAGGTCGCATTTTCTTACACAGATCCTCAATTTTTCTTAAGCGATTTCCACTCTGGCATGACCTACGAACTGATGACAGATATTGAAGATCTTGTCCTTACTATTCATGGTCTGTCAAAGAATGGCAGGAAAGGCAAAACAACGATGGCAGGCATCAACCACACAGATTATATTCAAATTCCAGAGGGCCTTGCACTCGAGAAGGCCATCACAGAGGCAACAGAGTATTTTAAGCAGAATCCCAACTGGTTTTCTGATTTCTATCGGATAAAGAAAATTGAGAATCAGCATAGAGTTTCATCAATGGCCAAGAATTGGACCAAAGAAGAACACTCGGAATATGACTCTGGCTTTTGCATGAGCACTGAAAGCCAGACTAAAGCATTTAAAGCACCCAATGATGATGATGATGATGGTAGCTCTATGTCTAGTGCCAATATTGAATTACAGGCAGTTATGTTGAACAAAGATTTTGAGTGTACACTGAGTTTAGCAGGTTGAGGGAACATGACTTTTAATTATGTGCAATCAAAATCAGGAATGAACTCAAACCCAATTGACAAAAACGTGTGTGTAACACCACTTAACGCAGTTAGAAATGCATCTTCTTGCAAGCAGATCTGATGAGCTTCATTTGATCTGGAACAATTATGTTGCTAATGCAGTATCTTGTCCCCATACCTATTTAACCAGGTGTTAGAAGCAGTAATGTCACTTTAGCCTTAACAACAGTCAGGCAATACACTATATGGAGAGATGTTGAGCAATTCTTAAACGATTTCCACTCTGGCATGACCTACGAACTGATGACACATATTGAAGATCTTGTCCTTAATATTCATGGTCTGTCAAAGAATAGCAGAAGGAGCAAAACAACGGTGGCAGGCATCAACCACACAGATTATATTCAAATTCCAGAGGGCCTTGCACTCGAGAAGGCCATCACAGAGGCAACAGAGTATTTTAAGCAGAATCCCAACTGGTTTTCTGATTTCTATCAGGTAAAGAAATGTGAGAATCAGCATAGAGTTTGTTCATCAGTGGTCAAAGATCTGACCAAAGAAGAACATTTGACTCTGCAGGACAGTTCTTTTTATAAGTCGGATCCTCTTTCGAAATATGACTCTGGCTTTTGCACTAGCACTGAAAACCATACTAAAGCATTTAAAGCACCAGGCCTGGACGATGATGATGGTAGCTCTGTGTCTAGTGACAATAATGCAAATATTGAATTACAGGCAGTTATATTCTACGAAGAATATGACAATTTACACTGTGTCTTTAACATGTCAAAGGAACATGATTTTTAATTATATGTAATCAACATCAGGAATGAACATAATCACAAACATAAATGACAAAAGTGTGTATGTAACACTACCTAATGCAGTGAGAAAAGCTTTAAGTATACAAGCCTCTCTGATGATTTTCATTTGAACTGTACTATATAAATTTGCAATTAAGATTACAATTGTGACATACAGTAGCTAATAGAGTTCACTCAGTAATGTCCATATACCTAAATGCAATTATTGTTATCCAACATAAATGAAGTGCTACCCAAGGATTCAGAAGCACTCTCGACAAAGTCAGGGCTATCACTGACTGTTAAAATTGTTGTATTGTTGTTTATTCTCAGATTTGGGCATCTGTACTGATTAAGTATCAAGATAATTATATAGCACCTTAAGTACCTCACAAAAGTTCTGCACATGTCACTATAATTATGCAGATATAGGCCTATGATCCGTCCTCAGGATGCTCCCTATCAAGCACAGGACTGAACACAAAACATGTTTTAACTTCCCAATCTGGATCCAAGGAGCGCCAGCATAGATAGAGATAGGCAGTAGGCTATAAGTACTGTAATATGTAATACAAGCAAATTTCTGTTGATGGCAACGGCCTTTATTGTCTGTGATTAAACTTTGGATCCATCCATCCATCTAGGCAGGTTAATCCAATCTGGACACTTTTATTATTCCATATTGCTGTTGTTGCAGCCCACAACACAAGGCACTGCAACACATGATTGAAGTATATGAAACCACAAATATTTTTGATAAAATGCAGTAAAAATCAAAAAGGTCTGCAAAATTGGCATATTCTTATAGGCAGGCATAGAAAATTGCTGCCAGGGCATTACATAGCAATGGCTGATTCTAGCTGCCTGCACTCATGCTAGGATTGTAAGTGATATACAGAGTATAATTGGTTTTATTGGTGCAGGTCATTGTATGCATATACCATATATATAATAAAAGTTAGAGCTTCCAATTACATAAATAATCTTGTAGGCCTTTCATAAGATGGTTTTATTGGTACTGAATGCACATTATAATTTTGTGACTATGCATGCATAACTCATTAAAGTTGACTTTTGAATAGGTTGCAACTTTGTATGATTAAAGTTTGTTTAAATGTATCACTTTGAACATATATTTTTGTGACTTATGAATAGCTCATTAAATTTGATTAAGAAGAATTACAATATGTTGTAACCTATCAGGTTGATCATTGGTGTTTAGTAGTACTTGTATTGTCATGACTCATTGAAAACCAGTGTCTCAAACTTTGCATCATCAACATTGAACTACTGTAGTCTACTAATATAGCAATCTGAAACATTGTTTTGGTTATTTTAGCTATGTCATTTTTCAATCCTTGCAATTTCTTTAAGGTGTCTTTTATGAGGCTAGCAGCACTTAAAATATTGGCTTTGTAAATATGATGACAACTATCTGAGACACCATGCTGCATCTTTTGGCATGCAGCCTTGCTCACAACAGGCCATGAGTGCATCATGCTTACAAGTACTTTAAGATCTATTGGGGACGAGTTTTGTTATTTAGGTTGGATATCTTGTTGTATGTCCCATGCTGTGAAAACCAATGCAATTATATGGTGACTTTGAAGTGCAACCACAGAGGCACTAGTCGTTGTAGCGTTTCAGCACTTAGTGTTTTGTGTAGCACTTGAGCTGGCTAATACGCTTTGTGAATCACTTTAAGATCTATCAGGGACGAGTTTTGTTATTTAGGTTGGAAAACTTATTGTTTGTCCCATGCTGTGAAAATCAATGCAATTATAAAGTAACTTTGAAGTGCAACCACAGAGGACCTAGTCGTTGTAACGTTTGGATGCCTGGTTCAGTAGTACTTGAGTTTCCTAATGAGCTTTGTGAAGCTCTTTAACATGCATAGGATATAAATATCTTATTTTAGCTCGTTAACGTACCATGGCGTTTTTATGTGAAGTATGTACATTATTGAGGTATTCAACCGCAATTCGAATATGATGCACGAATATGATTCCGAATATGGATGGTAACTTGACTCACATGTTAAACTTGCCCTATCCTTTAGGTCTACACGTAGGCATACATAAGTCCATTTGTTGAAAACTGCACTTGGGGGCCATTCACATATTATATAACCCATAGAATTTAACAGCAGCTGTGACCCCACCCCTATATTATGTAACAGATATGCTACCTACCCCTTACCCCACCCCAGTCTATAAGCACATTAAAAGACAGGTAATCGACATAATTGTATTGCACAATTTGAAACTTTTATAACAATATAATGTTAGCACTTTAATAGTGACTATAGATCATGTTAGTTAGTAGAACTGCAGTAAAAATCATCATATGCGCAATTAGCAATGTAACAAAACTTACAAAAGCCATCTTAAAATTGTGTGCTCTCTCGTGCCAATGATGATTAGACCGGATGTAGGCCAATGGAGCTCCTCTGCATCTTAATAATCGGACATTTAATGGCGCTAAATTCACTTGTATTAATTTCGGTAACTAATTGGGTAGTCGAAGATTGTCACCATGTATCTACGTGTAGGCCTACTAATACAGCATGATATTACATGGTAGTGACGTAAATCCTATCTAAAAACACCATTTTTGTTCCCCTCCTGTTTTGCACTAGAAATGAGGATGTCGACAGTATCACACAGAATCGATTGGTTTAATATTGCACTATCAGGTAGGTCTATTTCTGGATAGTTTCGCGGTACAACTCTACCTATTTACTAGCGTATGATAGAGTGTATACAACAACTACAATTGGGTATTTAAGCAAACTATAAACTATTTACACATATTATGCAAAATGAAATCAAACATTGTGATAATACTTACCGATATAATTATTTCAAGTGAATTAATTAAAATTTAAAACAGAATCAAACAAATCACACAGAATTGAATTTACGAGCGTCTAAAGCTATGCACAGAAAATTGCTAAAATTGTAAACAGGAAATTGTTACAAGTGGATTTATAAATAATAAGTAAGAACGTCAAAGTCTTGTGAACTTCGATTAAACAATAAAGGTCCGTGGTATATGGAATTTCCATTTGGCAGGCAAGCAGGCAAAATAGCATAAGCTTAAAAAAAATTTTATAATAAAGAAACCTTCAACCTACCCCCCACCATACACAATACAACGCTGACAAAACAGGTACCCACCCACCTACCCCTTGAGCGTTATATAATATGTGAACGGCCTCTTGGGGTTAATTCCCAAAGTAACATAATGGCCTTTCTTTTTCCATCCCGTGCTTCTCAACCATATAGCCATTGCCTAGATTGGCTTCTGCCTCTAGTTAACAATGTTACTTACTCACATCGTTATCGAACGCACAATAATTATTTAGAGATCCCGCGTGCTGACGAACTTACCCGAGGTTGTTTAATCATAGCATTAGAACGCCATACAACTTGTAATCTCCAAATTCTAAAGCGCCAGTCAAGAGCCAACTTATTCACAGGAACGAAGGATTTATATGTATATTCGTCCTTTGACTCTATTCACATTACTTATTTTCTATTGACTCTCTCACCATTCCGAAGCAGTATTTTTTATTATTTTTGTGATTGTAGTCTGAATTTGTGACTGCTCATATCTGATGTTCCCTCAGCTCGTGTGCAGACGGTTCAATAAAGTACATGCCATACTTGACATACTTACTTATTCACATAGCTTTAGACAGAGAGGATCAAAATGAAAATGATTTTAGCAGTGATCTATGCCAATTTTCTAACCATTACTTGTTAAACAGTTTTCTGTCCAATAAAATTTCTACGTTCGCTTACAGAGATTTTGCAATATATCCATGTCTGATTTACTGCAAATACGGCGCCAAATAAATTTGATTTATAAATTGCTTTGTGATGGCCCGTTCTGCATCCTGCTATGGTATCAACCTCAATCGCAGGTGGTGCAATAAGCTTTTATAGATTTGTGGATGTTTGAATATGCTTTACCCTCGATAAAAAGTGGCATTGGCATCTATGATTGTGAGGCTACGATCATGGCTTGAGTTTAAAACATTTTGTTTACTAGCAGCTGTTTGATCAGTTGTGATATTGTGCAACACGGCCAAGGTATGTTATATTCCATTAGGTAAATTCTTATCTTACCAAGTGCAAATTTCTATTCTATGTAGGGAGCCTGCTATACAGTGCCGAGTAAGGAGCGGAGTATGATGAAGACTTTTGACGTTTATATTTTGTTTAGTTAATTGACGAAAAGGAAAAAAACTAAAGGTTTAAGCTTGATATTTCTGCTAAGTGACGCTATTTAGAAAGGTAGCATACCTCTGCAATATACCGAGAATATTATTATAAATACAAACTTCTGGTCACTGGTGTAGGGTAAGGTGTTACCAGATGTAAATCTTCCATTGTTTGTTAATGGACATGCCATGATTGCCAAACACTACTCAACGGTGTGTTGCTAAAACCGACTTCCAGTAAATGTAGTCAAAGCTTACGAAATTAGTGCGAATAATTATGTCCTCCTGGCGACACACTAATTTTTCATAAATGTTTGTAAAGTCAATATTCTGCTGTGAAATTTGCAATATTTGTCATGCCTTTTGGAAAATGTCAAACCTTCACTATCATGTTTTCTGGAATTCTCGCCTTTATCTGGTATTCTGATGAAACTGGATATTTATGCATATCTATCTAGTCTTCTAGCTGTAACGTTCACACCCAGACGCTGCCAATAGTCATAACACAACTACCAGCATATCTGTTGATCCATACAGGTTTCGAATCTGATTACAGGGCAGAAAAATTGTTTACATCGTCTTGTTGGTGGAAGCCTTTCTAGAGTGTATACTGAATGTTTAATCAGGTCTTTTCATTCATTCATTACGAAGATTTGTATAGCGCTCTTCAAGACTACTCAGAAGCACTTTTAAGTCTGAATGCGCTGCGAATTCTGTGTTTTTTGGCCGCAAATTTTCCATTTTTCGACCGCAAAAAATTTACAGTCCTAGCGATAAGTAGACCTCGCTCAGTAGAGCTGAGAGAGCGGCTGCATGGTGCCCTATAGGTGAGTAGCAGAAATGGTGAAGATTATAGGCAGGGGCAAGACCCAGCAAAGGTCGCGAGACCAAAGCAATGATATGGTGTGAGATTCGATGCTAACGGGGAGGCAGTGGAGCACATCCACCACATAGCCGGAGAAATGGCCAAATTTTGAAATGCTGCATATTTTTGAGTCTTGTCCTCAATGTCACCAAAATATCCTCAGTTGAAACCATCCTTACTTTGACAATGAAAATTTTTGTGTTTAATTATTCATCAGCACTGCAGTGACTCTTCAGAAGTTGCCTTATTACTTCATCTGCATTTTGTATTACTGATCACTTCAGATTATCAGCACAAGCAACTGACCGATTCGATTACAGACAAAATGTCAATCTTTGGAAAGTTGTTCAAACGGCGGACCAATCCTCCGCCGGCTGACGACCCCGCTGTAGCTGATGATGGAATGCAGATTTCGAAACCAACCAATGTGAAGCATGAATGGCATGTTGGGTTTGATCACAGTACCGGACAAATCAGTGGATTGCCTCCTGTGTGGGAAGCATGGCTTAAAAACTCTGATATCAGGCCAGTATTGTATTCTTTTGTTTAAAATCAGTAAATTAAGTAATTGATTGCAGTTGTTATCGTCGATTTATATGGAACCTGATCATAGATTTTTCACAGATTTATATAGAGCCTTTCAAAGGAAGACTTATCAGAGGCACTCCCAATGATACTACCGGGCCTTAATTCGGCACCTAGGTTTTGAGATCCACCACCGGAACTATGATATCTGCCACCTGGTAGAGTCAACCGGCCACCTAAATGTATTTCTGCTTCAATAATTAGTTGACCATTAGCATCTTGTTTCACACATTTTATATTATCTGAGTAGCAAATAGCTAATATACCGGTGTAGATTTGCCAAATAGGCTTAAGTGTTACAATTTTAAATATTTGGAACCCCTGGATGAACAATTTATCCTTTTGACGCACCCAACCTATCAACGTGAAAAAAAGACGAATTTTAAACTGATTTTTGAAATGTTTGCGGATTATAGGTAAAGATGCTCATCATGGGATGCTAGGGAACATATTCCAGAGAATGTAGCCACTCAGTAAAAAGCTTGGGTGTTGCATTGTGGAACAACCAGGTGACCCTGTGCTGCAGCAGAGTGTGAAAAGATCTATGGCTAGGAACGGATAAGTCGGGACATACAGCAACTCGCTGTGATAAGGTGGGGCATTGCACACAAGTCAGGTTCAAAGAAGCATTAAGTTCTTAAACTCGCATTAAGTTCTTAAACTCGATGTGTTTTCACATCTGCAAGGAGAGCAGCGGGATATAACTGTCCAACTCTAATCAGAATCGAATAATCAGGCAAGTCACAGCATTTAAGATTGATTACAGTTGTTTAATGCAGGAAAGAAATACTTGGTATTGCCTTAATCAACCGTTGATCATATAATGAATGCGTGAGGATGGCGGGGCCTGACTTGCAAACAAATGGCATATTATGCAAGTCTGGCACAGGTGATTAGACATACTCTAATGCAGGAAAGAGCATAGTTAGTATTGCCTTAATCAGCCTTTGAGCATATGATTGATTTTGTCATATGGGTATCACCAGGAAGTGGCTGCACGACATCCACCAAGTCCCTTTGAGGTATGAAGCATTTTTATTGACATCAAGATGTAGCTGGGCCGTGGACATGTGCCCGTATATCATCTGCATACTGCATAACTCCCAAAGAAGAACGATAGTGGCTATAGTTTGGAGTGTAGAGAATATGCAGCAGGGGCCCTAAGATGGAACCCTGTGGGAGACCTATTCGGACCATTGGATATATCTCACCTCGATAAAACATTGAGTCCATGACTAATTCAGCAATCTGCTGAAAATAGTCTTGCACTTCTTTTAGCCATGTTTTGCATTTGTTGCTTGGGTGTCATCCTTCAGGCTGCTACTATGGTAGTTCTTACAGAAGACAACTAACGGCCCCAAGACGTCACTGCGACAAAGTTTGATTTATGCTGCTTACTGCTGACATCCTTTCTAAAGTTATAAATTAACATGACCTACAGTCTTGGTGTAAGAGTAATTATTGATATTTTATGGTTTTAATTATTAATATTTCATGATTATATTTATTGATTTTTCATAATTTTCATTATTTGTATTTCATGTTTTCAATCATCAATATTTCATGATTATAATTTTTAGTATTTCATAATTTTAGTTATTAATATTTCATGATTATAATTATTGATATTTCATGATTATCATTATTAATATTTTGTGATTCTAATTATCAATATTTCTTGATTATAATTATTGATATTTCATGATTATCATTATTAATGTTTTGTGATTCTAATTATCGATATTTCATGATTATAATTATTAATATTTCATGATTATAATTATTAATATTTCTTGATTATAATTATTAATATTTCATGATTATCATTATTGATATTTCATGATTTTAACAGTGTCACAGAACAGAAACTCAACCCAAGTGCTGTTCTTGATGCTCTCAAAGCCTACGATAAAACTCTTCGTACCCAGAATGAGTTGAAATACATGGGAGCTGCCTCCGTGGAAGATCTTACATCTGGTGAAGGTGGTGATAGAAAAAGTGCCAAACGCAAAACCAAAGAGGAAAAGAACCTGGAATCGGAAAGCGTCGACAAAAAAGAGAGTGCAGCATCGGTGCCAGATGTTTTTGTTGAGGACACTTCTGCGTCAGTTATTAACAGCAACAAGAAGCAACTGGAGGAACCAAAAAAGGCAGAAGCCAAAGACGAGGATCTACCACCTGTGTTACCTGCCAAACAGAAAGTTTATGGACAGGTAATACTCCAGGATTTACGCTCTTTGTCAGAGGATTATTTTTATCTCTTGAGAAAGTTTGGTTACACTGTTACTAATTTTTATTTAAGTCATGCATTGGGATTCCTGTTTGAAAGCATTATGGACACACAGACTTGAACTGTTTTTCGTTGATGGTTGAACTTTGGTATATCATGAAGTAATCACTTATGTAAGCCATGTGAGCAATTTGTCCATCAAAATTATTTTGTGTAAGCCTTAACACAAGTTGCTTACTGTCCTTTTTTGTAAGTGAAAGCGCTGCTGTTATGTTTAATTCGATTGGTAAAATTCTCAAAACAAAGATGCTTTGCTAGCTATCTGCTTCTTATTGACTATGTGGGCTAATTGTTACTCTTTGTGACACCATTTAGGCTGGCATTAGCTGCATATATTTGATTGACATAATAGATGTGACAAGAGGCTGATGGGCATATTGAAAATTTCCATGATTGGCATTGTGTAGTGTCTCTGAAGCCAATCGTTAGTAGAATTAGAATGATCATTTTGTAAGTATTTGACCGGTGGCCGTTGATTTTCTGTCTGAGTGAGAGTTTTGTCTGTTTCTTTTCTAGTCTCATTATGCTTGGGTAGTTTAGTTTGTGGTGACTGGACTGATCGTCTATTTTCATTCTTTGAAGAACGTCAACAGCGAACTAGCGGCTGGCTCGATTGATTTAGAAACGAAGGAGCCAACGGAGAGACAGCCAACGATGCGCAAGAAGTCAACGAAGCCGACTATGACAGATGAAGAAATCATTGAAAAACTCAGTAAGACTGTATACAGATTCGGGGAAACGTAATGAATCCTATGCAGTTTGTTTATGTTAAAATGTTTTGTGTCTTTCTTACCTCCAGGCTCTTAAGGGGCCGTCCACATATTGCGTACGCAGCGAGGGGAGGGAGGTTTTAGATTTCGGCCATTTTGCGTACGGGTGTGTATGGTGGGGTGGGAGTCATTACGCAAATATAATTGTCTAATTCTGACATCCACTATACAGAATATGAAAATCAGAACTGTAAACCTAATCATAGACTATAGTCCTGCATAATCAGTTTGATATAGCATCAAAACTGTGAGGTGCTGTTAGCATAGGGTAAAGTGAGGCACCTACAGACTTATGGTAATCATAACTGCTGATTTATATTGTGCCTTTTCAAGAGAACCTAATTAGAGTGCCTATATACTAGCTTGAATTCTTTCATTCTGAGTACATATGTAGCAACCATCCATGGAGCCTACTCAGGCAATCTTATGTCCAGCCATGACTAAACAGATGACTGTTAGGCAGTTGACAGAGGCAGGCATATTGTTGTGGGGCAGCAACCACAACTCCAATGGGGCCCCATTCCAGGTGTAAGGCCCAACAATTCAGAAGGCTGGACAGTGGACACTGCCTCGGGGATGAAAGGACTCTGGGAGCAGGAAGCTATCCCGTGGCGAGGAGCACAATGCTCGACAGGAAGCTAGGTCAGACAGGTAGGGCACAGCACAGCCAGCAAGGCATTGCCAAACTAACGCTGTTAGATGTGCCTGCAGGGTAAGACCGCAATATAAAACTTCACACGATTAAGCTGAGACTGATTCGTATTTTGAAATATGACCAATGATCAATACGACAGATACCAAGAAAAATGATTTCATCAGTAGCCAAACACTACAGATAACTCATCAGTGGCTGGTTTTTACACATGCAGAGCTCAATCAGCCAACCCCATTCAGATTTTACGGACCTCATTCCAAACCCCCGGTCCATTTTGCAGTAAGACAGCATCAACGACAGCCGGTGAAATCTGCAGCACACGCAGAGCCATCTAAGACTTAAAGCCAAAGTGCACCGATTATTTTACTGATAAGCAAGGTCTGCAGCTTAATGGAAAGTAGAAGGTTATGGTCAAGAGTTGTTAGTAAAGTAAAAGCATGATCTTGAACCACAGCAGCCCTTTCAAGCAAGACAAGAGAGATCAAAAATGGTCTGGAGTGCAGAGAGAATGAAGAGGAACAGCAGAAGTGGGCTTGCACATCAGATTACTAAGGTACTTAGGAGCTCATCATTCCCGAGTTTGGGAAACCCCATGAGTAAGATCTTGTGCTGGTATACTATGCGTATATTTAATGTATTTGGGCTATTTTTCTAACCTACATCCTACTTGTCTAGATATGCTATGAAATGTCAACTATTAACTGTCCACCCTAGACACCAGATATAAATTATTGGTCACAGTGATTGCTTCTGTGTGAATAGAAGTGCTTCCTCATGTGAATGCTCAAGAGTCTTTTATTTGGGAAGTGGGAAGTTGTTTTGCTTAGTGTGAAAATTGTTGATAAGACAAATTCTACACAGTCGCTGATGATCAGCTGTTAACTACCAGGAAGTGTTTGCTTTGATATATGTGACTACTACGAATGATATCAAAGATAAGACTTTCGTTTGGATTATATAATAAACAAAGTGAAGCAGGAAGTGTTACCTGCTCGATATTTGTCCGATTACTGTCTGAGTAAATCTACCCTGGGCTCAGCCTCACCAGGTCCACTGATGCAATCTTTTCTGAATAGGCTCTACTACTGAAGTTCTATGCTTTATGGACAGTATGATGCAGGGAGGATAGTAAAATAAATGTCTGTTGAGTCATGTAATAAAAATGCTGTGGCATTGCTTCTTTGACTTTCCCACCTAGACCATCTCCTGTTCTATGTTCATTTGCTGACATCCTGCAAATCAAATGGCTTCAAGCTGACATTTCTTATATATTAAAGCATTTGCAAGTGTACAATAACCATAACCATCGTTTTTCTATTAATCCTTTTTTATTAATCCCATCAGACAGACAATAAAGCATAAATTATAAATTTCAATTAGCAAAAGTAGAATGAATTGGATGAATAGGGAAAAGTTAATACCCCTAAGGGACCGTAAGTCCCTCTGGCAGGGTAGCCCTTTCATATTTCAAGTTAACAATGAATCCTTGTTTATTCCTATTTGCTCTGTGTTAGTGTGGTACTGTATCATATGCATTTGACAGTTGGTACTCTACTCATTGAGACTCGGTCCACTTGGAATTCTGTTCCGTCATGTGTTTCTGACTCTCTCTCGTTGAGTCTATCTTTACACTCGACAGTGAAACTTGTCTCTCCATTTCTGCATATTATTCATAAATGTTTCCATTTGCTAGGCATGTGAGTTCACCCATGAGCTATTTGTAAGTAAGCAAATAAGTAAGTAAGTATATTATTTGTTTCGACTAACTGCTTATACGAGAGATGGTAGAGTCGTAGACTTAAGATATGACACTTCCTATCTCGCTGTGTATTTGGTGTGTGTGGTGGTCAAAGGAAACAAAACACGTTGCCACTTAGCAACTGGAATCGTGGCAACGATAATCGATCCCAGGGTAGGTGACGTGAACATTCTGATACACAGTGAAGATAGGAAGTGTCACATCTTAGTCTACGACTCTACCATCTTTGCTTATACCTCACTTTTTTACAAGACATTTAAATAACATCAAGAATTCTTGTAAAAAACGTTTTCCTGCTAAGGTTGTCCACCCTAAGAATAATGCAGTCTTGGCCTCATAGAGTAGGGCTGTGTGGTGGAAGGCATGGGTTCAGCACATGGCCCAGAACAAGCATTTGGGGTTGCATTTTCGAAATGTTACTGAATTGTGCTGTATCCCAAATGGAATGGGATTTTGCTTTGTAAACATTTAATTAAATTTTTCCATAGCCACTGATGAGCTGGGATGGTGCTTATTTCCTGAATGGGTTAGGGATAAATATAACCATTGTGGACTATAGACCACTTTAGCACACACAAGCAAATCGTTGTGCAGGGTTCAGTATGAAGAATTGAACTCAGTCATTATTATTAGATCACAAAGTGTGCTATGTGAAACTTTTGTGTTTTTTAAAGTATAATTGTTAAAAGTGTACATTGAAAGAAACATTTAATTGTACACTTTACATAATGATAACTTCTAATAACTAATGAGTTTGACCGTTTCCAATTTTATCTTTTAGTTAACTCCTAGTGTAGTTCTAAAGATATATAAGTTGCTGATTATAACACTGTTTATCGAATTATGGAAATTGCTTTTTTTCAGATACCTTAGTCACTCACGAAGATCCGCACTTAAAGTATCAAATGAAGCAGAAAGTTGGATCAGGGTTCGTACAATTGAATTACATTAAATTGTAGCATAAAACTTAGCATTATTTTTATAATTCATTGAAGTTATTTTACGACCTGTCAGTAGCAGAAATAGATGTCACGTCACAACTATTCGTATTCGGTCCAGCCAATACTATTTGGCCGAATACTTAATAGTAATTTTGGCCTCTATTCGGCTCCAGAGCGAATACGAAACGAATATTTGGTAGAGCCCTAATAATAATAGGACGATTTGCATTACGCCGTAGCACATCCGAGGGCAAAGGAAAAAACTCTGTACATTAGTTTTAAAGTCAGTGATAGTCATCACTGATGTTAGGTGTTAAGCGTTTATAGTGCAGTTATAGTTCTGCTTGAACCTGTCCTCTGCAGAGCATGAATGTTTTCTTACATTACGTTATGTCTCAGTGGTTGTGCAATCTATTAATAGCGCTTCTGGAACGGTGTGTGAGGCAACAGAGATCTCGACTGGACAGGCCGTGGCCATCAAGAAAATGGATCTAGACACTCAGCCGAAGAAGGAACTAATCATCACCGAGATCGAAGTGATGAAATCCCGGCGCCAGGAAAACATCGTCAACTACCTTGAGAGCTACCTGGTCGGCCGAGAGCTCTGGGTCGTCATGGAATACCTTGATGGCGGCGCCCTGACAGACGTCGTCACGGAGACGGTGCTGACGGAAGGACAGATCGCTGGCATCTGCAAGAGATGCCTTGAAGCGCTAGCCTTCCTTCACGAACAGAAGATTATTCACCGTGACATCAAAAGCGACAACGTGCTTCTTGGTATGAACGGAGAGGTGAAGCTGACCGACTTTGGATTCTGTGCGCATGTCACGGTCGATAAGCAGGACCGAAACACCATGGTTGGTACGCCGTATTGGATGGCACCAGAAGTCGTTAACAGGTGAGAAAGGTGTTCATGCAGTATCATAAATTAGAATCGTAAGTAGTGTATTGTACAGTGAATGTGACGTATTGTAGCTAAGCTGCCTATGTCAAAGGCAGCGTTTCATAATCTCTATAGACAGCGGAACCCTTTTGATGATCTTTAATCTTTTGGCGAACCCCGTCTAAAACAACATGTTCTGTTGTTGTTACATATGCTTGAGAATGCAGATAATTATCGGTTTAGGCCTTGATCAGATGACTAGTAACACAGATATCAATGATATATGCATTCTCTGTCATATATAGTTATACACAGATGTTAAGGAAAATGCATTAATTTATTCACACTGAAAGTTTCCACGGAACATTTGTCTTCACCTCACGTAGCCTAGGGTTCCGCGGAACACAGTTTGGGAAACGCTGGTCTAAGGAATTATGATTATTGCATGTGAAGTGACCATCGAATGATCGCTTGTGTATCATGATAAAGCTTGTATGGTGTGTATTAGTTTAGATGTTTGAGGTAAATGAGGACAACTTATAACACTTGTTTAGCCTTTTGACTTCCTCGTTTCACTCTGCAGAATTTCCTTGTTGTATTTTGCCTCACGATTTTCTGTCACCTTCAGCTTGTAATTTGTAGTGTTCTTTTGAACGAGTAAACAAATAGATCGAATCTACTTCACTATTCTAAGTTTTACTTCTCGCAATTTCTGTATTTTGTTCCTCATGACTTCTTTCTTTTTGCTGTTTGTCAATATAATTGTACATGTTGATGTCCACATTTTTGGTCTTGCATATCGTCTTGTACATTATACTGAACTGTGTAGCTTCTCAAAAACCTGTGTCACAAGTGAATTCCAGTATCACATCTAGAGTCTCGTGTAAACCGCTAGATCTGGGGCGGGAAAAGCTCTGAGTAGAAGTCTTGAAGTGGTGCTATATATGTTTTGATTGATTGATTGATTGATTGATTGATTAATTGACTGATTGATATAAAACATATTGGTAGTATTGAAATTTGTAACATATCAGGTTAGTTCAAATAAAATTATGCAAAATCTAATGTTTTCTTCAGGAAGCATTATAGTTACAAGGTGGACATTTGGAGCCTTGGTATAATGGTGATTGAAATGATTGATGGCGAGCCACCGTACCTGAACGAGACACCTCTGCGTGCGCTCTACCTGATAGCATCGAGCGGCAAACCGGAAGTAAAGGAGCGACACAAAATATCCGAAGAACTTGCCGATTTCCTCGATCGAAGTCTAGAAATCGACGTCGACACACGGGCTTCTGCAAAAGAGTTACTTGCTCACCCATTTATGAAGAAAGCCGAGAACCTCTCCAGTCTGAAGCAGAATATCATAGCCGCTCGAGAAGCGTCAAAATAAGTCGACTGAGCTTTGTGTTCATGTATGCTTCTGATATTGTATTTGGTAGTCGGCAATATCACTTTGCAATGCAGTTTCTGCAAGTGAAAATATGATATTGTCATCTTCATAAGTTTCCTAGTGAATGATAAAGAGTCGCGGGTGACATTATCGTTAGTTGCAAGATTTTTTTAGAGTGTGAAGTTCTTTGTTTCTATAACATTTCTGTGGCTGACATAAAAAACTTGTATATTTTTGGTGAATGCAAAGAAGTGGGTTTGTCATTTTGATCTACATAGATTTGCATCATACTGAAATGATGGCCATATTATTTACAAGTTACAAAGAATACTTTTGAATTTTTAATATTTCATTTTATTAATGTGATTGTCAGTGTTAGACTTTTGTTCTGAAAAAAACTACAGAACTAAGGCTGAATATTTTTATTCTTTGTCTGTTTGGCAGTATAGTATCGTTATCATCTCGTTAGATGGGACTGATAAGGTTATACTGTCATGTAATTTTTTGTACATATATATATATTTTTGTACCAGTATTTTTATATCAAGTACGAGTGCATGCTTAACACTTTAGCAACGAGATGCATTGGCTTCCCATTCGCTTTTAGTACACTTGCATCATTAAAGGGTTAAAGAACGCCACTTCAGGGGGGTGTCTTCAGAGATACAGTGTATAGTGTAGTTCATCATGGTCATTGATTTTGTTTTAATAATGCTGAGACGTTCACTGTTTAAAGTTCATGACCTTACACGACTTGACTGCATTAATCCTTAAGGTTAGTAATTAATTAGTAGTGCACGGTGACTTGTAGTTTGAGTGATCTTGCCGTTAGATGAAAGCCTAGAACTTCCAAACTTTGTGTTCAGATTGTGTATGTATAGATGTCCTACGTTTGATTTAATTGCTGAGTGGTTGCCATGCTGTACTTTGAGCAGATGGAATGGGGTAAAGATTGCGAGGTTTTTGTTCCACTAGTCCAAACTGGCAAACAGGACCATAGAGTATGTCAGTCGAATCTTAAGGTCTGGTTAGAGACTGAGTGTCCTCTGGCTGCTGATCATGGTAGACTTCAAGGGCTTTTGTCAGTTGGGGTTTTGGAATCTGTCTCAAGGAATGAGATTGTTGTCTCTGATCTTCTGATTATTCAAACATTCTATCAAGATCTCCTGAAGAGGTTGCCAAGCGAGCACGTCATACGAAATAATAGCTACATGATAATTGAAAAATCCTGTATCACATCTAGGTTTCGTAGATTTTCCTTTTTAATTATGTTGCGCTTGCTTGACGGCTTGTATGCTCTTGATGCTGTTGTTTTGAGTTTGCAGTGTAGCGTCCCATGGCGTGTATTGCCACAGTCTGCAATGACAAGTATTCATTCAGAATAATTTATGTAGCTCCCCTCCAAGATGACCTACTCAGAGTCATTTCCAGCCAAGTTCCAGTGGTACAGAGCTGTGTTCAGATTCTTGTAGAAGATATACATGCTTTTAAAAGGTATTTATGTTTGCTTCCAGAAACCAAGAATTCCAAGTGTCCTGAAATTAATTTGAAGACTACTTCCATCATTGCTTCAGTCTGTCATTTGTTTTCTTATTTGATTCTCGTTTAATGATTCCTGTGTTTCTTTTTATTACTAAGTTCTGGTTCATGCATTCGTGTAGTGTGAAATGCACGTGTGTGAAATGCACGTGTCTGTATTGCTCTGGTGAATTTACTGATAGTCCTAAATGTACATCTGCACTATGCTGTTCATTGTTTACACAAGTCATATTTGGTGTATGTTTGCCACTTTTGAACATTGCATATAATATGTTTGAACAGTTTGTGAGTGGGCATGTTTGGCTGACTGCTTAGTTGATATTTTGCTTTTTTAAAGTTTAGTTTTTTAAACAGTTTGAGTGCATTTCTAAGTTCATTTCAGATCATTGCCATTCTGAATTGCAGGAGATAATTGCTGATGTTTTAGTTGCTGTTGGCCTGTATTAGAGCTGTACTTACACCCGTCCACATAATAAGTAGAGTGGCATCACCACTCGCCTGAAGGCAGATTTTTTAACAATGCCACTTACTGGCTCGTCCATCTAGTAACGTCCCACTGTGGCCATCAAAAATGCTGGGAATAAATTTGGTTTTTGCGCAAAATTGTTGCAAGAGAAGATAAGCAGAGATACAGACTTTTTAAATTGACGACTTCATAATCGTTATTGGCTATTTCAATAATCAGCTACACTCTATTTCGGCAATAATGACATTGATACAGCTCTACCATCTCTACCAGGAGTTTGAGAGTGATCGTGAAATGTTTTTGGCATTGATCAATGATCATGTGTACAATATCAACCAAAAATCGATGATTTGACCAATCACTGGAGCAATTTATTTTAATGAAATGTCTTGGATAGTGCATGTATTGCACTGCTTATTATTCCACTCAATCTCATTTTCACTTCTTCAATTGACTCCTTGTCCAGTATTTCGATCACCATGTGTGTGGCAGATAGCCATGTGATCGAAATAATGTGTATTTTGGCATAAATAAGTAAACATTGCAAAAGTGAAAGTAAAACAAATTGTGTAGTTTTACAATTTTTACATGCAACAGAGTGTCACATTGATATTTAGCAGTTTTGCTGTCCTTGAGTAATATTAACACGGCCGATATCTATAACGTAGTCACTTATAAATGATGGTAGGCTACAAAAAGATTCAATTTTCATTTTCAGCTTCTAAGTCATGAGAATCAAATATTTTGTAGTTCACAGTTTTCAGAACATTTGAAACGGTCTGTATTCACTTGGGTCATTTTAATTCAATATTTTATACAATGATAGTTTTATCTAGAATTTCTGTAGGTTTTTGATCTGCAGGTTTCTCAATTGTGTGTTCTACATCTGCCAGCTGTAGCATATTCTGATCATAACAGAGCATAGATCAAAATTTGTGTGGTTAGAATTCATTTTAAGTAAGCTCAATCTGTGCTATGACAAACAAATTTTATGAACAATCTGTGAACCAATAGCACGACCAGAGAGAGGAACTTCGTTACAACTTGTGGTGTGAATAATAGTCTTTTGGGTAAGAGATGTTTCCTGCGACCAGTCTTGTTATCACCCATAAAAATTTTTGACTTTAAAGTTCCTCAGTGGCTCTGTAGGAACTGAGAATCTGAGACTCTGAGAATCTCGAAGTCCTACATTATTTAGACACAGCTGAAAAATATTATGTTTATAATTAATTATATTTGTTCATTATTAAAAGCTGTACCGAATAGCATGTTTTATTATTCGGCCGAATATGAATAACAGGCTGCACTATTCGGCCGAATAACAATACAAACAGTAGGCGACGAGAGAGTGGGCATAAGTAAGAAATTTTTCACAATGTAAGATTTAACTAATTTGTACAATGGTGATCTCCATATTTCCTTCAATTCTGAATTTCTTTAAGTGGAATGACAGAAGAAATTATTTTTCCTTCTTACAAGCTCTTTTATTTAGACAGTTTTTGCGCTTGAACCAATAACTAAAGATGAAAATTCAGTTAAAACACAAACAGAGCCCAACAAAAACTGAAGCTTAAGCGAGGTTAGGCCCCGATTTCAAATTTTAATATCAGTTCCATCTTAATCATAGATGACAAGGTTTTTATGAATACAGGTTATTACTTCTCTCCATGAAATTGTGCAGTAAATTAAAAGAAAATATCAGGTTTCCAGGACATGACTATATTCTTCAGCATGTGTGTATTTTAAGTGATGATTTTATGCTCTTTTGAAGCTTTTCGAATGACCAGTACATACTGCATAGCACAAATGGCCTTGGATTATTGTCCCTTATTGTAAAATGTTTCCACATGGAGCTTTGCTGAGTAAATTTTTCAGAACGCTCAATATACTGTAAATTCTGAATTTAATGAAAAGGTTAATAGAATTTAAGATTACAAGCTAAACTGCATAGTGAGCATTTGTTCTATATAGCACTTTTAAAAAATGAAAAACTTGCACTTAAATTTATTTAGCGCTGTAGCTATTCGACAAGTACGAATAAACTATCCGGGGCACCATTCTGTCTTAAGCGAATTGAATATGAATATTCGGTACAGCTCTAGTATTATTCGATTCTTTTGGGCTGGTGTGAAAACAAGAGCCAAAATGCTAACTGACATTTATTGTCTGGCAGCAGAGTACTATCATTTAAGCCAGTTGCAAGACGATATTTTCTAAACTAGGTGCACAGAGTTGCCCAAGTGTGAGTTCGTTGATGGTTATAATAACGATGCTTTTGAACAGTACACGTCGTCGGAGATGCTCTATGGCTTGCAATTGGACATACTCTTATTGTGTCAAATGAGGTCAGGTATAGAGGGTCATTGTTAAGGCCGGCAACGGGTAACCGAGTACCCGGGTACCCGGCCGAAGCTGACTACCCGGGTAATGAAATCGGGTTTTGGGTACCCGGAATTCCGTAAAATTGCGTGATATTACCTGAACATATGCCAGAAATAACCCCTTGGTCGTATTGGCTGACTGCCCGGGCAATGAAATCGATTCTCGGGTGCCCGACAGTTCGTAAAAATGCACAATTTTCTACGTTTCCTAGCAAAATATTTGTGCGGTTGGATACCCGACCGCGCGGGTCGACGGATACCCGGGTTGTCATTTCAACATTTTTTGACAGCCTTAGTTATTGTGTGCTTATTACAGTCTCTCGTGTCCATGTCATTGGTTGGATCTGCAGAAAACTTTCCATGTATTGCAAGACTGGAACAGTGCCAGTGATGCTTGATGATTCGGTTGCTGAAACCAGATAAACCAATTCCAGAGGTCACTTAACCAATCAAAAAGTTCAAATTTCAGCCTATTCATATTTCTCAATGTGCTGTAAGAGTCACTTTGCGCTAGGTGTTTAATGATGGTGCTTCTGTCATCAAAAGTTTATCATCGCTATTATTCCAAAAGGCCAAACGTAACGATATGAACATTTTTACTGCTGTATGTTGTGATTTAAACTATTTTATGCTTCTTATGATTATTGTTGTCTGAAAATTGGCGGAGACTTCGTAAGTCTGTCTTTCCATATACGATATCAAATATCAAAAACTCTTACAATATTTCTGTTGATAGCATAGTAATGTAATGACCATCTGAATATTTATGCCTGTTTGTCAGATTTCAGCTCAAAGTGTTGAAATTGCGTGATATTCAACTATGCAAGACGCCTTTGAAAGACTAGTATATTTGCTAGATAAATTTCTGACTTACACATAATGTATGCATATATAAAGTTTCTTGAATAATCTTTTACGACTTGTCTCTGTAGCCTCAGTTTAACAACACTGTGTGATAACAGAGATCATTAGCGTCTCCCTCCTCTTTTCTCGAGGCTTGAGACTGGCGCTGCCAGAGTGCAAGCTGTAGCGGAGTCTGTCTCCCTGTCCTCATAAAGAGGATTTGTGTGAATCTTGATAGGCTTGTGAAACCCACAGAATAGGTGCACAGATGATAGTTACAGTTATACGTACATTCCATTGAAACACGTAAGTGCTTCCATGTGTTCTTTTGAACAGGCCAGCTGTGTTGGAATTTGTCAATGTACATGTCTGAGTGGGGTTCTAAGACCTGCACGCTATGTTGTGTAGAAAGGTTTCTCCCGTGAGCAAAGATGCCGCAGAATGTCATCTTTCTTTTGGACTATTAGTTCCCTAATTGCCAGCTCTGCATTTATTTCTTTGTGACTGTCCTGCAGATGTTATTGCAAATTCACTTTGTGATTGAGTCAACAGCTGCTCTGTTAATAGCCAATGCCATGAATAATGCATAATTTTTTATAGTAAGATTGGAATGTTGTCTATATTATAGGCCATGAGGAACCATTTTTATTCTTATTGTGAAAGTAAAACAATAGCAATATGAATTGATACTGCTGTCTGCAAAGTTACTACGAGTCTTTATTTTCTATAATAAGACCTGTTTACTTGTTTGTGGTGCCTTGTAGAATAGAGTTGTCCTTTTCATGTCTTGATTCCTTATACGTACTCTAACCCTATAATAACCAGCACATAGTTAAATGTAAGTCTTAATCGTTAATGCTGGTCACTAAAGGGTTAATTCTACGAACCAAGAGTGTGGATCATTATGCTGTAAGCTGCTGTATGTTTGTACACCATACTTCTTAAAAGCACGTGACCATGTGGCCAATATGTAATGTATAAATATACATGTGTATGGGTATTTATGGAGTTGTAACAACATTTAACAGATGTAACAATGCTCAACTTCGTTTTGCTGAGAATACCTCCTACACGGAGTTGGGAGATCATAGTTGGATGCTAAATTGCATGTAATGTTTACATTTGATATTTACATGATATTAAATGATTACATATGTTGACTTTTAAAGCATGAATTCGGAAATCTGCCTTTGTACTGTGGTCTACGAATAATAAAGGCTGCACACAATGATGATAATAATGGAACGAATGGCATATCTGGAACGGGTGCTAATAGTTGTTCCACAGGGCCAGTCGCTTTAAGGAGCAAAAAAGTTTCCAGTGATGTGTTCTGACCTAAATGTTGGTAATTACAGATGTAATTTCTCGTTTTTTATTTCGCATCTAAATGACTTCGTTGAGCATGCATTTCTTTTTGTTTAAGATGCATTGAGCACATTTGTACAATGTAATTGTTCCTGAGGAGAATGTATTGTCAATTTACTGTGACCTGCTCTCTGTGTGTGTATGGTTCATGCTTCGACTTGTGTTCGTAATAATTCCTATTATTACATTTGTATAGCAACATTATTTAGAAGAATAAACATTTTGAAGCTTTAATTGATTAATGACGTAGATGCTGAATCTTGCTCAGTAGGATATTCGCATTAGTATGAGAGGAACTATTGCTTGAATATTTCTTGAACAACTAGCTAGTGCTGTGTATTTTTCTAACTTAGTGTTTTACAAATGGTTCAAATTAGTCGGCACTCTGTGAAGTATAAATAATTGCGAAAGATGAGGAGGAGGTTCTTGTTCAGTGTACTGCTGGCCAAATGCAAATGTGGTCTATTTTCTATACATGCGTACGTGCATACATACTTACATACATACATACATACATACAATGTGTACACATGCATACATACATTTTCTCCAGATGCATCCATTTCTATTAATCGAAAGAGAAGGCACTCGTTTTTTTCGTGGGTTTTTCAAAGCGAGCGTATAAAACAGAAGTATGATCTATGAGTTACAGTTTGCTGGATTCTGCACAGATGAAGAATTTCATAGTTTGAAATTTATACGATCAGTAATTTTACCTGTCCTTTGCAATTTACGGAGCAGTTCCGGTGTTGTTTATTTGGTGCCACAATGTGAACTCCTAAATATGTGTACTCTCTGTTTACGTGCCACGCTGGTTACCATAAAATAGTGTTACGTCCTCCTTGCTGTTAACATAGCATAAACTGCACGGTACGGCTAAATATTGACTTTCGGCATTTGATATGATGTGTTCACACTGTACGTAATTCTATAGATTGCAGCTTTAGACTAATGTGCCTTGAGACTATAATTGCTACCCTATCCTTTATATTACACCAGTGTTTTAGTTCACCAAATGGTCCATTCTGTTGAAAATCTCCAGTTATCCCCATTATGTGCTAATCATTCTTTTCGTGCCATTCGTGATGTTTTACCCTCTCAACACATAAATTGTCATCTTGTCATTTTATTTTGAACATATATTATGGGTGTGTGTGTGTGTGTGTGGAATTCGAGTTGTGGCTTTATGCTTGCGTTGGAATTTGTAGAAGTTTTTGGGCAGTACTAATGACTACATGCATCCGAATCATGTTGTGCAAGCCAAGATTGTTAGAATGCTTGCTGCTGCCATGTTTAGTGAAGAAATACATTCAATTACACAAAATCAGTAAAAGATGTGGTAGATGAGGCTGCATGTGTTGCTGTTTAACTTAGAAATTCATTAGTTTGTGGCTTCCATATTTTACACTTCTAATTACAGGCAATGACTGGTTGCAGACCGTGTGACCATGTAATTGTGTGTACCTGCTAGACGGTTTAAGGGTGTACATACGCATTCAATGACAACCAGAATATGTTGAGGCATAATAGGCTTTGTGCTAAGACACCAGTCAGTTTGATGTCAAGACCTGCTGTTGTCTTGGCCTTTATGTTTGAATGCACAACTTGCTGCAGGGCTTAGTTTCGCTCATTATGACAACGTTCGCTTCGTAAAGCATCAATAAATTATCTTGTGCACAAAATGTTTTGAAGACTTGTATTGGCTTGGTTAATTTTAAGCGGACATGTAAGTTAGGTTAATTTTAATCGTGCATGTAAGTTAGGCTAAACTTAAATCGGGCTTTGCACGTTGAATCTGTGAACCACACATTTGATTAATAATAATAATATGGGCAATGAAACGCGTGTAAGCACCCTTGTATGCAGTGATCACAATTACGTTCTAGTCTTCCAATGATGCAGTTGAAGTAATAGACTTGTATGAGCCACCCTAGTACTATCTTCATCTGGTTCTTTATGTGAGGCATTGTCCACAGGTCAGAGGGGTTCCATAGGATTGGGAGTTGTCCTATTTTTCCAGACAATTCAAAAGGTGACTGTGCTTGATGTTTTTTAATGCCAAGTGCTACAGATCACTTGCAGTAGTCACCTTGCATAATGTAAAAAATGTTGATGTAATGTTTGCATGCTCCTCTGTGGTGACCGTGTATGATGACCTCCTCGACACCGCTCACTAATTTGTCAGGTAAAATTCGACACGCCGAATGCCACTCTGAATGGGTGCCTCGCTATTTAAGGTTCACATCTATCAGGCTATGTAAGCCTAGTTGAAATCTTTGCACTCCGTTGGTTAGCGCCTCTATGAGTCTCGTGTCAAGTGGTGCCTTATAAATTTGCAAATTCCACTACCGCATATGACCATAACGGTGACCGCATAATTGTTTCTCTTGCGGTAGGCTACTTGTTGTAATTTCAAATCCACAGGTAGTTTCTAGTTCAGAAATCCACCGCCTTTTAACAGATCTGGCGTATTAAGTGGTAGTCTCAATTATATACTTTTAACATAACAAGGGTTTAAAGTGGTTTAGAAGACGTTTAGTCTGTGTTATAAACACTTTAAACCCTTTTTATGCTTAAATATATATATATTGCTTCTTTAGCGTAGTAAACATTGCTTTTTAAGTGGTCGATAATAATAATAAAATTATTATTATCTGAGCTTCTGTTGCAAGTTTAAAACAGTAAGCTTATAGAACTGCATGAATGCATTCGCCAAGAGTAAACTGCGAGTTTCAGCATTTCGGAAGTTATCTGTCGTATCGAACAGTTTCAAACCTTCACTAATCCGTTCCCTCTTCTGAACTACACCACTAATTGCGCTCTGGCAGTGCCAGTCTCAAGTTTGGACAAAGGAGGAGGGTGACGTCACTGTTGATCTTAGTTATCAACCTATCAGAGTGTCGTTTAACTTTGGCGTACATTTCTATTCCCTGTTTTATCTATAGGTAATTATTTTGACGAAGTTCGCTCAAGTTAGACTTCGATTACGGGGCCTTTACAACCGCTTTGTAAGTCATGCTGATGTCACTGGATATTTTGGGGATGGGGTCAAAATAAAAATCTTCCAAATTTATTGGAATAATTAGTTCAAATATAATCACAACCAAGAGTATAATTATTAACATTAACCCTCATTTTGGCGTCCTCTTCGTTTGACGCCTATGGCCCCAACAGACCCAACCTCCCTCGGAGCCTGAGGAGAGGACATTCGATTAAACGGGGTCTCGTATACAATGTGTGTGTCATCTGGTCACCTGCATGGGCTGCTGGTTAATTCGAAACAGGATTTGACTGTGCGTGGTAGGGCCTATAGGAGGAGTCTATGTATACATCGTCTGTGTGTGGCTTTCAATCGATGAAGCTTACGTCTTTTTCTTTTCATTCGACGCTTACAGCTGAGTGACTACAACTTTTCGTCCCACTTTGTCTCTCGCTGCGCGTCCTAGTTCTTCGTCTCCGGGTAAATCGAGATTCTTAATCTGTTGCAAAGCGATTCTTGAGCTAGGCCTAATCGTCAGCTCGAAAATCCAGATGCAACGCGCAGGTTTTATCGCGAGCGCTGCGTCAAGTCAGTAGGGGTTCCAAAACATATCGAGTGAAGAGCATGTATACGCGTATTCGCTAAACAGATGACCAGTGGCGAGGAACTGTTACAGCGACTACAGGACCTATATTCCAGTTGAGCGAAATGAGAATGACAGCGAATGTCATCGTCACAAGATATATATTAGGGTGGTCCTTATCTGTGATGAAAAAAAATTCTTTAGTTTTTTTAGTGCTCCCACTATTCCATCTGGGGCTTTCTTCTTAGAAAATAATTCCCATCAAATTTTTTGGAGATTAGAGTGTATTTAGGGTGTGCTCAAGCCGGTCAAAGTCAGAGAAAATATACGAAAAACCTATTTATTTTCGAAAATTGATAAAACATAAACTGCAGTTGTTTCCAATATGTTTAACATAGAAAGTGGTAGACTAATGACCAAAATTAGGTTTATAATGATAATTTTAACTTTTACACAAAAATTATGCAATCTGGATAATAATTGAAATGTGTGACAATTTGGTGTGCAGTAGCCTAACTGCAATTTTACTTACTTTTCAGCATTGCTAATTTAGTACTGCATATTTTGGTCAAGGGTCATATGTCACTGCACTGTCTATATCACCCAACAGCTGCCATTTGTATTAGTTCAAGTTCTGAGTCTCAGGTAGAATGAATAGTGACTGGTGTTATCTCTACACCACCAGCAAACAAACGTGGAAGACTGAACATTATGATACTATCTGTCCTGTCATCAGTCAATAAGGCAAAGTAAGTGATCGGCATGCTGTGCAGTTATTTGCCCCAAGCATTTCTCCTTCTGGGGGGCAAATCTTGAGAAACAAAGCATTAAGTGATCCTCAGTTCACATAAACCTATATGGTGCTCAACCTAGATCGCAAGCTCACGGAATTACTTCCAGGTCTTACTGGGGGCAAAAAAGTAGATCATCACCCAATCATCGCGTCAGGGTCTGGCACTGAATACTCTAGGCTTATATTCTGAAGCTGCCTCCGGAACTGCTCAGGCGGTAGCAGATGCACTGATTGAAACTGTGCTGGATTGGTGCATCAAAGATCGTATTAAGGCTCTCAGCTTCGACACCACTTTCATCAACACAGGCATGACGAGTGGTGCATGTGTGCTGACTGAAAAGTTTCAAGAGAAAAAGTTAAGTACTGTATTTGGCATGCCATCATCACATTCATGAGATACTGTTGCAGGAAGCATTCAGCATCATAATGTGACCCTGATATCTAGCTGTTCAAGCGGTTTAAGATATTCTAGCCAAGCATTTTGACAGCTGATTGGAAGCCTGTAATACCAGATCTTGTTATTGCTGCTGCAGTTCTGAATACCTCTGACATCAAGAACTTGTGATCTGCCAACTGGAACTAACTCACTAGCGTGCTGATTGCCGAGAACTTCTCGAGCTGAATATATATATATATATATATATATATATATAGTGTTTCTACGAAGAGTACGATCACATGGCCTAACGTTCATGAAGCCAGGTCCTATACACCGTGCTCGTGTCGTGGCTGATCATATCAGCATGCTCTGAAAATATCCATCTTCAGAGACGCTGGCCTTAAGCTGGCAAAGAGAGAAAGAGAAGGCAAGGCCGTGGCAACTTCTGTGTGCTTGGGGCATTGGTGTATGTCAAGTCATGGTTCCTATCACGCCTTTCAAAAGTAGGTCCTGTAGATCTTTTGAAGCTACACGTCGAAATCGGCTCGCCATCATCTTTGGGTGCCCTCTAGAAACTTTATCGGCACCTCTGGTACCTACGTGAAGAGTTTGTGGCACTTGCCTTTTTTGATCCAGAAGTAGAAGCCACTGAGAAAATGGCTATGGTTGCAGAACTTAATCACAATGCTCAGAAGGACCCTTCAAAGCGAATTGTGGGGATTTGTTATCAGTAACACACGCAATTGTTTTAGATTCTTTCTCTCCCCGACTCCTTCCTTGGGAATCAAATTCGGACTAGCTGAGGGGTGAGGAAACTGGCCGTGATCTTCGAGTTGTCATCGATACAGCAGAACGGGGAGTTGCGTTGATGCAGGTCTGCAATGCCGGCTGGCCAAAGATGTGAAACAGACGCAATGTGTCCTCCAGGTAGTTGTCGAACACTACACACTGTATCCTGACTCAAATGAGTCAACCATAATCAAGTGCCTTGCTTCTAAGTCATCAACCGATACATAGGGTGGACCACTGAACATTTCGTCAATACTCTAATGAACTATCACTGACATGACATTATCAGTGTCGCATGAAACACTGCCTTGGATTACGCTAGTATAGTGACGTGTACCAGGGTGACATTTCTAAAGTCGAATTTTAAGGACCACCCTAATATATATATATATATATATATATATATATACCAGGGGTGTAATAAGCGGGGGATCAGAGGGGGCACCGCCCTCTTCCCCAGTTTCAAAACTGGGGGGGGGGCACAGCTCAGTGCCCCCCATGTGTCCCCCAAATCGGTTCTTTTTGTGTTTCTCCAATGGATTTTTAGGATGACTTTTGTTAAGATTATTTGTGCACCCCCATTTTTCAAATTTCTGAGGGGAACAATTAAAAAAGTGGGGGCAGGGGGCAAAAAAATGTATTGGCGCTTCGCGCAATATTTTTTAAATTATGCCTTCCCACTTTTCAAAACCTTGTTACACCTCTGATGTATAATGCAGCCAAGTAGATAGATAGTCAGATAGAAAGTCAGATAGATGGTCTGACAGATAGGCCTATTATTATCATTGTCATTATTACTATTATTATTCTTGTATTTATTATTATCATTATTATTATTATTATTATTATTATTATTATTATTATTATTATTATTATTATTATTATTATTTCATGCACTATGTTATCTGTCGCTATAGCCAATTGCACATAGACACAGGCAAGATGTATTAAATTCCAAATGTCTGCCGTTGAGCCGTTTTTTTAATAGAGAGGGCAACGAACGTGTTATAACTGCGCCGTCTCCCTTACTCTGGGCTTATCGCCGCCGCTGCCGCCGCATTTGCGGATACCTTGACAGCGCTGTACACACAAAGAGGCAGCTGCTGCAGCCGCTGCCACAGCGACGACGATTACGACGACGAAGCCAGTTGTGGCACTGGGTCTTCGAGGCATCTGTTCCACGGGCGGATTGCTTTGGCCCCGACAGGTGTCCACGCAGGCGCACTGGCTAGATGCTGGCCACACACTGCTGTCAATTGAGTAGAAGATGTGGCGTGTGGAGGGCAATAGCATCACAGTGCAGTTGATATATTTCCTATGTGGCTACAACGAGCCAAGTTCTACTGGTGCTGAGTCGTCGGCTACTGCTGAGGTTGGTTGGTTCGTTGGTTGTATCGCGTGTCACGTCACTTGCTTGGAAATGGAAAAGAAAACGTCGATGATGGCGCGCAACAGTCATGTAAGAATATTCATTGGTTCTGAATTTCATCGTTACCTGCTTTCGATTTGGACGCAATTCATCATGGCTGACAGACAGGGGCGGCGACCCCGAGAATTCGAGGGGGGCAAGTCCCCCACCTTTTACAGAGAGGGGACACGTTATACGTGTGTCCCCTCTCCCCACATTTTCTACCACTCTCATTGGGTGCCCCACCCTCCCACCCCCTGCATCTGTCAAACAGGCGACAGACGTTCAGCCTTCAATCTGCATCGCGCGAAAGATAATTATTGATATAAATGATATATATGAGATATTGGATCTCTTTTAGGAAACATAACCTGTTCTTGTCTGTCCACCGAGTCTGTTTTGACTGAGCGCCTATAAATGACCGAGTTAGCAATCCTTAGGCACTCTTGATATGTCCAGATATAGGAAGAAGAAGAAGATGATGATGATGATGAGATGATGGTGATGGTGGTGGCGGTGGGGACGACGACGACGACGATGATGATGATGAGGAGGAGGAGGATGATGATGGTGGTGGTGGTGGCGACGACGATGATGATGATGATGACGACGACGAAGAAGAAGAAAAAGAAGAAGAAAGAAGAAGAGCAGTCCGTGAGTATCAAGGATCAACGAATTTATTATCATTGACGGAGAGGGAGAGAATTAGTCACCCGTCTTCTTATACACAGGACAACGATTACATTCATTGTATTAAGCTTGCCTGCTGTGGTTCACCTGAGGGACTTTCCAGTACATGTGATATTTGTGCTTATTTGTGTTTCTTATCTGCATTGGTTTGCCTGATATTGGTTAGCTGCATTCGGTTACCTTTAGAGGGCAATCTGCGTTGTGATGGGCCCTGCAGGAGATCCTTAGGCATGCCTACCTAGGCTATGTTATCTGCAATGTGGGAGTAACCTTTGAGTACAAGGCTGCAGACGGTTTTCTTTACATGGCTATCTCTATTATGTCAGTTACTGTAAAGTAACACAGCGTTTTAAGGTGTAGGCACCTCTCAAACTGCGCATGAACAAAGTCATGAGCCTCATCCCATGTACACCAGAGAAAAACTTTACGTGAAAGGTAGCACCCAGACACGGAAAGCACAAGATCAGCCTTTCATTCGCCAGATGGTGTCAGTAAAATTAGCAGTAGAATGTGATAACACCTTGCACGGCCGTAGTTAATGTAGACTCCTGCAATGACTTGTGGGCTTATCGTCGCCTCGCTTGCAGATACCTTGACAGCGCTGTAAAGAGTTCAAACCGATCTATGTTGTCGCTTTGAGTTGACGCTATGACTTATAATCATATTGCGTCCACGTCAGAAAGATTAATCTAAGTCTATTTATAACGTAGGCTGCAAGGCTTGTCAGTTATAATTATGTGACCAACAAGGTAACATTATTGCAACCTATGGGCATATCACGTGGCATCAGCAACGTTGAAGTCTAATATCTAACGGATCTTTCGGCGCTTATTATATCGTATTTTTCGTTTCTGCGGTAGATTTATTTTGTGTTCTTTTCTTCACTGCTATAGCCATGTTGTGCGCCGAATTAACTATTTGTGCTTGCTAATTTTTTCCATAGGCTGCCTGAGTGCCTAAATTACTGACTGACTGACTGACTGACTGACTCACGCACTCACTCACTCAATGGTTGACTTGCTGGCTGGCTGGCTGGCTGGCTGGCTGGACGGTGGGCGGGCGGGCGGGCGTTCGAACATCGAGCATTTTAATGTAAAAGCTGCTGCTTTAGTCTATATGATAGTAGGATGTGGAATCGGACTATTAGCCAAAATGACAAGGTGGGCATTGGCCAACGTAGAAGACTATGCGTCATTTTTTTACCAGAGAGGTTTCAGGCACATTAGTAATGATTAGTAGCAAGTACAAGTACCTAGATCTCAAGTACTACTGCAAGTACTTAGGTTTCAACTTCAAGCAGTTTCGTCGCTAGGATTAGAGGTCAGATGAGGCAGATTTTTTGTACAAATGCTGTGGATTGTCAGCTTGCTCAATCAACGAAGATATAGGCCCTACAGAAGCCTACATGATGTTGCATTCCAGATCTATTCTGTTCTCAGAAATGACTTCACTTAGCGCTTGAATGCCTGACATCATGCGGTCAACAACTATAGAACACTTGTTAAGCTAATTGTGGCGGTGCTGGACTTGGACAAAGACCTTCAGCGCCTTCTGATCGGTAACAGTAATCTGCAGTCGCTTCTACTGTGTCGTTTTAACTATGCTAATCCACGCTCTATAGCTCCTTCGATCGGCGCCTTTTCAGTGACGATGGTAAGACCTCTGCCCAAAGGCAGGTTCATTGGCTTTACGCCCCGGGGACGAGATGAGTGGGGTGGTTTCCCGTTGCCTTTCACACGGACATTTATGGGTGGGCAACTTGTCCAAGATGGCAACGCAATGGCCTTGGGTAGGCCTATAGATTCGAACCTACACGACTTTCCAGCTATAACATGCCGCGACAACAACGCGTCCCTACTACACCAGTGTAATATATATAAGTATATATATATATATATATATCATGATGTTAAATTATGCCTCAAACTTCCATTACATACTGCATGCAACGTGGTAAGAACGTTCGTAAATCAGTTCGTTTTGTGGGTCAAAACAAATAAACAGTACAAATGATGAGCAGAAGGGTTATTGTCAAAGGTGTCATCGCAGCTGAGCTTCAGGCTTAAGTCCACGTTCTTTATTACCCTACATTTTGTGACTACATAATTCTGAGTTTTAATGGCCACATTTATGAGCATTAACCGAGCATTAGTTTTATTAGAGCAGTGAGCATACGAGCGCAGTTGCATTCGCCCATGCAGGCACACCAGGAAGTCACACACAAACACACACACCCACACACCTATATATATATATTATATGTGTGTGTGTGGTATGGTGGCCGGTTGGTTAGAGCGGTCGGCCCGTAACGCTCAGTGTGCGCTGAGCGAGCGGTTTCGATCCTAGTCCTCGTTTCTCATAAGACTATCTTACGTTGTCAGAATCCTGGATGCCACTAAACTGGAAGCACGTAGGCTTAATCTAGAACGGGCGTGTTTTCATATCTGCAGTTTTAAGAGATTTTGCTCTACAAGATGTCGAGCTATGGGCCTACTGCATATACGACGATTTCATTTTACGGAAAGGTTCTGAATTGAAGGACTGGATATTTTCTTACCAGCAATGGTGCCAAACGTAGTAGTTATTGGCAGGTGATGATGTCAACGCTCTTAGAGGTAGGCTATGAGCTCCGGGTCGCAGTCTCCTTTGTGGTTTTACAGTCGTCTTAGCTCGAACTACAAAAGAATGGTTGACTCCATAGAACCTGCGTCTTAATAATATCCACTCGGATTTCCTCTCTTATGATGTCGACCAGCAGACTCGGTTCGAGTGTTTACGTAGGTAGACCCATTAGCGGCTTGGCCTTCGAAGTTCGACGGACGTAAATCTATTATGGGCGAAAATGTCCTCGTTATTAGCCTACGGAATATCATTTCATAATATGCTGTCGGTGGCGCTTTTTACGATGTCTTTTCAAGTAAACAATGGACGCACTGTTTAGCTGTTAACTCTTAATTCCCATATGCTTAAGACCCGAATGTTGAATACATTAATCATTTTTTGATGCCTTTGATATAATTTAAACGTAGCGTTAGAAATTACGTCATTATTTCCTCACGACACTCAATAAGAATTATAATCTTTTAACAATTTTTCGCTGTGTAATAACCTGTTCAACTACACGTGAGCTGTTGGTATGGTTCTGATGTTGACACTGTCGTCTATAGGCCTTACACGGACAATTACATTTGCTAATCGAATTTCATATAGATTCTTTCGTTCTCAGTATGGCTCTTAGTTATCGTTGACTCTTTAAGTTAATCTTAGCGAGCACAGACCGCAGTAGACAGATTTCAGTTCGAGGGGTTTGCTGAAATAGTTGGGTTTCACAGTTGTACCTACTGCCCATGAGACACACACACTCATGGTCTAATTGTAACCTCAATCGTTTGTCCAACTTGTCTAGGAGAATCATGGGCATAAAACGAAGCTTTCTTTGGACAGACACGACACCTGTTTGGTTGTTCCTAACGGGGTGCAACGAACAAAAGCTTCGCCAGCAAATTAGAAGCAACTATGTTGAAATTGCTCATTAATCTTGCTCGTGCTTTATGCTTTGCTAAGGTTCCTATAGATAGAAAGTTGACCTCGACATTTTACAAGTTACAGCTCTTTGTTGTTTCTGGCGTATAGCCTAATCTGTGGCTATTGACTGGAAATCCATCGGTCGAAATATTATTCTGTCCAGCTTTAAATAATATCATCTAAAATATCAAGAGGCCATCAGAAATTCTATCGATCAATTAGCTTTGAAAGCAGGCATGACGATGCTATGGATCCCATTTTCTTAATAAATGGCTCAACGAGTTTTGGAAATTCACGAGAAACGATTAACTCACCAGTTAATTTTTTTATCCGTTATTCTGACGCTCCAAACAATCTGCGGACCAGAATTCGGAATTTCACAAGCTTTTGAAGCCCTGTCTTACCCTGCTTTTAATTATTGTGCGACACAGTAAGATTACATAATCAAAGGAGTAGAAGTTGATTATGTAGCCAGACGTGAATGTCCAACCAACCTTAGTCATTCTAGGATCTCACGTTACTGATTATGATAATGAAGCCGTGCGCAGGCGAACAGTGCCTTAGAAAGCAACGCAATTGGAGCGGAAACCCTGGGAAGAAAAAGTTGCTGGGGAAGAAGGAGGAGTAGGAAGAGAAAGAGGAAGAGGTGGATCAACAGCAGACGACTACTGCGCTGACTGCATTAGTATGCGTGCAGTTTGCGGTCTGTGTGTTTTCTGCTGGTTTTGAGTGGACAGGGCTCCTCTAGTCGAAGACAGCCAGACTAATGCAATGAAGACCAGGTGCCACAGCTGTATTCGCTCATGCCTCAGGCAGCAGTGTTCCTTAAGACTTTCGTCGATTCCTGGTGTTCCATTTTGTTCCCTTGCGTCGTCTTTCATTCCTGGGCGTTTCCTTTCGTTCCTTGGTGTTTCCTTTCGTTCCTTGGTGTTTCCTTTCGTTCCTTGGTGTTTCCTTTCGTTCCTTGGTGTTTCCTTTCGTTCCTTGGTGTTTCCTTTCGTTCCTTGGTGTTTCTTTCGTTCCTTGGTGTTTCCTTTCGTTCCTTGGTGTTTCCTTTCGTTCCTTGGTGTTTCCTTTCGTTCCTTGGTGTTTCCTTTCGTTCCTTGGTGTTTCCTTTCGTTCCTTGGTGTTTCCTTTCGTTCCTTGGTGTTTCCTTTCATTTCTAAGCATTTCATTTAAATCCTTAGTCTTTCTTTCATTTATGTATGCTTTATTTTATTTTATTTCAAAGTGCCTTATATATTCATTGAGCTGTTCTCTAATTCTCTGGCGTATTTTTTAATTCCTTGGTGTTTCAACGAGTACCTCTGGTGAATATAACTCATTATTTTATGCCTCCATCCAATCTTTGGTAATTCCTTTCAAACTTCTTTATTTCCTTTAATTCTTTGGTATTTTCTTTAATTCCTAGGTATTTCCTTTCATTCCTTTTCATTTTCCTTAATTCCTTGGTCTTTCCTTTCCATATTTGATATTTCTTTTCATTCTTTGATATTTTCTGTTCCTGGCATTTTTACTTATTTCCGGCGTATCATGTGATTTCTCGGCATTTCCTTTCGTTCCTTTGCATTTTCTTTCATTCTTCGATATTAAATTTTCTTTCATTCCTCGATATGTCCTTTCATTCTTCGGCATTTTCTTTTATTCCTGGTATTTTCTTTAATCTCTTGTATTTTCTGTAGTTTTTTGGTATTTCCTTTCCTTTCTTGTCATTTAGTTTCAAAGATTTCTTTTGGTTCTCATTTATTGTTTGGAGGATTCTCTGATTCCATAGCGTTTTTTGAAGTATTCAATACAATACAACTGTAATCTGATGATGCCCTCCTTACAGAAAGTTCAGAAGTGCACCTTGAAGCCGGGCAACCATTAGAGAGCTATAGGCAGACTGGAGGAAGTAGGTTTTCAGGTTTGAGCGAAAGACAGACTCACTGAGAGAGTTGCGAACATGAGGAGGTAGAGAGTTCCAGGTAGATAGGCGGACATACAGTTCCCTTTAACCGTTTTCCCTTTCACTCGTTGTTGCTTCATTAATTCCTTAGCGCTTCAATAATTCCTCAAGAGTTCAATCTGCTCTTAGTGTTTTCTTTTGTTCCTCGATCGGTGCTTCATTTCATTACCTGGTTTTCCCTTTGATTCTTTGAATATGGCTTTATATGATGACATAATTCTGATTTGATGCAATATAATCCAATCCTTCTGATCTCCTCGGTTTTGAGGCTGTAAGAACAATGAAGTAGTCATTCCGCTATGATGTCCTACGGAAGTCTTTGGCTCTCAGTATAGGACATCGTTGGAAAGCGAGCAGAAAATAGCGAATGACATTAAGTCTTGGATAGCGAATGACATTAAGTCCTGACTCCTGGATAGCGAATGACATTAAGTCCTGGATAGTTATAAATAGAATGGCTCGGTCATGTACAGATCTACAGCGCTTAAAGATTCATGAAGCTGATCAGGGACAAGGAAACCCAGGTGGTGTAATAACAGACATCCATTGGATGGAATGCTTCCTCTTTGAGAGGTTGAATTTCAAAAGAAAAGAGGAAGGCATAATATTCAAACAGTCAGACAGGCATACTGGCCAGTCCAAAAGGAATCTGTCAGACCAAGCAGGCGGATAGAGTAGTCTGGCAAACATATAAACAGATACAACTGCACATATAGACATAACGTCTAATAGACAAGACTAAACAAAGACCTGTTTATGGACAGCTACAGAGACAGACAGACAGATAGACAGATACATGTAACGGGTAAAGAGAGGACGAGTGTTGAAATGAAGAGGAACATATAGTGCGAACGCAGACAGTAAGGAGGAGTGGCAAATGAAGAGAGAGAGAGAGAGAGAGAGAGAGAGAGAGAGACCGAAATCAGATTCTGTGTGTGTATGGGTAGGTGTGCGTGTGTGTGTGTTTCTGTGAGAGCAACGGGGTGAAAGGGCGAGAAAGAGTGAGAGAGAGAGCAAGCAACAGAGGGAAAGAGCAAGAGTGGGGGAGAGAGAGAGAGCGACAGAGAGAAAGGGCAAGAGGGAGAGAGAGAAAGAGATAGACATATAGAGAGGCAGAGAGAGACAGAGCGATAGAGACACAGAGGGAGGAGAGAGAAAGAGAGAGAGACAGATAGAGAGCAGGAGAGAGGGGAGGAGAGGGAGAGAGAGAAGAAGAGAGGGGAGATAGAGATAAATAGAGATAGAGATAGAGAGACAGAGAAAGAGAAAGAGAGAGGGAGGGAGAAAGAGAGAGGGGGAGGGAGGGAGGGAGGAAGCGAGAGAAAAAGAGAGAGAGAGTGTGTATGTGACACAGTTACCCATAGATGTCTCTTCCGCAGTATATATTATGGAATCGTCGACGACAGCAGAATTACAGCGGCCGATGAACAGGACAATCAAACGCAGCTGTAGCTCTGACCGAAGCATTGCACTGTTAGGCAACTAAGGTTCGCGAAGAGTCAACCGCAACACACGACTGTCATATTCACATACACTGCGTTCATAAAAAACGATACCATGCCGATCGATGTCAGATTCGAATCGATATAACACCTTCTTATAAAGGATACACCCATGTGCTGCTGTTAGATAGCTCGTATTTTTCATGTATTGAAAGAAAGCAAGTTGTCTGATCATGACCTCCTGTTTCTCCCATCCAGTCTGCAATATTACTGGTCGAAGACTCACTGTTTGCCTCCTGTGTTGTTTACATGTAACTGTAGGCCTACATATTGTGTATTGGTATGTAATGATCGAAACAAGTTTTATGTAGCCTGTTCAATCAATCAGTATTCAATTCAGTGTTCAATCAATCATTATGTGTGTTATATTTTTGTTCAACCGACATATCATAGGATACAAACACGGAAATAGTAGTGTAAATTAATCATGCAGTGAGCAAGGGAAACCCCAAAAGAACGAGCCGTTCCGCTAACAGGGGCCACCCAATTTTAACATTAAATTAACCGAGAAGAAAATCATACAGTTTTTTCTGCGTACCATATAAAGGCAAAGAACATAATCATCATTTCATGACAAGTAATGTCGCAACAACAAGTAATTTTATCTAACCGTTCAGTAAGAAAGTTTTTAGGTTATTTTTAAACTGGTATAATGATGAGATATTAGTTAGGTGGGTAGGTAGCATGTTCCAGAAGGACGGACCATATATTCTTATGCTGTGCTGCCTAACCGTAGTATGTACTCTAATTTGGTTATACTTATTTGAGGCCTGATGATTATTTTCTCAGTGATTATCTGCTATTCCTGGAAACAGAAACGATTATCGAACTATTCGCAACATAGCATAGACCTATTGATTGGTACTTATTTTTGATAGTGACCTGATTGCTTAAACTAGGTTTAGGAGAGAAGAGTACCAGGTCTATATTTGTATGGAGTTGCAACTCTGCTCTGATTTGTAACTTCAGTCGTATAAGAGCTTAGTGTACAAGGCATCAACGCATGCCCCCAAAACCAAGCCGCAATCAGGTCAATATCTATGACAATTCTATTATAGACATTGTCTATAACTGCGAATAAGGACCTAAATATAATCTATTATATACATTATCTATGACTGCAAATAAGGACCTAAATACAATCTATTATAGACATTGTCCATATAACTGCGAAAAGGGCCTAAATATATTCTACTCTTGACAGACACTGTCTATAATTGCGAATAATGACCTAAGTATATGTGAGTAAGTTGATAGCTGTTCTATAAGATTAAATAAATATAGGTCTGTTTTTTATGATCACTGTGTAGCCCAGTATGTTAGCCGAATGGACGCGTCTTTTATGAACAGCATCTAATTGGTCTCACAATCATAGAAAACATATTGCAAGCAAGAGAGCATAAAGCATAATTTTATGGAACATTGTGTAACTATTCATAACGGTGATATCTCGACCATAGTGCAGTAATAAAATAAAACCATTAAAATTTTTATGTTCAAGGATGCTGACTAATATAATTTACTCATCAAATATAATTATAGATTTACATTTAAGTCTTCTTAAATGCTGATATATACATACATAGGTCTACATAGGAATACCTGCATACATACATACATACATACATACATAAATACATACATACATACATAAATACATACATACATACATACATACATACATACATACATACATACATACATACATACATACATACATACATACATACATACATACATAAATACATACATACATACATACATACATACATACATACATGCATGTATACATACATACATACATACATACATATATATATACATGCATGCATATATGCATACGTACAGACAGACATACATACATACATACATATAATCGTCGTTATTATTATTATACATGCATTCATACATATATCCATAATTATATAAGTTCATATATAGATATAGCGATATATATATATAAAGAGAGAGAGAGAGAGAGAGGGAGAGGGAGAGAGCTCACGCCATCTTTCTTTCTTTTCTCTCTCACACACACACACGCACCCACACAAACACACTACATGTTTGTATTTTATGTATGTTTTTGTATATAAATGCATGAAGGCTTGTGTATGTAGGTATGTATGATGTAAGCTGTCAAAATTCTCACGTTTGTCGATCTATATGCGAGACTCGTTGCGCTGGTTGAGGACGGGGTCACAATCAAGGTCATCCTCAGAGGACGAACTTCGATGGTCGGTGTCGCCCAGAGTTAAGTGCATCAGGGAGCCCTGTGTTTATCACTCCAGGTCGTCGATCCGTATACGTTCTGCGTTTCGTGGACATTTACAAGGACATTCATATACACGCGCATACGCATAGACGTATGCGTGTGTGTATGCAAGTATGCATCACGTTACACGTGTTTAGCCTACTGTATAGATACTTTATATTGGTATATATATACATGTATTGTATATGTACTTCTGCATGTATGTGTGAGTGTATGTTATTTTTGTAAGTATGTTGTGAACGCTTAACCGTAAATATCAATTTATTGATCTAAGTGAACATGCATTTAAGTGAACATTTAGCGCCTTCGAGAGGTTCAGATAAGGCGCTATATAAATGGCCTGCTACATATATTCATAAATCTAAAGATCCATATTCATAATAATTGTCAATGAATGACCAGTAATGGGAGACCTAAAGGAACTTAAGTCCCACTTATTATGACCCTAGTTACCAACCGTGTTTAAGTAGGCCCTATGTATGTAATTGTAAATCCTATGCATATAATTGTAAATGTATGTATGCATATAAGCATGCATGTTTGTATGTTGTATGTATAAATGCCTTTTCTTCAGATTCAGACAACGAGATTGGAGATTCGTCCGTCAGAGGAAGACAGAGCTCGTGATGCTGGGATATACTGCGCGACTAGTGCAACAGATTGAGAACTTGATAGTTAACGCGTTGGAAACCTGAACTCTGCACCATAGATTTTACTGTAGGTCTACCTCATTACGACTCCAAAGACGAAGACATATTGGAATCAATCTAGAAACTTTCTGCACTTTCGGAATGCTTCTAAGTACAATTTTAGAGCACTGAACAAATTTTAATTTATTCAAGATTTTCAACGTTGACCCTCCATCTGAAACTGCTAGCCAGAACATGACCTAAATAACTTCACTGCGTCGCCTTAACCTTCATTACCCTACCTTCATGTCTTACATTATTACTGTACCCTACTCAGAGTCAACAACAGCCTGCGATGAAAGCCATCTTAACCATTCAGAGCCTGAGTCATCAGCGTTACTGCACCTACAACCGATCGAATGCGATGCCCTTCAACACGGACGCAGCCCAGTCCGCTGCCGCTGCAGCCTTCCCTGGCCAGGGCATCGTTCCCCCGGATGAGGGGACGACATGGACCGTCCCTGAGTCCGTCGTCAATCGGACGGTAGATCGTGGCTTCGGGGGCGATGGCAGCGGGGGGTTCGTGCGCTGGCAGGTCTCCTTCCTCTTCCTCGTCGTCATCGGGGGAATCGTTGGGAACCTCCTCGTCTGTGTGTCGATCTGTCTGGAGAAGAAGCTGCAGAACGTGACTAACTACTTCTTGATGTCGCTTGCCATCGCCGATCTGTTCGTCTCACTGATTGTCATGCCATGTTGGATCATCCAGGAACTCATGGGTGAGCAGCTGAACACGATACTCACGACTCACGACTCTCTTCACAATGGACAATGACAATACATACATGTAGGCGTATACCCTTAATGGGAACCTCTGACACGCACACACACACACACATCTACACATACTTACACCTATACACACCTACACATAAATACACACCTATAGCCTACACTCACATACATAACATACACACATATATTATATATCTAATACATACAATGTCATACATACATACAAACATACACACATACAGTCATACATACGTATATGCACACATACATGCATACATACATAATTGCATGCATGCATACATAATTACATGCATGCATACATAATTACATGCATGCATACATAATTACATGCATGCATACATAATTACATGCATGCACACGTAGGTTAAATTCCTGGGAGTATATATGAACCGATTTTTAACATGAATTATCAATATCTAAAATGTTTCTGAAAGTTGCTTAAAGTGCTGGCATTCTGTTTTGCATTGCGCACCTACTAAAAGTCAGAATTAGGCGTAGTCCATAATTATATCTCTCTGATTCGCACATATCCTTCCTATTCTCATGTAAATTAGTCTTCGCTTCAAATTACGATACTCTTCTGCAGAGTTGGATTAACTGTGTTTGTATTACAGAAAGTCTGCTAGAATTATCTCCGGGAGAATAAGTCCACCGTCTTCTCTATCTAATTACATTATCTGAATGTTCTTAAAATTGAACAGATTTGAGTTCAACAGACCTCAGAGTTCATGCTTTAAAACATGAATAATTTTCTGCCTGGATCTGTTGTGAATTTCTGTAGAACCAACACACGTAAATTCTCTGTTGAAAGGTCCCGGTCCGAGGACCTTAAATAAATCGCCCATGGCTAAACGTAATTCTCTTTGCATTTCTAAATTAAAACGGAGGTTTCGCGATGAACTACTTCTAGCTTTCGATTCCTGTCTTTGTTATTCTATCTTCTTACTCCACTGTGTACTCTTTGCCTTTTGCCACATTGCTGCCTTTGGCCAAATGCCTGGTGCTGTAGTGCGCTTGTTACTGACACTCAATATTTTTTCATTATCATTGTGTTTCAATTTGAATCTTAGTTAACTAATTAAGACTTCATATTCTTGGCTCTCACATTAGAAACCAGTTGCTATCGTTCACATGTGTATAGGTAGCCCTGTCAGCAGGACCTTGGTCCCTTGAAGGTCTCTTTCTCATTTGCCTCCTGTTTATCAACAAATGTCTGGGTTTTCACTGTTATGTAGCTTTTGGGGAACAACAGGCAATAACTTTTATGGTTATGGTAAGTTGGTAACACACATGAACATGGTTTATATCATGCATGGATCAATTAAGTGGCAGGTCAGTTCAACGTTGCTGAGTATGCGCGGATCACTCGATGGGTTGTAGCAGTCGTTTTCACACTTTTCAGTCGAAAGATCTTTCAGCGACAAAACAACGAATTATATAACAGACCCCTCCTGTAAAATTTCTTCCCCAGAAAAAACACCGACCACATGAGTCCGAGATATAATTCGCGCACTTAGTACTCTTATAGTATATCTAATTAGCCACCCAGCTATTCGATAGTCTACGACGTTTTCGGTTATAAGGACCCGCGGCAAAATCTGGGTAAACAGGAAAGACGCAAAAATGACAGAGACGTGTTTTAGCCCTATCACTGGACATGACTTACAGGAATTATGTCTAATAGCGGTCAATTTGGGAAGCCTGGAATACAACGAATCCTGGCGGGAAACGTTTCGTGAACCTGAAGTCAAACGGAATACACAGAAAATAACTCATTTTGAAGCAAGCAGATCTATTGAAGCTGGAGATGCCTTGAAATACGGATGAAAAAACCACACGAGGGTGAACTAGTCCATACGGAGCGATGATGTCCAATCCGGTTCTGACCAAAATACGACATCGTGATCATAATGGTCAAATTTAAAGCTCCACTTAGAAGCGAAGTGCAGGGCACAAATTCAATCTAAAGTACAAGTTACATGAGATCTGTATGACAAACAAAATTTACAATTGCACCTGAGTCCCAGTTAAGGACGGAGGGTCCCGCAAGTTAGAGCCACCAAATATATGAGGTAAAGAGTAGGTGGGTATAGAGGCCGAAAGGAGAGCAAAGTCATCTATGAACAAAGCTACATGTAAGTATCCAGGAATAGACGCCGCCGTGCAATACTATTTCAACACAGGGCAAGAAGGCGACGATGACTGTCACCACACTTTTAAAGGAATACTACAGCAATGGAATGGTATCCAGGGCCACATTAGCCATAAGGGGCATGAACACTATAGGAGGCCCTACATGGGAAAGCTTTCAAGTAATTTACATAGGGCGATGGGTGACGTAAGGGTATAATAGATGTTTAGATGCAGTTTACCGATGAGAATATACAATATGTAGGCCTGCTAAAGCGACTGAATAACCTCTGCAACACGTCGTTGAAGTGTGCCATGTGATCGATCAGCCCTGAATGCTTAGGTGCTGAAGCCAGTGACTAGTCAGGCATGAACCTCTGATTGACGATAACTCCTTCACTGTTTGCACTCTAGCAGTGCCAGTCCCAAGCCTGGATAAAAAATGAGGGCGACACAAAATTAATAATCTATGTCATCACATAGTTTCGTTAAACAGCAACAAACCAACTGATTAACGCTTAAAATAATGACGTCTTTAAGAAACCACTAATTTGATGACTCGTTGACTTCACAGACTCCAATCGTTGGCCCTCTAACGTTCTAATTGCAGACTTTGCTTATGGTTAATTTGACTATAATTGCATTCGACCGTATAGTGCTATATATTTCCCTTCCTTTTCAACCACCCCGCCTGAGCACCAGCTGAGCTGTGCCCTGATAAAAGTAGATGTATCAAGTATCTAGTTCTGTACTTTCTTCCTCCTTTCTTCTTACAACGTTCATCTCTTTTTCTTTTCTGCCCTGAAGAGACGTCGCCATGGTGATTAAGCCGGTTTTAGCCGACAAAGCCGCCTCCTGGTGTTGAGAAAATGCGAAGTTCAAATTACATTACATCATGATATTCGATTAATTAGGCTGTATTGGAGGCAACATCATAGATTAATTATAGTATTCCGATAATATCGAAGTGAATCGGATTGAAGTTAATATTAAACATGTGTGCCTGACTTCCTCGGAGATATGTGACATTAGTCTAAGAGTGCATCTAACATAAAGTGGCGCGACATAAATACTTGACGACGATTGCGATGTAAACCTTGGAGGCTGGAGCAAATCTGACAGTAAGGATCTTGTTGTCTGAACAGAGGACTAAGAACCAATCGGCTCGCGATGAAGAGTAGCCTGATGCAGTGTTGCAGTGCCTCTCCGTCTCGGAGCACGATCTCACTCAATGGATGTCATTGCGCCCTATGAGAAGCAGAGGGAGACTTCAGAGAAGATGTGGGACTGGTATACGTGGATATGGCTGTCGACCAATGGTTTATAAACTATGAAAATAGTTAGACTAGAATCACTAGACAGATAGGGAGATACTAGGATAGCACAGACCACGAGTCAACTATAGTTTATAGTCAATCAGATGGAAGTCACATTCCAATGGAGCAGTCTTTTCTACGTCTATGATATTCGAGCTACTCTGAAGAGCCAACAGCGCATGCGCCAACCGACGATTGGACGACGTCGATGCCAGACGTTATTACCTTCACGAGTCCAGGTTGTCGTCTTCATCCTAAGAGTCTGCCACTGAATTCATCTGCCGCTGTATCTGCAGATGTAGATGGCTGTCGTAGCATTCGTCGAGAAGACGATGGCATGGCCATCAGCAGCAGCAGCATCAGCAGCACTCACCTTGTGCTATATTCCATCGTCTCCTACGGCCACTTCCCCATTCTCCTCCTCCTCCTCCTCCTCCTCCTCCTCCTCGACCAAGGGCTTTCACCGCCCTGATATGCTCCATTTTCTGGCAACGCTTTTACTGCATCCGTTTACTCCTCTCTCTCCTCTCACTCCTCCTTCCCCTCTATCCCTTCTTTCCCCATTTTCCTCTTCCCCACTTCTTCCTCTTTCTCCGCTTTCCTCTCTTTCCCTTATTTCTTCCTTTCTCCTCTCTCCCCTGTATCTCCTTCTTTCTCCTCTTTCGCCTCTATCCTCATTTTCCTCTTCCCCCTCTTCCTCCTCATTCTCAGCTTTCTCCTCTTCCCGCTCTCCTTCTTCTTTCCCCACTATCTCCTCTTTCTCCACTTTCTCTCCTCCTATTTCGTTTCACATCGTCTACGCCTCTTCCATCACCGCTTCCTCACTTCTCTTTTCTGCTCAATGTATCTTTAGGCCTACTCACTCCTTTGTTGCTCTTATTCGTATCCATATCCTTGTTCCAAGTCTCGTTTCGCGTTCTTCTTCTTCGTCATGAGAAAAAGATGACGAGAAGACACGAGCAACAGAACAGCAAGAGCAAGTAACACGGACATAGACATAACCTTCATCTTCTTCCTCCTCCTGTTCTCCTGCGTCTCTTTCTATCTCCTACTCTTATTCCTCTTCTCCTTCTTCTCCTTCTTCTTCTTCTTCCTTCTGCCCTTCTACCTCTTCCCTCTCTTCTTCCTACACTTCCTCTTTTTTCCTCCGTTTCTTCCTATATCTCTTCATCCTCCTCTCTTCTTTCTCTTTCTCTTTTTCCTCCTCTTTCTCTTCCTTTTTCATTTCCTCTTCTTCATATGTTTTCTTTTCCGCCTCTTCCTCTTCTATATCCTGCTATTCTTCTTTTTCTTCTTCCTTCGTTACTCTACTTGTTCTTCCTCTGCTTCCTCTTTTTCTACTTCTCTCTGTCTCTTCCTCTTCTTCATCTTCTACAGCTTCTTCTTCCTACATTTCTTCTTCCACTTCTTTGCTCGTCCTTCCTCTTCTTCTTTATTCTTTTTACTTCCTATTCTTCTTTTCTGTTTTTTCATTTGTTTCTTCTTCTTCATATTCCTTCTTCTTTTTTGTTCTTCTTCCTGTTCTTCTTAATATTTTTATCTTTCTCCTTTCATCTTTTTCTGTGTCGTCTCTTCATGAATGATTTCTCATTCTCTTCCAGTATTTCTCGCCACGTTCTGTTCCGTCTCTGTTTCTCAATGCTGTTCTACGATACTAGTTCATCCACTACTTCTCCTGTAGATTTGCTTTTTCTCCTCCTCCTTTTCTTCCTCCTCCCTCTCCTCCTCCTACTTTTCCTAGTTGCATCGTGAGCATGTCTTGCAAAGACTCCATGTCGGAAGATCATCATCGCCTGTGGTGAATTTTTTCCGCTCCATCAGACCCAACGACGTCAGCCAAGAACCGCCAAATGCTTCTCCTTCTCCTCCTCCTCGTCGTCACCCTCCTCTTCTTCCACCTCCTCCTTTTCTTCTTCCTCCTCCTACTATTCCTTTTCCTCCTCCCCATCCTCGTCGTCCACCTCCTCCTTCTCTTCCTTTCAATGCGACGACTTTACCCGAATACTTCCACAGTAGCCATATACATATGTAGAAATATTTAATTGAGTTGTATGAGTGCATATATGTACATTGCTATACAATACACACGTATACTGTATATATGCATTCATATATCCGGGTAATCCGTGTATGGTTTCCTTGCACTTGGTTGATGTCGTGCAGATATAAATGTGAGCATATATACTTAAGTATGTTTGTATATACATATATATGTTATATATATATGTTATATATATATGTTATATATATATGTTATATATATATGTTATATATATATGTTATATATATATGTTATATATATATGTATATATATAGATGTGCTTGTGCATAGATATGTGTGTGTGTGATTGTATAATTGAATCAATATACGTTTTACTTGTATCTTCATATTCGACGCTATCAGATGAACATCGTATACTATGTATATATCCGTCACATACACCTGTATGCGTGTATGATCCTAGGAATATATATATATATATAAAGGTATATAAGAATACAATATATATACATATATATATACATATATATATGAGTGCAGACGTAATGGCATTTGGAAGCCACTAAGACATGCCATTAGGGTCCACTATGCATTCTAGAGACATCCGTGTTGCACGGCTTTGATTAATATCTCGCATGCGCTGCTGCAGCAGCAGCCGTGTCTCCTCCGTGGCGTTGTGAAGAAGACGGCGAGCGGTGACGAAAGAGCTGGAGGATGCGAGAGAGGGATGGACAGACAGAAGGCAGGGCAAAAGGTAAGAGAGGGAGGGAGGGAGAGAGAGGGGGGAAGGGTACTGACTGACACGTGGCTGATGCGTCGGGCTTTGCCCTCGAGAAGTTAGTGATTGGCATTCGTAGCTGCTGTCGTTGTGGTTTTAACCGGAGGTGTGCAAGAAGTAGTGGAACGGCTTAATGCGGAGTGCGACAGCTTCTACGGTTTATAATTCATGAGAGGGCTACGTCAGTTTTATAACGCTATGTTGAAAAATCGACTTCTAGAGAGAAGCAAGATTAGGCCACACATAATACAACAATGCATTTAATTTAATTTAATAGCAATTTATTTGGCTTCTCAACATCGAAAATAAGATACACGTAGGCCTTCGTAGGCTAATGCTGAGCTTGGTAGACCATGGAAACAAAAGGGTAAACTGAAAGAGAGTAGGGTTCAACACTCAACAGGCCTATTTCAATTAATGATAACTGCTTACAAGCAATAATTACTTAAAATGAAAGTGAGTATGGTTCAACAGCCCATTTCAATTAATGATAACTGTTTACTGAACAATTATCGTCAATTTTACGCATGAGCACTGGGCAATTAAAACTAGGAAAGCAAAAACACTTCTTTAAAAAAGTAGTGTCGAACTACTGCCCCAACTATAGGCCTATATATGTTGCTTAATTGCTATCTAAGATTGCAGAGGAGTAGCCCACACAACCAGCACTGCTCTGTCCTCTCTGCAAGTAACCCGGTGTTGCCACTTCAGTCGGACAATTCTAGCACACGGATCCGGTCGTCTTGAAGGTATTGTGTGAAGTCACGCCTGGTGTGAATTGACAAGAGCAGAGGAAGAGACGCAGAGGGGCAAGAGGGAAAGATCCCCTCCGAAATGTCAGGGAGTGGGGTGGAGCTGCTTATATCCTCAATAGTGTCTACGTATTTTATAGATACTATACAATTCAACAGTGTTTGCCTGCATCCATATGTTTGGGAATTGAATTTGTTCAGACCTACCCAACCCGCAACCCAAGACCAAATCTCCGCCTATGGACAAGAGACATGTAATTTCTTCAGTCTCCTTTTTATCTGCTGGCGTTGAATGCGTTAATGAATGTATCCTATTGAAAATTCTACAGCAGCCCTTTGGAATCTCTACAATCCTTGATTGGTATGTCACCTACACCCCTCTTTATGTTAGCGTCGAATCTTTTATTTCATCCGACGCTATGGCAGACCTATACCTTTTGGTGTTATACAAGGTTCCTTCTTAAGTCTTAAGTGAGTATCGCTAAAGTTATTATCGACATCAGAACGGGGGAATTGAGCTTCTGGTCAACTATGAATAGATGCACTTTATCCATTTGTGAATTTTTTAAATTATCTACTTAGTACATGTTCTTAATTCAGAACTGTGTCCGAATAACAGGTTAAATTGGTTGAGGATAATAAGGTCATAGTGTCAGTCATAATTATTATTAGTAACGCAACCTTTAAAATAATTAACGAAGAGTTAAATTCACGCGGTTAAATCATAGAGTCATAACCAGTGCACTGAGCTGCGTACAAATACATACCACTTTATAAGAAATTAAGTATATATATTAAGTACAATCACAAATACGTGTGCAATACAATACGTATGTAATAATTATTATGAGGATCATACTGAAAAACGATACTCAACCACCATAATCATATGTATTAATGATCATAGATCTCTATAAAACATCTTAAACATGCACGTGACTGTATATATATATATATAATGGATATATATATACGACTATATATATATATAATGGATATATATATACGACATAATTATAACGAGATTTTCCGTCTGTAACATAATAACATACCTGCGTGCGCTTTGAGTGAGTGCAAGCACATGCAGGTGACATGAGGGTGGATTTTCGGCCACGTCTTTAGCTCGAGGCGGCAGTGACGCTGCGGTGCTTGTCGCTCGAAGGAATGCGACTGCACTTAAGGACGATGGAAGAGACTGGAAGGAGGGAGGAGGGAGGAGGCATGGAGGAGGCAGGGAGGAAGCAGGGAGGAGACAGGAAGGAGGCAGGGAGAGGCGGGGAGGAAGCAGGGAGGAGGCTGACAGAAGCGTTTGTCGTCTAATGAGCAACGAACGGCTTAAACGACAAAGAGGGCGCCAAATACTCTCAGAGATCTGCTCCGATCGCTCGACCATTTCTCCATTTCTGCCTAATAAACTTTCGCCATAGAAGAGTGAACTCTCTGTCTGTCTGTCTGTCCATGTCTCTCTCTATTTCTCTCTATTTCTCTCTCTCTCTATGTCCCCTTCTGTCTACCTGTCTGTCTCTGTCTCTCTATGTCTCTCTGTCTGTCTGTCTGTATCTCTCTTTCTCTCTCTCTCTGCTACCAATGAATTGTACCTGCGCGTGGATCATGTTTTGCTTGCATGCTGTTAGTGTATCTGCAACATAGAGTACTTACTTACCCCAACGTAGATGCACTCGATTTTCATCAGCGACCTGTAATGGATTCTCTGACTCGTCTGCCATTAATAACATTATTTTCTCCATACCTGAATGCATAACCATATATTGCGATACAGTAGTTAGATGTCACGATTTGAATGATCTTCTTGCTTATAATGTGACTAAGGCGATCGTTTACCATAATTACTCCAATACACCTTTCCTGACGTCACCTTACCTTTTTGATATCTTCAGCTTGTAAATGCCCGTATAATTTTACCTAATCTTATTGTATCCTTATTCCAGCATTGTCTTGAAATGTCTCCTCAACTCTGAGCTCATCCATCTTATTCTTTCACTTCTTGCCTTACCTTATACCAAGACTCATAGTAATCTGCCTTGTTTAACATTGAATTTCCATTCTGAATGACGCACCTCAGCAGTAACCTAGCTATAGAATTGGCGCCAAATAAATCTTCGTTGAATAAATGCTTGCGATGACGATTGTAGGTTACTGGCCGTTCGGACTGGTCTTCTGCGACATCTGGCAGGTGTCTGACGTCGCCATGTGCACCTCATCGATCATGCACATGTGCACTATATCCCTCGACCGATACATGAGCATTCGGGCTCCGTTGAAGTCGCGCAACCGGTCCCGCCTGGCCGTGGCCCTTAAGATCGCCGCCGTCTGGCTGATATCGCTGACCATCGCCAGTCCGCTGGTCTTCATTGGGATCTACCAACCGCAGGACATCCTCAACGAAGCCTTCGAGTGCGGCATCTTCAACACCTACTTCCTCATCTACGGTTCGCTGGCCGCTTTCTTCGCTCCGCTGGTCATCATGCTCGTTACCTACTCGCTGACGATACGCCTGCTGAGCAGACGGGCACGGCATCTGGAGCAGCGGGCCAAGGAAGGGATGCGACGGACGATGACGAGGAGAAGGTCATCATCCCAGCACAGACACTTCGAGAGATCGGCCGTCAGTGGGAACACGACTACGACGACGGAGAGCTCGACGGAAAACGAACTGGAGAGCACGACGGTGGTGAGGAAGGTGCGAGGGTCCGGCCTCCACGACTCGAGGTCAAGATCGAGGTCGAGGTCGTCGGATTCGGACTGTCCGAGCAGCACTAACATGACGGACGACGAGACGAAGTCCTGTTCGTCTGGATCGTCTCGAAGGTTCAAGAAGAGTCTGAGGCGGATTCTGCTCGAGTCTGAGCTGATGTACTGGAAAAGGAACGCAGGGGCAAAGGCAGCGGCGGCTACTAAGGCAGAGATGACAGCAGCCACGGAGGAAGGGGTCAACACGGAAGCAAGAGGGAAGATCGTGGCGGAGACAAGAAGAAGTTCGGGGCCAGGGACCAGAGCACAGGCAAGGGCTGAGGCAAGATCAGCAGCGAGGGCAGAGGCTCGGTCTGGATTGAGGGCAGAACCTACTGGATTATCATCTGCAGAGGCAAGAGTTGGGATGACTGTTGAGTCGGTGGAGGTTAAATTAGAGACAAGACGAGAATGTCAGATTCGGCAATCGGCGTCCGATATCATAGAACGTTTCCCGGTGGGCGATGTGCACAGACAGTCACCGTCGATGAATCGTCGTGCTGTTCCCAGAGTTTGTCACTCCCTGACGGTCTCCGAAGGGAATTTTCTCGACAGCGAAGAGGAACACACGAACCACAAGCGAATCGCCCCAGCGGAGATTTCAGACTGTGGCGTCCGTAACTGCAGGATCCCAGTGAAGATGTTCGCCTGCCACAGGAAACTACTCTATCAGAAGACTTTAAAGCATTCGCCGACGACAACGACGACGAAAGATGAGCCAACAACGAAACTGGGTCAGTCCGAATCTAAACCGGAAGTGCACACGATCAGAACCAGCAGCGACATCTCTCCGCTCTCAGAAAGTTCGCGGACGAACGCCAGCAACAATCCGTCAGCGGAAACGATGTCCCGGAAGTGCTTCATGAAGCGCGAATACAGGCGGCGATTCTGCAGTCGACAGGATCAGACGATCGCCAAGTGCTGTAGCGAGGACAACCTGGCTGGCAAGAGACGGCAGGCGGCGGCCGCTGCCGAGGTCCGACACCAGGCGAGCCTAGACAGCCACCCACTGACGTCCGGAGACAGCATGCCAGCGTCGAGCAACTCGTCGACGGACGTTGCGACGCCGAGACGACCTCTATCGACGAACTACAATCGGTCTGACGATTCGGACATGACGACGAGCGACAGCACGACGCACACAACCTTCCGGTCCCTCGTCCGGAAGCACAGTACGGCCATCCGCATCGCTCAGCTGCTGGCGTCGAAGAACGATGACCGGCACCCGTCGAACTCTCTGAGCGCCGTCCAGACGGAGCGGAAGGCCGTCAAGGTCCTCGGAACGATGTTCCTGCTGTTCGTCGTCTGCTGGGCGTCCTTCTTCTGCCTGAACTTCGCCAAGGGTATCTGTACGATGTGCGTCATCAACGGCGTTCTCTTCAACTGGTTCCTCTGGCTCGGATACGCCTCCAGCATGCTCAACCCGATCATCTACACGATCTTCAATAAGGCGTTCAAACACACATTCATACGGATCCTCACCTGCTCTCTATGTCTAGATCGAGGATCCTACAACGAAAGGGGCCGACAGGGTGAGGTGGGTGGTCGCAAGTCTGTCGGAAACTGCAGCGTCAGCGACGACGTTCTAGCTAGGCATCGTCTATCACGTGCCATTGAAAGTCTGACGGAAACCAATTTCTGAATCCACGCGGAGATAATGGTATAGCAATAACGCTTCCACCGGTGCCATGAACTCGGGTCCCCCTCCATTTAGGACCTCCTATTAATCGCAGAAAATTATTTTTTTAAATGGCTAAACTGCGTTGTTCAACCCGATGAGAAAGAGTTCGGAATGGATGTAAGCCGGTTTGTCGTACTTCACGAAAGTCTCATGTGAAGGACATCTTTAGAGTTACTGCAGGTGAATCTGTTTCCGAATGGATTAGTTCTTTCTCTCCAGGAGATTAGAATTTTATTAATCTGAAACAAATTATCCGGGAAAAAAGTTTAATTCTCGTAATATCCGGGGATACTTTACTCCCTTATTATGAGGTTAAAATCAATGATAATTTTAAGCTGTGTCGATTTAATACATTGTTCAAAGTGTAACCCATGACAGCAAAACTGCCACAGAAATTTTTGATGACTTTCTGGAAAACTGTAAAGAAATAAAACGCAGTTAAATCACAACTGCCAGGGTCAAGAAATTGATTGCAGATGTTCATTATGTTCAGCACAAACTGAATCAGATGCTTTTGATAGAAGACCGTTCTGAATTTCATTATATTTTCCTATTGTGCACTGTTTATTATTTTTTAAAAAACGCTTCATATTCAGTCTCCTCGTGTCGGACAATGATTCTGAACTGTTCCCACGCAGTCTGGTGTTAAATGTGATGAAATATCTTCATTCGTATGGTTTGTAAATTATCTAATATCAACGTCAAAGGTTCTAGGCCTAACTCGTCTGGATAATTCCAATTTGGGATTTCCATCGCCCCGGTGTCTAAGATATAATTTGTATAATTCCTGAACTAAGCAATGTATTTCTGATATCTGAATCTCCTATTAATATGCAGCACTGGCTTATTCGACTGCTTTACCTTGATTCCATCAATTGGTAGTGGATTCCTGATACCACCTCACAAATTAATTTGGTTACCCTGCCCTCATTAAACTCTACACAAGTTTCGAGTTACTTCCTCAAGCTATGTTAATACGCATCTGTTCGGATCCCTTAGACTGCTTACTTTAGCTCTTATAGCGCTTTTAACTGGTTCATAAAATGCGCTTTGTCAGTCCAGATACATGCGTACGCCTACAATATTTCTCTTAACTCCCTCTCATAGCTCCGAAGGAGTGCGTTTTGTAATTGCTATTACCATGAATATTTTATAATTGTATACTTTCTTTGATTGTTCACACCTGGTGCTCCAGCAGCGCGTCTGGCAGTCGTCTGCATGCGGTTCAATAAAGTGCATAATTGTCGCACCCATTCAACTGGACAGCTATGGCAAAAGATGTCACCCGATCAAATTGACAAATGACCGCGTTGAGGACATGTGGTCGATAGGAAAAATGCGTGTACATTTACATTACATAACAAGGTTGAGTCAACAAAAGCATTGAAGCAGAGGAACATGAAACAGGCCGTCGATGATGGGTTTAAGATCTAAGCTATGCCTAGCTATGTCAACTCGAAGACGGTTTGATGTTGAAATCGTGGAAGACGGTATACTTACGTGTAGTATAAGCTTACAGTATCGACGAAACGACTAAGTGCTATTCTTGAGACAATCAACTCCAGGGGCGCAACCAGTAAATTTTCCTGGTGTTCTCTCATTGCAAACACCGAAAGCGGGAAACAGCGTACCGAAGTCACCCCTACCTACTCCGTTCAACAAAAAAACTCATCGGAATTGGATCAAGTGTGTTGGTCAGCTTATTTATACAGAGGGTGCTTAAGCGCCCTAAGGCACCCCTAGTAACGCCTCTGATCAGCTCTACTCAAGTAGCATCCGATTTCTGCTGCGCCAACCAAGCCCAATCACCGTTACATACATGTATGGGCCTCTATATCTTACTATATTCCAACATTGAACCCATATGTTCTATGTAGGCCCACGCACGCATGTGTGTCTAAGCATGTGCAATTATTATAGGTCTAATATAGTATCTTAGTATATGCACGACGCTTTTGAGAGCCTCTCAGATGAGCCATAATTTCACAAATACCTTTGCTTATATATATATACACATATATATGTATATCTAGTTAATTGGCATCCATAGGTCGACTGTGCTGCCAACTATCAAACCTTCCAGGTGGTTACGACGAATCCGCTTTAGAAGTCAAAAGAGTCGATTAAAGACGTATACTCACAAAGTGACCCCAAGCACGCGACATTTTATAGTGGAGACTTACGACACTCCGCATCCAAACAGAATTAGAGGGAAACGGCTGACGCATGAAACCATTCGCTTAGAGTGTCAAAATACTCTTATAAGAAGCCAAGCAGTGCACTGCAAGCCATGCATTTATTCCTATGTTAGAGCCACTGAAAGTCACCCGTTAAAGATGTACTTTTTTAACGCAGCGTGATCAGAACGTTCTAGACAAGAAGTGTCTGGCAAATGTCTGGCACTTTGGCCTCAACCAACTGCTCTCGCATAACATCGTTAAATAGCCACTTTATTGAACGGCAGAGGTAGCTTAGCTTAACAGGTTCAAATACGTAACAACTTTGTGCTTAAATTGTTGGACTAACAAATTATGTCCAGAATTTGGATTCTTCGTATAGTCATTAAACGCTATGGTCTGGCCAAGCACAATAGCTAAGATAATCCTAATCCCTATAATTATAAGAACTATCATGATGCAACCAGGTCATATATGTCGGTTTCTATTTCAGTTTGAATCGGATTAAAAAATTTATTATGATGCCTCATTGAAGCATAAGGCCTCTGTCATTGTCATCAGATGAATATAGCTTCACTTTGACAGAGACAAATTACGAGCAACTGAAATGGCTTTCTAGCGATCTCTGTCCTTTTCGCCCATAGACAATGTTGCTGCGAAATGGGTACAGAACGCTTTATCATCCATAGGACCGTCATTCTCGGACATCTTCCCGTTGGGAATTCGAACAATTGCTCAAGCCAGTCGCAATTCTTCTTCGTACAGTTTAAGACACAGAAACGAGAATCTGCCTGATGATAACAGACGACTGGCTCACATTTTAGGGGTTTCCCGATCCAGCGACGGTATCATTCGACGTTAACTGACTGTTCTATAAAACGAGAACGTTTGACTTGTATAATTAAACGGCTACTTAGTATTTACTTACCTACAAGAATGTTTTCAGCTCAATATACGACGCACGTTTTTTGCACAACCCGGTAGCCATATCACAACGGTCCTGAGTGGCTCGTAACTGCACTGTAATTATAACCGCATGCTCACATATAGAATGAAATTATAGGCAGATGAAGATGTTTTAAACAGGCATGTACAGCTTCTCCCTCAGTATCTTAATTACACACACCGCACACTTTGTATTTATCCTACATTTATTTTGACCCTATAGTAGCCCATTAGTTACAGTTTAACGACACTGTGTGACACCAGAGATCATTAGCGTCGCTCGCCCTCCTCCTTTTTCCAGGTTAGGGACTGGCACTGCCAAAGTGTAAGCAGTGATGCAGTTTTTAGATTCTAGATTACACTAGCCCAATAAAAAATAGGCCTCGTGCTGCAGTTAATTTGCGTAAATATCTAAAGGATTCTTGATCTAGGTTTGTTAACAAGGCAAAAAGAGAAACTTAAAGGTAATCAACACTGGTGTCAAACCATTTAAAATGGAATTAAATCCATTTCAATTAATACTTTGTTACGACATTTTCTATGATCAGGAAAAACTTGTCAAAGTGTTCAGTTGTTCGCTATAGTTGGGGGGTTATTGAAGACGTCACTCTTGCTGTAGATTTTACTCTGCTCAATTGGCTGTTCTGAACGCAGTATCTTCAAACATAGTTCCTAAATATATATGTTATCTCAAGAAGTCAAATCATTGTATATACTAACTGCATTGATTCGCATTTGATTAATAATGATTCTTGTAATGACGTCGCATCAGTCATCAAGAAATGGAAAGGGGAAAAAGGAAACGGGAAGAAAGGGAACGGGAGGAAAGGGAAGGGAAGGGGAAGAAAGGATTAATGGATATACTTGGAAAGTTGATAAGGAATGGGACATGCGAGGAAAGTTTTCTTTGGCCGCGGACACAATTTGGCAATTGGAAAGAAATGGAGCATTGGTGTTAGCAAACACATGCATTACCATATTGTCACATTGTCACAATGTCACATTTCCACATTTCCACATTGACACATTGTCACGTTGGGACAGTGTCACACTGTCACATTACCACATTGTCACATTGTCACATTGCCACATTGCCACATCGTCACGTTACCACAGTATCACATCGTCACATTGAGCTTGGAATCGATCGGCAGTTTAACCCCGCAAGTCGCAACGGGACAAAGCCTTTAAACGATGTCCATAGTGGCTCCATACTAAAGACGCTGATCACTCGGCTCTTGCGACGGCCATGGTCTTGTTCCGTATGTCGGTCAGTTGGTCAGATGGCCGGACATCAGTTGGGGGGGGGGGCATACGGACATGGTCAGCAGACGCCTTAGTAGGATTTGAACACTCGGATCTAGGCGCATTGAGACAGACGGATGAGAAGGCAGACAAAGACACAGACAGCCAGAGGGATAAACAGACAGAAGGACAGGCAGACAGAGGGACAAACAGCCAGAGGAACAGACAGTCAGAGGAACAGACAGTCAGAGGAACAGACAGTCAGAGGAACAGACAGTCAGAGGAACAGACAGTCAGGCTGCCAGAGTGACGAGCCATGATGCTACACTTTACTGAGGATCTGTTATCTCGACGACAGTGATAAAGATTAAAATAATGGCAACGACAATGAGTGAAGACCATAGTGATGACGACGACGGTGATAATGACGTCAGAGGTAGACAGAGATTCAAGTTAACTTAAGTTAGAGAACGCTTGTCAACGTTTCGCCAGCTGGCAGCAGACGTGAAGGGTCTTCCATAGTCCAGCATGATTCTGCATCAAGAAACACACGCAGTCCCTACAGCGGACAGACATGTAAGAGGCAGACATGGGCATAACGTTCTCGTTTTCTTAGCCTCGGCCAATAAGGGCACAGTTCTCTCCATCGCCATGCCAACTGCTCACTGCAACACGGCTACCGCAAATGAAGTGACCAACAATATCATTCACATTGTTGTCTCTCGGAAGGTGCCAGCTAAAAGGACTCTCTCTCTCTCTAACTCTCGATCTATCTATCCATCCCAATTCGAAACTAAATATGTTCAAATGTCGGAATCTAAAGTAAATTGTGTGCTGAGAATAGTCACGCTGACTTAGAGATCAGCATTGGAACGTTTTGTTGTTACGCCAATTAGACACATTTTGCGCTTAATATAATATACAGAGGCGGCGATCCCGGGAGGGAGGGTGTCCACCCCGGGAGGGAGGGTGTCCAGAGGACGAAGTTCCCACACATTTTACAGAGAGGGGACACGCTATGCGAGTGTGGGGGCTCCACATTTTCTGCTCCTCTCTTTGGGTGGCCACCCACCAGTCAAACGAGATCGACGCCTCAGATCGTATAAATCATTATGTAACGTATCTCCTACCTTATTGAAGTATACGACTGATTTTTGCATCTCGACAGTGGACGAGTTTGCTGGAGGTGCATGTGGAACAGGAGATCCCAAACAAATTCCTGCCATGTCGACCGGAGATTTGAACCCGGTGGACAGACACTCAAAGAAATAGACCATCCCGCATGATCCCCAAACTTTAAATAGAACGGCATTTATAATGAAGACATTTTCCAGGCACAGTGCAAATGAACAGCGTGTCTATTTAACGACGACAGTCCTCTTTTTTTCAATGAACACTCGGATCTAGGCGCATTGAGACAGACGGATGAGAAGGCAGACAAAGACACAGACAGCCAGAGGGATAAACAGACAGACAATGCATTGAACGGGTTCAACATTCATCACTTCTCCAATGCATATACACCCTGAGTCCGCAGTTTGTCGACCGATAATCCCCTCGCAGTACTGCTTCTGCGTTCTCCTTAATCGTGATTTTTCCTGTGCAGGCTCCTTCATATGACCGCCACAACCTTCTCCATTTTCTCTATCCCCTCCCATCTATAGCCCCACATAGCTGATTGTGTTAACACCGCGGTCAAAATTCCACTGAGAACACGACGAATGACGACACATGAATGCATCGCTCGCAGTCCCCTCACCTCCCACTGGAACTCCTTCAGCGGATCTATAAGAAGCCGCGTCGTGTCCCTAAGGTCGTCAGTTCTGGGCAAGAATTACATTCGTCTTTGGCTGGCCGTTTGGTCGGTGAATATTTACGTGGTGGACTCCGTCTCGACTTCTTAGCAGCAGTGGATCTGAGATATACCGAATCATGGAAAGCAAATGAAGGTCCAAGTCTATGGCTCGAAATATCGTTAACATTAGAGCCAGTCAATAATTAAAAATGGCAGTCGGGCTTTTTCTTAATAAACAGAGTAATTAAATCGAATGAAAATTGAGATATATATAACTCCAGCGCACGGGTCTGTTACCTAAGTATCTCTTTACCCTATCGTGCCATATTTATACCTTACCTTAAAACACCATACCTTATAGCTCGATTATATAATTTATCTTTTTCGTTATAATATTTTGATCCTACAGCTGCCTTACCTTGCCCATTCCACATTACTTTAACTTAGCATGCCTAATATCACATGTATACAACTATACCTACGGTATACACTCCATAATTATATAAGCCGTAATGCTTTACTAAAACGTGCATTGGACAAAACAAATGTTGTGCTTATTAGTTTACACACGATATATTAACTTCAAAGGATTTGGCGGATGTAATATATACAATGCATATATATATATATTGTGTATATACTGTGTGTATCTATAGTAGATAATTATATACACAGTATATATATATATACATAATTACATGCACAATTCCCTGCAATCTGTTGAGTTCCTCTTTTGATGTGCGAGTTTTTCTTTCTCATATGCATATATATATATACATATATATACATATATATACATATATATACATATATATACATATATATACATATACATATATGCACATATATATACATAAACATATATACATATACATATATATACATATAAATATATATACATACATATATATACATATATATACATATATAGATACATATATATGTATATATATACATATGTATATATATACATATATATATAGGCCTATACATTGTGTGTGTATGTGAGTGCGTTTGCTTGTGTATGTACGTCGTGCAGACATCATCAGACCGATATATCAGTAATATATCTGTCATATATATGCAATATATATTAAATAATGTGTGTTCGTATGTTTCTATGCCTTTGCACAACTAACCTGGAGATATGAGTTCTGAGGCTGTGGTTGCTGATGACATCCGAGTTCTGAAGAATGGCAAGATCTGGCAATCTGTATGAATGCTCAAGGGAGTGTAGAGTGTGGGATTCAGTGACTCGGACAGGTGGTAGGTACGAGGGACCTGACAGACCCGGAAATGGAGGAGAGGATAGATCCATCTGCCGTTCTACAAGTGAAGTATTTTTTCAAGGGCAAGCGGATTGGGTGATTTCACCCTTCTGTCAGTCCTAAAAAATATCTTCACGCACGAGGACCGTGTTGGGGCGCGTAGGTCTATTATTGGATGAGCTTCATAAGCACAGGACACGGTTATAGCATGAATAGTGTGAATAGTATGAATAGTATGAATAGTATGAATAGTATGAATAGTGTGAATAGTATGAATAGTGTGAATAGTATGAATAGTAGGAATAGTGTGAATAGTGTGAATAGTATGAATAGTGTGAATAGTATGAATAGTAGGAATAGTGTGAATAGTGTGAATAGTGTGAATAGTAGGAATAGTAGGAATAGTGTGAATAGTGTGAATAGTGTGAATAGTATGAATATCAATAGCCATTGTGAATCGTTTATGTGAATCTGAAGGATAGACGCAATTCAATGAAGAGAAAGACCTTATTCCAAAGCGGGGATCTCCCGACCAAGATTGTTGAACTCGTGTCCAGCTTAGATACTCGCATGAGTCGCATCCATGGGTTTCCTGCGAATAGATGCGGAAACGTATGACTGGCTCATATTCCGCAATGCAGAGAGGGGTATCCAGCTGTGGAAACGAGTGTTCGGTTTCCAAGAAGACAGGAGACCAAAGTGCAAGGGCAGAGCAGGCTTGGAACTTGAAGGTGGTGGCAGAAGCTTCTATGCCCCACCCCGAAGTCATTGGAGCAAACCTTTCCCTCCCATTTCCCTTTTAAACTCCCCTGTCTGTGAAATATCACCCTCATTTATTGTATGAGCATTTGCTCCAAGGTTTACATGGAGTGGAAGATCCCTGGTCGGATGATCGGATGGATAATGGAATGGAGCGGGAGTCAATCGACTGCGTCAAGAAACAAGTCAAGTGCATGACGGTGGATAATCACATGCATGGCAATGGCATGCCATACGCTCATTGGATATACATGACATCCTCTAATCTAGAATGTCATTCTCCCATCTTGTATACCATGTTCTTATCTGATACGCTATCTTTCTATCTGATATGCCATCCAGGCACATACTCCTCCTCCTGTCTGGTGGCATATTTGACCTGTATATTTTTCTTTAATAGATTCGTCTCTGGTCGCCAGGGAGAGCGGTGTGTCTGGTGCCATCGAAAGGAAAGTAGAACAAAGATAACCAGGAAGTGATTGAATGGTCTACGGAGAGGGGGCAGTGTAACGTAATGTAATGTAATCCAGCATTTATATAGCGCCGCTCAAATCAGCAGCGCTCTCAACGGGCGTCTGTGTTGGGACTCGCTTGGTAGTTCCTATTGAGTTTCCCATTGAAACGTGTTGATGGAGAACTGATTGTTTGCTCATTTCCTCATGCCACTGATAGATATAGATAAAGATAAAGATCACTGATATGGAGATATAGATAGATATAGGTAGATATAGATATATATAGATATAGATTAATATAGATAGATATAGAAATATATATTTATAGATACAGATATAGATAAAGACCACTTATATGGATATCTAGATATAGATAGATAGATATAGATGCATATACAGATATAGACAGATAGATATAGATTGATATAGATATAGATAGATATAGATAACTGATAGATATATTTAACAATTTAGACAGAAGGTTGTGTGGCGATGCATTTTGGTGAAAATGTCGGAATGTATCATGCAAGCCGCAACCAAAGTGATACAAAAATGAGTAGCCATAGTAGGCCAACACGTTCTTCCTCTCGTAGCTTTCTGTAGCTCATCTCCGCACTTCTATCAAATTCTTTGCGCTTCGTCAGGAAGTTTCCTTCCAAACTCACAACCGAGGCAATAAAAATCAGACGCGTAAGTGTACAACACTGACTGCATTTGTGCTCTTTGATGTCGATTATCCTTAGCCTAGGGCTGGGCAAGCATCAATGCTGAGAGGGTCTGCACCCTGATCATCGTAACTTGATAATATAAAACACAAAATGTCTCCGTTCGGCAAGTATACCTATATAGGCTTGGTCCGCTTGGACATTTGGTGTTCAGCCAGTCCGTACTTGCCGACAATCGGCAACTTAGTGATCTACAATTCCAGCTGCACCATGTGCTCACATGCCACTTACAAAGGACGGGCTGGAGTACATGTACAGGCATGATTGGGATGGTGAAAGTGAAAACTAATCAAATTGCCGTCGATCGCTGTGTATAGATCTACATGTAGGCTAATATTGTTGCCCTGGAAGTTGTTGGTTGTTCTGCAGTTTCCACTTGCAGAAAAAATTATATAGAAACACGCAAAGTGGTCGACCCACGAATATTTGCAGATTAGGCGGGGCGGGCCGGGTCGGGTCTAGATCCTGGTGGGTCGGCTTGGATCGTGTCCCAAACCTGTCCCATTTTTTGCAGAGTTTAATTTTCAATTCTGCGCTTTTAATACTGATTGGTTACGATTTACATCTTCTGTGCATGCGTTCATTGGCAAGAGATCCTCAAGGCACTCCAGTGAGGAAAGAACAGCAGAAGACACCCAAAGGCTATCGCAAAGCCGTCTGAACTTGAATACTTGATACGCGTGATTGCCTTCTGAGACAAATAATCAGAAGCTTGCCCGATTCTTTGACTTAGAAGTCAATTGCGCAACTTGATGCTATCGTTTCCGAATATTGCCCTACACGAATACAAGCCCGAAATTAAAAATCTCTTACGCAGGCCAGCATCGCTCCAGCGAACCGCGGTCCACATCGGACCCTGTTGTTAATCAGTTACAATCAAATAAATTGATTGTGGTGACGGAATTAGCGTGAAAACTTAGGGCAACACCGGATTTGTTTCTTTTAACATCGAACTCGGTTCAAGCTGTCGTACGAAATAATTTCTCATGAAAAAATACGGAAGGTCGACAGATTGATTACAAGCGTGTGAATTAGCTGAGAATGCAACGCTGGGACATGCGGGCCGGACTCTTACGTACCTAATAATATCCGGAATTATTTTTGCATATATTTATGAAGAAAGTAAGTTTAGACAAAATAAAATGAAATAATACGTTCTCACAGATCAATGTCATGTACATATGTGGTGGTCTGATCGTGTTGCGTTTTTGCGACATTAGAATTTGACGATAAGTAATATTGGTACAATTAGCACTAAAGGTGGGTCTAATCGGGTCGGATTGGGTCGGGTCAAGCACGACATGGGTTGGGTCAAATATTTGGCTTCAAGAAGCGTGTTGGATCGTTTCCATTTTCGATGGGTTGGGTTGTGTCGAGTCATGAAAATTGGACCCATCGACAATTCTGGAATCACGAGAAACGACGGTAATTTTGTTAGTTTTTCGTCAATTTAATTGCTTGCCATTTGTTGTCCTTTTCTAGCGAATCGAAAGAGTTGTTGATCAACAACAGATTGAACACAAAAGAAGGACCGAGGTTTTACAATCATTATAGGGTGCGTTCCTCAATCGTGTTAGGCCTACTTGCAAGATCAAGTTCTAGAAGCCTGAAGTTCAAGACTAAGATCACGAGCAAGACTCTGACCCCAAGACCAAGACTTTCAAAACAATATCGAGTGAACTCGAGAAAAAGACTACGACAAGACAGCCAAATGTACAACAAGCCTTGCCGTCACTCTTGCCTTTCAACGATTAATTCAAGATCTACATTGAGCTTCGCGTTTGGTATATAGGCTTAAATTTAATACGCATGCACATTACCAGACTTGAGCAACATCAGTCACTAGTCGGCTCACTGCCGCTATGTACCTTTGCGTATACAGCATATGGGCCCTGCATGGGCTATATGTATATGTATTTTAATGTATATATATGTACGGTATTCGCCAATCTTAGACACACATAAGCTGCTTTAGCATTCGGTCAGTCAGTGAGTCATTCGTCATAAAGTGTCAAGACGTCACATTCAATTTAATCGCTTTTTAAGAATTGTACAGGCGCGTGAACCTCCTCGTCCTTGTTACTCATCAAATATTATATATATATGCATATATATGTATTTGTATGTATGTATATGTATATGCATAATTATTTTCACGTCAGTTACAGTAGTATAAAACATGTGTTGCCTGATTTACACAATTCGCTCAAATGCTGCAAACTGTACACATGTTGATATTTGGTTATCATGGCCGTAAATCCCGGAGAGCAAGGGGGAGATCGGAATGCCCTCCACTTTTTTAAACTTGGGAAGGTAACGTGAAGGAATTCCTTCTCAGCTAGTGAGATCTTGAATATTTATTTGCTTCTTTGTTCAACAGTCAGCGCATTAATTAAATAATTATGATTCTTAGGCAATGCACCCGCCTTTACAGCTACTCTGCCTCCTCTGACCATATGTTCACTGGATTATAACCTCCCTCGGACTACCCCTTGGGCAGCCTCTGATTCGACGCGCGCTCGTGAATAAGTTAGTGCCCTTCGCTTGGCTTTCGAGTGGCGCTTAATAAGTTTGGAGATTACGAAGGCATGAAATATGAGTGTTTTTTCGTCAAATCATTGTTGAAAGACTTTACATACATATTTACATACAATATTTACATACGTACATGATAATAATAATAATAATAATAATAATAATAATAATAATAATGATAATCTTCGTTTAATTTCAAACTGACAAACCGTAGTATATGGCTACAAGTATAAGTATGAACGAATGATGACCAGTTATTGCAGGTATCGAATTTGACCGTCGGCAGCCACGCAGAGCGCCCATTACGTTGTACATCTCATTTGTCACAAACGCCGCCCTAAGCCCCCTAGCGAAAGAAAAGAAGAAGTCAACCTTAGGGGTACACGGGTCTCGAACTGGGCTCGTCAGCTCTGCGTCCCAGTGTGTTCACCGTTCACCACTATTGTACGGCCCCTTACATACATACAATCAGTTGAATTGAACACGGTCTTAGGAGTCTAGGATGTCTATATGATATTGGACTAAGCTGACTAAACGACGAAGATACCTACCGGGTCCACATGGGCTGCTGCTGCTGCTGCAGGAGATGGCTACCACGGTAAACAGAAGCCGTTATCGGGAAGCATCTCAGGACCGGAAGTAAAGCATTTGGCGCCCGGAAGCGTCGTCTATATTGAGTCTTTGTTTACCAACGCATGCGCCCTGAGCAAGACTAGCACTTGCTTCGGAGACAGACGAAGAGTGGGGCACGAGACGCCGGCGCGTATACATACGCGGGGTTCGGAGCAAACACACGAGAACGCACACATATGCGTAAACTGACAGACGCAAGCAGTGCCAAGCACACATATCCTCACGTGGGCTCCCGTTATATGACCTCTTGTAATTAAGGCCGACTCACTCGGAACTTCGATTATATATATATATATATATATATATATGTATATATGTGCCTCAAAAACAATTCTCTACGCATATAATACGTACACGTATATATAATATATATATATTACTATATATATTCATATGTCTCTCTCTCCCATTCTCTCTTTCTCTTTCTCTCTTTCTCTCTTTCTCTCTCTCTCTCTCTCTCTCTCTATATATATATATATATATATATATATAGCCCCTATCGATCGTTTGCTTTCTTGTTTGTCACGACTGTAATCAGACTTAGTCTATATATTCTCTGTTTCTTAGCCTAATGATCTTCAGCTGAATTCATTTCAGTTCTGGTCCCAAGTCGGTCCTCAACAGTTAAACTGAATGTATGGGACATTGGGGGATGGTTGGCAGAGGCGTTTAGCTTTAAAATAAGGATTGCGTGTTACCTGGTCAAGTGGTCATGCGTAATTATATACCTCACGTGTAGACATAGTTATCCTTATCAACTGCGATTCTGTCTCATCAACAGGTCTAAGATTGCAACGACACGGATGACAATTGATATCTCTTTCAGAGTCATCAGCTTCTCTGCCTCTGCCTCTCTGTCCCTCTCTGTCCCTCTCTGTGGCTCTCTCTTTGTTTCTCTGTCTATTTCTCTCTCACTCTCTCTCGACTCATGGCTACCGCTATGGATCTCTACTTGATAGTTTTTGGTCTCGACATCGCCCTTCTGGGAACCAGCTTGCCTGTTATAGGTCGACCCATTGACAATGTCGGTTAGCTATCATTGACAGCCTAAACATCATTCACAGCGCCCTTTTGGTAAGAAATATCCTTCAAACGTTGACTTGGTACATGTTTCAACATTCAACGATTATTATCGATAGAATTGAGCATGACGACAAACGAATTTAGTGTGAGGATTGTTAGGACTTCATTTCGCGTGAGGATAGAACTGTAACATTTGAGCGGTTGATTGAATTCAAACGCTCAACGTCTTTTACAACAACGAAAACTAAACTAAAAGACTGTAAACTATGTATGCTTTAAAGCCAGTTGATCTGTCTTTAAAGAGCAAAGCACCGAATCTCTCACCTCATCGTAGGCCTACTTCTGACCTTATCTCATCGTTTCTTATTCAAGTTCCTGTTCAGCTTCTCTCCAGCTTCTCTTTGGACTCGGCCGCACTTTCTGGTCGCTCTGACAATCAAACTCGGAACTCCACTCGACACCACTGGACAACCCTTCTGACACGACGCAGCATTCGTGAATAAGCTGTTGCTAAGCGTTCGTCCTTTGAGTAGCGCCTTAGATATTTGAGGTTCACGACTACTCTCTGAGACCTCTGCTTCTAGTTTACTCTTTTCGAGTGTCTAATACCGATTGTAGTCGTCATTCGCTTGTTATTCTCTCGAATTCTACTACATCAGCGTCAGTGCAATTTATTTCATTCTATGCGCTTAACTTCCTATTGGGACTGACAAATCTTTTCTGCGCATGAATTAATGGACCTTTAAGTAGCGCTTCTTTTACTCTTTTCGCACACCTGTGAGTTATCAGTTGGGCCTATGCGAGTAACTCTTGGGCATGCGAATTGAGCAACGCAATTATGAGATTATACACTGCATCTACACGGGAACCGCAAGGACTATAATTATGTATATTAATAATAAATAAAGGAATAAGTGCTCAGGTGCTCACGAACCGTCGTAATAGTATGAATACAGCAGGTTTTTCGCGCGCATTTATTTGTAGATGTGTGTGTGTGCGTGCGTGCGTGCGTGCGTAGCTCAGAGGCAACGTATGTGAACAAATTGTTGCATATGTTATTCTGGATTTGCACATATAAAAGTTCCGCGCCTATAGATCAGAAGATTCATTACCTAGATATCGTCCATCGTTGATACCCAAATAATTACGGTCTGACGTGATAGATCGGTGTTGACGTAGAAGTGACGTTAGCTACATGAATAATTTGTAAAACCGGTTTTAGATTAGTTCCAAGACAACCGCTAGGGACCTGTACGACATGAGTTGAAGCATTCATGCGAAAGATCCGTGAATTATGGACAGAGGTAAAATATACTAAATCTATTGGCAACTGTTTCTGAACAGTTGAAGGGAATTCTCCCCTTTTCTGGCAGCCCGCAGTTTATCATTTTCACTCTTTCAGGCACTAGGGTTGAAAGCGCTGAGGTGAAAAGAGCAAACACAGGTGACGATCTACCACTCCGTATCCAATGTCATCGCGATTAGGGTAATTTCCCTCTTGCTCTTCCACCTACGCTGTAGCCTCTTGCACTCCAAAATCCATAAACACACGCCTCCTCCCCCAGACACACACACCCGACAACCATGTACAACCGAGATCAGGTTTAGAAACAGTTATATTGATCGCAGTGACTCAGGGATAAGGTCGCCGCAAATTATGGTTGAAGAGGAACAGGGATAGATGGTGGCAGAGAAAGAGGGAAGGTGGTTGGAGGGATAGAGGGAAATGGTGACGGAGATATAGAAGAACATTGGGGAAATGGTTGTAGAGAGAGAGGGAAAGAGGTACAACGGAAGACCCGAGGGAAAGAATAACAGTGTTAGGGAAGATGATAAGGAATAGGAGTGTGTGGAAGTGACGGGTACAGATGGAAGGAAACAGTGGGAGAAGAGAATGGGAACATCGGTAGATACAGGGAACTTGCCTCTGTATACTTTCTTTTGTGCTTCTACAACCCAATCTGTGGAATCAGAGGCAACGTTGAAAGCATTCCAAAGCAGTGCACATCAGGTCCTACTAATCCAGTATACAACCTACTAAATCGGCCTCACTCATTAACTTTTCCACAAAAAGACACTCTAAACTGAATACAATTATTCTACCGTGTCCCTCACTGACCATGTAAATAGAATTTGTGACTCGTCATTATGTTCATTCGTGACAAAGCCCTATGCAAAATTTAGGCGTTAATTGCCTATGCTGCAACAACAATCTCTGAATAATGCATTGGATTCCAGTCGTCTAGATTACCGCAACTCGCTACTCGGTAGTAACCACAATCCGCCTGCACTCATGCATGGAGGTGCATCGGACGTTGACCTTCGCTACGACATCATACTTTTAGCAGAGCCACTGACCTTACACTGCCTTGCTTTTAAGTTCATAGTCAATGCGATGCTCTCATAAAACGGAGAAAGCGGAGCACGTGATATTAAAACAAATTACATTTAATCAAATTGACGTTGAGACTACTAATAATATTGAAGGCGATTTTGTCATTCCCGTCAGTCGTATTGAAATCGGTTTCTTCCTCATCTGACCCATCAATCATTTTTCTCAAACAATTCGAGCAGATAATTTTTCTAGGTCGCTGATGTATTAGTCAGGGATCGATGGCTTACGGCAGCAAGGCGTTATCCCGTCTCTAAATGTCAGCGGATTCCCGTAGGCCACGTCTGCAGTAGACGGCACAGCCTTTCAAGGGTTGAGCTGAATTTATGGAAGGCGTTTCCTCCGTTCGCTCTTTGGCTTCTTCCGACCTAGAATTAAGACCTAAACTCCTTTCAACGTTCCCATCTGTTTACGTTGCGTATTAACCCATCAACATCTGCCTTGTTTGTCTTTGCACTTGTTTGCAGTATTGTAACAGTAACACTAAGCAGATCACGTGCTGGAACAAATTATTTTAGCGCCATGCTGTTGAGACTCATAAATAGCGCAATTAGAAGAATCCTTCAGCAATATAACTAGGATAGTTTTACAAACTATCTCACCGATGCTTGAATGTCGATATATGCAGCTGCCTTGACTCTTTAGCGACGAGGTGCATTTATAAGTGATTGGGAAACCAATGCAGCTCGTCGTTAAAGTGTTAACTGCTTGCTACGATTTCTCTTGCGCTAGTTTCCAACGCATAACTGTAAGCAGATGAAAATGCGTCCAGACTCTAGAGGAGCCCATGCACAATGAGCGTCAGTCACTCAGAATTATCTTCGGAAACTAGCCAACAAAAATACTAAAACTTAAAAACTCTTTCGAAAAAACCTTGGTTTATTCCTTCCGTGGATAGAAAGTCTCAGTATGCTTATATTTAAAGAGTCAACTATTAACAACAGTTAACGGAAGGGGAACTCGGACGTTGCAGGACCTTCCTAAGCAGCTACCTACATGTAGGCCAATTTTACCTTTGATGTAAACCCCTCCTGCTTAGCATATGCTCACTCTATCGCGGGTCCATTGTTAGCCCATCTGAACCACTTTAGTATCGCAGGAGTTCGCAAGCTAGTCTAGCTTTCGTCAAAGTTCAAAACATCACCAATATGGGTTGATACGACCAGACCAGACCTAATCTAATCATGAAGGTTGAGATACAGTGGCAACTGTGGTGGTTGCGCTTATCGCTGTTGAGTTGGTGATTAAAATGATCATGGTAACGGTAGTGATTATGGTTCAGGGTTCAGATGGTGATGATGTAGGCAATGCTGATGTATGCAACAATCCACAGGACGAAGATGATGAAGAATATGT
>OY365816.1:18985590-18988090 GCA_959347315.1 Bimastos eiseni
GCCTTAACAAAACGGCGCTACAGAAGTTATTTACAGCTTAGATTACATTTTGCCACAGCTAAAATTATATTGGCCATAGCTTGGATAAAAATGGCCATAGCTCAGATTAGAATAAGTGTAGATTTGATTAGAATGAGCATATCCTAGATTAGAATGAGCATATCGTAGATTAGAATGAGCGTATCTTAGATTAGAATGAGCGTAGATTAGATTTTAGCAAAGCTTAGATTAGAATGAGCATAGGGCTATCTCAGATAAGATTGGCCTCAGCAGAGATTAGTTTTTCCACAGATGAGATCTGATTGGCCATAGCCTAGATCAGATCAACAACTCCTTAGATTCGATTGACCGCCATCTTGCGGTCCAATGAACCTCGCTGTTTCAGAAGTCGTCTTTCCTTTCTTCTGTTCTTCCTTCCAGTGCTGTGGAATGAGTTCCCACGATTGCAACTATGATTATATATATTTAATATATATATAATTATATAGTATATACACATATAATACTTGTATATTGTATATATATATATATCTGTATATATACATTAATTTGTTTACACACGAGTATGTGCCCAAGTCGACGATTCCTGGTCTGAAGAAAGACCAGAAGGTATCCGCCATTAGATCTTTAGAGTACGTTCTCAGAATTACAGTCCCGCAAGTAATGACAGCAATAACCAGACACTTCTGTAGCCATCCACGACAGAAGGCTCACAGAAATACACAATAATGATGATAATAAAAATAATACTGCGATGGCGTAATGATGCTCATAGACCGTGCGCGGTCTACCTAGCAGTCGAACAGTCGTGGACTTATGTAGCCTACACGCAGAAGAAGAGGCAACGCTGAACGTATCGTGACTCCTTACAGTTGATTTCTACAGGCCACACTAGTGACGATTGTCCGCACTATTACAGATGGCATGCGATACATGTACGTGAATAGATTTTCTGCATCTAACCATTTGGCCTCGAGGCGCAGTTCAGAGGCATTCCTCTCCATCAACAAGTACCTCGTATACATCAATGTAGGCTATACGTACACCCAAGTATATATATGGGCTTCATTTGAAGTTGGTTGGGCCTATTAGGCCCACGTATATCATATTATGCGTATGTACCAGTTGTGCGTGTGAGTAGATATGTGTGTCTTATGATCGTTAATCTGAATGAATACGGATACGCACGTAGTATTATGAAAAAGAATATATTCTTGTAAGTAAGTAAATAAATATTTTGGCATTTCTGTATGCATGTATGTAGGCCTGTATGTTTATGTATGCATGTATGTAAGCACATATGCATACGCCTGTGTGTCTACGTAGGTATACCCACATAGGTGTACGAATAATTGTACGAGTATTTACATTCGTGTATAGACTGACTGACTGACCGACCGACCGACCAACCGACCGACCGACTGACTGGCGGATGCCTATGGGATCGAAGGGGGGTGCTGAGTTGCTCATAGAGCAGAAGATTCTTCTACTTCCGGCCACATGTCTACGAGTGTCTCAGTCTACAAACGATCCGGATTGCGTCGACCATGATGTCGCCCGACCATAGGAATTGGAGTGTGGTCATTAGATTCAGACACAAATGCACAGTACAATACATTACAACACAATGTATGTGTGTATGTATGTATATCTATCTATCTATCTATCTATCTATCTATCTGTCTGTCTGTCTGTCTGTCTGTCTGTCTGTCTGTCTGTCTGTCTGTCTGTTTGTCTGTCTAGCTTCTCCTGGGGTGATTCTCTTTCTGCCCCTATTCCTGAATCCTTTTCGTGCACGGGGTTTTCGCACTAGAAGTGCCTCTGATTAGGTTGCACCGGGAGAGGAACTGTAGTCATACAATATGTGAGTACAATGTCTACATTACGATTACAGTCCAGTAAAGTATTAACAGCTCAGAAGCGCACGCAATACCATATGACTGTCCGCTGATGACGCTGAGAAATTGCGATTGATACTAAGTGAGTAAGCAATTAAGTAAGTATATTCTTTAATCAGACGTCCGCAAACGTACGACATTTGCAGTGAAAATCACCAAGTATAGACCTGCGAACCGAAACATCTATATACGTGATCTATCGAATGCATAGAAATTTATAAAATGCCGGATAGCAGCTGAAGACCGGGCAGGAGGATAAGTCAATGGGGATGTAGGCGCTTATTTAATAATCTTATAATGAATGGACTCGCTTAAGGTCTCTGCACAGTGAAGATTCGAACCCTGATAGGCTGATACTCTTCTCGTCCCAGACCGGGTGATTTAGCCATGTATCCACCGTGCCTTGTAGGAACGTCTGCCTCTGGGGTAAACGTTCAGCTGGATCTCAACCGGTCTGTGGTCAGAAGTGTCTAGCAGCGAGTCACAGAACCAGTTACACTGTAGGTGCATATACGTATAATAAGGAGAAGGCATCCTAAAAGTACATAATATAGCGCCTTCATATCATCTACATGTACATCATGGCCATAGATTAAATTGTC
>OY365816.1:19644032-19646532 GCA_959347315.1 Bimastos eiseni
AGAAGAAGAAGAAGAAGAAGAAGAAGAAGAGAAGAAGAAGAAGAAGAAGAAGAAGAAGAAGAAGAAGAAGAAGAAGAAGAAGAAGAAGAAGAAGAAGAAGAAGAAGAAGAAGAAGAAGAAGAAGAAGAAGAAGAAGAAGAAGAAGAAGAAGAAGAAGAAGAAGAAGAAGAAGAAGAAGAAGAAGAAGAAGAAGAAGAAGAAGAAGAAGAAGAAGAAGAAGAAGAAGAAGAAGAAAGAAGGAAGAAGAAGAAGAAGAAGAAGAAGAAGAAGAAGAAGAAGAAGAAGAAGAAGAAGAGAAGAAGAAGAAGAAGAAGAAGAAGAAGAAGAAGAAGAAGAAGAAGAAGAAGAAGAAGAAGAAGAAGAAGAAGAAGAAGAAGAAGAAGAAGAAGAAGAAGAAGAAGAAGAAGAAGAAGAAGAAGAAGAAGAAGAAGAAGAAGAAGAAAGAAGGAGATGAAGATAATTATAATTATTATTATCATCTTTTTATGTTCGAGGTATTCATGATCTCCCAGAGACTAGAATATTAAGAATTAGAAAATGTAGTCTGGAATGGCCCTACTTGGTATCACAAATTATTATTATTATTATTATTATTATTATTATTATTATTATTATTATCGTTAATGTTAACGTCGTCCTCGTAATCATTATTGTTATAATTAGTTTCCTATTAATATTATTATGGCAAATATACATAGCCTATACCTGTATTATAGTCTCCAGCAACCTTTTAACCGTACTCCACTCCTTTGTAAAATATCTATGTAGACAGAGGATGTTAAATAGGATGCGGATGTGGGTCGATTAGACTCACTGACTCAGTGGTTCTTAACCTTTTTTGACTCGCGATACACCTAAATTTGCAACCAAATTTAGCGACAAGCCATTCAATTGTCATATGTAGGCCGAAGTATCGCAGAAAAAAAATTAAAAGTTAAACTAGCTTAGAAATTTTATTGAAAATATCGAATTGCTCACATCTGTATGAATAAAATTGCTCATTTCGAGCATTTTAGAGTTTTGGATTTTAAAAAAATCTAAATTTAATTAATTTTATTTTGCGATTCTGTGTCGCTTTTACGACTATTCGCTGACCTGATGTAGGCTCAGCAGTTATTGTAAAACGTGCGATTGGATATTTTGGGATCACAGTTTTTTTAAAGCGCACTGAATGGGCCTATACCTCTTTCGAACAATAGATTTTTTCTTTTTCATGTTTTTCCTGGTTAGTTTGCTAAAACTAGCTGTGGCAGCAGCACCATTTTCATATTCACGGCATGCAGTCTCATTGCTAGATAATCAGTTGTAGATTTGAATAATTTTTCGTTTTCCAGTGATATATATGACTATTTCAATTGTTACAGTTGGCCTTAGTTGGCACAAATTTTTATCGGCACGGTCAAAAACGCGTATGGAATATGCATATTGTATAAGAACACAAGTATAAGAACACAAGTATAAGAACACAAGTATAAGAACACAAGTATTAGAACACAAGTATTAGAACACAAGTTTAAGAACCGCCACAGATTGCAATCCAATCAAACTAAATAGATAGAGTGCAACAAATTCTTGTAGCCTATGCGATGGGCGCTTTGCATGGCTGTCATACAGTTGAACTCTGTAACAACTTGCAACTATTCGTTAATACTTAGACATGTAGGCGTATATTCGTTAAACTGCTAAAGTAGGCAAGTCAGTATTATAACACAAGAACAATACGCGATAGCAACTACACGAATTTTTCGCGACACACCATCGACACACCACGTTAACTCGACGTACCGCTAGTCGTTTCGTGTCACACTAATGTGTCGCAACACACCTGTTAAGAACCTCTAATCATTAAAGCATTCTCCTACTACCACTACACGTAATTATTCTCCAGTTCTGCTGCGAAATGCATGATATTTTGTAGCGGGTGGAGTACTTCACTATAAATTAGGTAACAGATAGACTCAAGGAATATTTCATACTGATATTAGGCTGGCCTTTAAACTGCTATTTGCATGTAGTCGTGTCTTTTTGAGGAACTCACAGCTGTGAAACGATGTGCTCTTCCACACAATTCATCCGTTAATAAAATATATCTATATAACCTAATGCCATGCATTCATTCATTCAATCATTCATTCATTCATTCATTCATTCATTCATTCATTCATTCATTCATTACGAAAATGTATATAGCGCCCCTACAAGGCTACTACTAAGAAGCTCCCGGCCAAGGCACAGCTTAAAAAAAGAACAGTTATATAATAAATATATATATTATATACCATATATATATAAATATATATATTATATACTATATATATATATATATATGCTGTACAAAACACAATTAACGACGGCCATCGAACGGGAGATTAAGAGATTAGGAGATTAGTGTAGTCTCTAATCCTGCGGAATCAGTTTTTTTTATCAGGAGTGATGACGATTTAAGGAGATATATCATGGAGAATGGTAAGATAGAACTTGGCGAAATGTTGGTAAATGC
>OY365816.1:19649032-19739417 GCA_959347315.1 Bimastos eiseni
TACATACATATATACATACATATATACATACATACATACATATAAACATACATATATACATACATACATACATACATGCATACATACATACATACATACATACATACATATATACATGCATACATACATACATACATACATACATACATACATACATACATACATACATACATACATACATACATACATACATACATACATACATACATACATACATACATACATACATATATACATACATACATACATGCACACATACATTTATACGTACACACAAGTGGACTCCATCCAATAAATCTCCATTTCCAAGTCGCTACTTTGACTCCATCGAATTAGTTGCAGCCACTTTAGAACCTATTCGCGCATTCGCTCCTCAGGATTCTTGGAGAACGGTGATCGTAAGATAATTATATTATGACTGTGTGTCTGTGTCGTCGAGCTTCGAAAACAGCCCACAAGGGCGCATGGGGTGTGCAAAGGCAAGGACAACGTCTGCCATTTTTTTATCTACATTTGTCGCCCAAAACAAGCGAAGTATCTATACAAACCACAGCGCAGCATAAACCTTCACTCTTAGCAATTAGACGAAGAACCAGTTTTATTGCTAATAAGATACACTCACTACCAGCCGGTGCAAAATAAATATGTGTAACGGCAGCTGTGTGTAGGTGTGCGTGTGTATTACTCTGTGTGTGTGTGTGTGTGTGTGTGTGTGTGTGTGGCTGTGCAGGTGGGTTTTGGGCAAGTGTATGTATAAGTGTGTGTATACGTGTGTCGTGTGGTCATGATAAAGTGACCCTTTTTGCGGCATATGAAGTGTATCGTAAGTAAGCAATAGTCGTGCATCTTCCTACTCTATCATTTTACCTGTAATTTTGATCTGAGGTATGAGCTGTGGCAGTGCATCATTAAGTATGAGATCATCGATGAAGTTAATGAACCAGTGAAATCACTGTCAAGCAATACACAAACAAAGCGAGCGAGCGGTAGCGCTCGCTAAGGGCGGTTCAGGTGGTAGGCCTGACATAGGCGAAGCTTCTGGACTGAGCTGTAGTAGTACACCGAGGACAGCTACGAACTTGGGGCGAGGAGAACAAATGCAGAAGTCTGTGAGGTATGAAAGAAAATACCTGACGAGACTATTACGCAAAAAACGAATCGGTAGTCACGTTCTGAAGAGAACACATACACTGATCCACGTCACCTTCACTCCTACTTGATGACTACATTTCAACAGTTTCTTCCAACTTATGCTTCTCACCAAGATATTTTCTCATTCTCGTTTCCTCAGCCTGTGTAAAATCTTGTTGATAAACCCCTAACCTAAGCCTATTTAGAACCAATTGAAACCTATAATTACAATTTGAACTGAATCAGGGTATGTGAGCTGCAACTTCAAAGAATTTTTTGTCTCGTGTTTCCTTATGATCCACCCTAATAATCGTTTTATAATAATCTGCTTTGGTCAGTATGCGTTGTTTATTTCATGTCATGTCATGTCGTGTCCTCTTGTGAAATTATCTCTTAGTTAGGACAGTTATGCTTCGGAAATTATGCTCAATCGGATCATGATTGAATACTGCGTAGTGAAACTGACATTCTGTTGGAATAACGGTGAGGATGAAGCTTCTTATACTTCATCGGCGCCACTCTATAAATATAAAGAGACGGCGACGACGTCGTGTTTAGTTGCTGATAGACCCTATCGGGCTGACAGATCATGAGCGCATAATCTAGATGTATAATGTTCAGAAGTGACTAGATGACGGTATCGATGACGGTGATCATTAGCCCATGAGGCTTAGATCCCATAAATAAGGTACATGTATGATAGGCCACAAAATAAGGCCTGACATATTCGTAGGAATAAGTAAGGCCGGATATGTCATAGACCAAATGATGTTAAATTGGCCACAAAAATAAGAGCAGAAAGGCGACAGGAATATGATAAGCCCTTAGTCCATGTAAATAAGGCAGGACAGGCAAAAATCTTATAATATTCATAAGAATAATGCCGGATAGGTAATATGAATGTGGTTTGACATTCAGACATATTACACGAATAGTCTATATATCATATAAATATATATATATATATACACGATGCTGAATAAGATCAAAGGCGACCGGAATAATTATGGTCAGATATGGTCATAGGCATTAGGTCGTACAGGCTATCTGAAAACTGCCAGATAGGCCATAGGAATGAGGATGGACATGCCATAATATGGCATATGTAATAATATTATTTATAATGCCAAATAGGCCATAGAAATAAAGCCGGATAGGCCATAGAAATAGGCGTGATGTGCGGCTCGTTTGCGTCACTGCTTACGCGCAAAAATCCTATAACAGACCAATACGTAACAGTTCTCTCAGATTCTCTCATCAAAGCGCCAACTCGAAAGACGTTCGTGCTCATTATGCATAGAAGTCTCTCGTAATGACGTCAGAGGAGGTGCACAGAACTCTATATAAAGCGCTGCATCAGAGCCATACGTTGACAGGCGCATTCTTAGGTGCATCACGCCGATCGCTCTCCGAACGACGAAGCCTCGCACGCGGCTTGCGTGCAAGCGTTGGACTCCTATGGACGTCGATCGAGGATGAAGCTTGTTCTACTTCAACGGCGCCACGCCATAAATATATATAGAGATGGCGTCGACGTCGTGTTTAGTCGCTGATAGACCGTATCAGGCGGCTTAATCATAAGCGCATAATCTAGAGATATAATGCTGGGACGGGTCTCGATGACGACGGCAAATATTTGAGAGCAGCCGAACGAATGTCGTCCTTGCTACGGCCTGAAACGTGTCTCCGTTGCTGGACGTGGAAAACGTTGTGGAAAATGTCCAGAACACGAAGCCGTAGTATTATGGAACAGCATAGAGGCGCTGGACGTTGGATGTGAAAGAGATTTGATTAGAGTGTTGTGGGTAAAGAGCTTGGTCCTTACGTTCTATTAGTTCGAATGGTGGATGGTCCGAGAGATGGCCAACAGTTGTCTTTCGCGAGCTGTTATTAAACTATGCGATGATCTTTGACCTTGCCTTGATGCAGGGAAATGAACGGAAGAAATTGATTCGGTTAATCAACGGACATGTGACCTCAATGACCTTTCGTACAACGCGGTCCTACTCTGTGTCGTCCGACTCAACGCTGGCGATCATTAAGAAAGACAGATGCAAGCGAATGAAGCTAACCGAACAAGAAACTGTTTTTCTTCACATAGCTGATCAGCAAGCGACGTAGAACTATCAAAAGGTATGACATTTAAACTCTAAACAGGCGCTATGGAAATTATAAATTTGTAGTAGTTCAAATATTCCGAGGAACAATCCAAGTACTAACGGAGTTCATATAGCGCTTAAGCTCAATGCAATTGTTTAATTAACAACGACGCCATAATTAATTTTGGTCCACGCATTTAATTAACTAGCCCAATTTACCATGCAGTGGTTGCCCAAGTTTTCAACACGGCACCCTATTTACAGTTCATATGGCCAACGGCCTTAAGTTCGTATATCTTTTTTCCAGTTAATTCTTTGTCGTATTGACGATCAACGTTTCTTGCATTGCGACTCATTCTTCCATAAATCAGGTAAGTAAGTGTTTAGAAACAGTTACCTGTATAGGTCTACAAGGCTATAAATCATTCATGTCAACAGTAACGATCAGTTGGATTAGTTCCCGCATTCATTCATGTAAAAGCTGTAGACATGTCTCGGCTCTGCCATTCTTCTATCCAGCATAAGAGGCCTACACAGGCGTGTACACGTTCTTTCATTTTCTATCCGTTTTAAATTCTGTGTACTGTGGTATATAATGCTAATTCGTGGACGCTGCATTTTTGTTCATGAGTAACACACTCCACTAGCTACCGTTGCAATATTGCAATGAATCGAAAACCCTAATGCTTTAGTTCAACTTTTTCGTCTAAGGAGATATACTGCTTCGTATCCTCTGTAGGCCTATTGGTCCATTCTGCCGCAAATATCTTTATCCTGTATCGCAATATATGGACTGATCTTAGGTTTCATACTTCGAAAGAATTTCCATGGTCTACCTACCATTTCATATATAGATGAAGTTGTCTATGAGATGTGGTGGCTTGGTGGTATGCTTTGTAGCCAGAGGGTCGCAGGTTCTAATCTACCTAAACCCACTACGAAGAGGTTTGAATAAGTTGCTCACCCATATTTACATAATATTCAATATATATCATATAATATATTTGTATATAATCGGCATAATCTTCGCTATCACTGCAAATGAAGTGTCTGATATGCGATGGACAGATCACACTCTCTCTCACATTTCCAACAGACGTGCGATGTAACGTGTATATATCTGTGGGGAGTGTATGTATGTATGTGTGTGTGTGTGCGTGTGTGCGTGTGTGTGTGTGTGTCCTGATCATCGGACGAAATCATAGCGTATACGCCGTCTAGACGACGTCGCCGTAGATGATGTCCCGTGGCAGGAGTATAGCTGCTGCTTCTTGAAAGGTCGTTACCGTCCAGACTGATGGCCTTATCATGTGCTTCTCCCCTCCCTCCGTCACCCCCTCTCTCCTCCCTCATATATGACCCTCTCGTTCATTGAAGACGCGGGAAGCTGCTTCGTTGCCATATCATTATAGTCCTCTACTCCGTGGCATTCTGTATTTACGTATCGCGATAATAGGGTAACATAATGCATCCTGCATGAGCACACCCCCCGTGTGGCTGAATACATTCATCGGCTGTATGTCTCCCGGTTCACTCTCACTCTTCCTCACACGTGTGATGTCTTTTAACGATGTCTGTTCACAGCAGAAACTGCTGTGTCTAGATAGGTCATGGACTCGTTCATGTCTAGTTGATGTGTTCTGTGTTAATGCAGTTGATTCAGTATATTACTGTATGCGCCTACTATCTTGGTGTTATGTTTATATTCGAAGATTCTATTCTATTCAAAGATTTAAAAAGCGCCTCTTACAGTACAACCTAATCAGAGGCGCTCCCAGTGCGAAGAATCCCTCGAGAAAAGAAACGTCTTAAGACAACGAGCAGAAACAGTTGTGCTACCAGATAAGATTTTAGCACGAGTTACAGCAGGAAGGTTTGTTCCATAGCGAAGGGTCAACAGAGGCATAGGCACGATGCTGAGCTGTAGTAGTTCTAGACCAAGGTACTACAAAGTCATGACGGCCTAAAGAATGGAGAGGACGTACAGTGGAAGTTGAGATAGGTTGCCTGATGTGTATATCTACATGTATAGAGGCCTACTATATCTGAGCACATTCACGGCGCCTTAGCGAACCTCAAAATTGAGCTCTAAGAATTAGTAAGGTGATTGGACATTAGTTTCTTGTGGTCAGCAACATTGAGTTATGTCAATGAGATGCCCAGTCCACATTATTCTTTGACGTTAGATAATAAACGGGTATCTTACATACAACGGACATTTCTCGATGGATTATATTCGCATATTACTAATCATTCGTTATTCGTATTTTTCATTTCCAACCAGGTATTTTCTTCTTAATTCCGCGTTCCGTTCAATCGTTCCTGCTTGACATACTAATTACAACTCCTTTATTTTAATGTTTCGAATGCATAAATAACTGTCTAATTTAGTTCCTATTCGGCGTCTAACTACGGCTTCATAATTTCATCAGGAAGGTGGCACTTGTGTTACAATTTAAGAACAGGTACACGCATTTCATTCCTATTTATTTACTTATCTAATTCATTTACATCGACGCATAGTGAGCTAATTGACGCTGAGACGTGTAAGTAGAATGACCGACCGCAGCAGCTCAGGCTCTATGTACACGTTTATCTGGTCTCCATCTATAGTGGCAAAGTAAGTCTCCACAATGCAGAGGTTGGGAAGGTGGTGTTGGGGAGTTGGTGTTGGGGTGTTAGGGTCTGGGTGCTTGTGATTAGCTATTCTATACACCACTGCTCTATCCTGACAACTGGTATGGCACAATGCATTGTCTGCCATGGCAATTAGAGGGTCAAGATTTGCTGCCGAAGAGTTCATACATCGAAGGCTCTATACGAATTCCAATGCATCGCTTTACGCTAAGCTTAATTACGTATAGGTGACGTCATTGAGAATTCTCTCTCTCCAGTGGACCTACTCCAGACCTGTCCATGTTCATTTCTACTATTTTTTTCTTATGCGCGTTTTCAGCTTGCATCATAGCATGCCTTCCTGCGTCCATGTTTGTCTGCCTGTCTATTTATCCGTTTCAAGGCTGTCTGTCTGCTTGTCTGTCTGCTTGTCTGTCTGCTTGTCTGTCTGCTTGTCTGTCTGCTTGTCTGTCTGCTTGTCTGTCTGCGTTACGTATTGCCTGTCTACCTCTAATCTCGCAAAAGAAACGTTGTAGACAGCCGCCAGCGCAGTGGTGGGAAGACGATGATGGTGGTTGTGGTGATCTTGGTGGTGTATCGTTGGTGGTGGTGTCGTTGGTGGTGGTGGTGATGGTGGTGGTGGTGACAGACGCATTCTCCATTTACGTGAGCAGGCGACAGCTGAGTGCAAATCCGCGTAAGACTCGCTCAATCTATATTAGTTTCTCTTGTCAGCTGTGGCCTCTGTACCCTGTTGTTGCCTCGGCTTTTTCCTTCTTTCTCTGCTCAGCCTTCGACAACTCAGAGGCGTTTGTTCCTTACTGACAGCGCACTTCTCAAATTTTTATAGTAAAATGCCTTCACAAATTTAAACGCCTTTGAGTTAGAGTGAAATAGATAGAGAGATAGCTGTGTAGGTAGGTAGGTAGATGGGTAGGTAGGTAGGTAGGTAGGTAGGCAGGCAGGTAGGTAGGTAGGTCGGCAGGTAGGTAGGTAGGTAGGTAGGTAGGTAGGTAGGCAGGTAGGTAGGTAGGTCGGCAGGTAGGTAGGTAGGTAGGTAGGTAGGTAGGTAGGTAGGTAGGTAGGTAGGTAGGTAGGTATGAAGGTAGGTAGGTATGTATGAAGGTAGGTAGGTAGAAATGAAGGTAGGTAGTTAGGTAGCTAGGTAGGTAGCTAGCCAGGTAGGTAGCTAGGTAGATATGTATGTTTTTAGGTTGGTATGAAGGTAGGTAGGTAGATAGATAATTAAGTAGGTAGATAGACTAGGTATTGTGTTCGGCAGAAATAGGCCGTAAATTGGGTCGATTGGTATGATTGGTTGGATAGATGAACGGATGGTCTGAAATACGGAATGACAGATGGACAGACAGAATGATTGATTGATTGATTGACTGATTGATTGACTGATTGATAGATTGAGAGTCAGACAGAGAAGCAAAGTAAAGCGACTTAATACCTCGATGATTGTTTGTAATTATCTGCGACGTATATGATAATTTGGAGCATGTCTTAAAATCGCAGTTTACTTAGTGCATTGTATTTAAATATAATTTTTTAATGGCTTATAATTATAAATATGACTTCAATTTGACTCGAGCTTCCACTTGAGCTCCACTCTTTGCTTTGGTCCAATCGTCGGGTTTTTACAAGTTCCTCAAAAAAAATCTTTTCTTTAGTCATGGCTGGGCTGGGAGCGTTCCTGAAGAGGTTCTTGAAGAGGTGCTATATAAATTCCCAGAATGAATGAATAATTTCGCTGCAGTGTATGCTGTGTGTGGATATGTAATGACTGAGTTCAAGCCACATGTGCTTAGCTCACTGTGCTATAAATGTGAAGCCCTTCAATCAGACTCGAGTAGCTTATTCTTGCCACTGTAGTTAGACCATCTTGCTGTGGTTTTATTTTTAGGCCGAATGTCATCGCTAGCTTAGCCATGTGCTTTGATGAAAGAACTTCTGTCAACTGAAGAACTGTTTGACTTCGACGTTCAAAGTGAGTGATGACGTTTAGTCATTGGCCAGTTTAGAACCAGACAGGTATTCCATCACTTTGCTCTATCAGATATTATTTTTAATTAAGATTAGGTCGCATTTGTTTCGATTGAACCCCAATGAGCCGCATGCGAACGCGTCAAGACAGACTTCCGTGTAATTAGGGCTTTTAGCTGAATGTCTCTTTTCAACAGTCGGGCCATCATTGACTTAACGCTATTAAGTTATGAAGGATTTATAGGACTTCTTACAGACACCTCTCAAAAGCATCACTTACACGGTCCCTTTTATCGGGGTATAACCTAAACAAATGCGACCTAATCTTAATTAGAAATAATATTTGTTGAGTTATATTTACTAAAACATTGCTTAGTTTAAAACGGAACAACAGCCGTAGAGGAAGGAAGATCCAATGAATTATAAAACCGCTGATCCTGTAAGAATGAACGAATGCGTCAAAACCTGTAAGTACCTTCAAGTAATTACTGGCAGCAGGGATAGAGCGAAGTGATGGAATACCAGTCTGGTTCTAAACTGGAGCACAGACGCTTTGATGGATGCGCTGTGCATCGACCAAACATTATCTAGGCCTAGAAACGAATCCGTCCCAGAGCAACGTCTTCTTTCGCATGTCTTGATGGAATTATTTGACCGGTTATTTTAATAACAGACTTAACATACATCTTTGCAGCTGCATATTATATACAGATGTTGATTGCTCACTCAGCCGCACCGAATCTCCAAACATTAGCAAATTCCTATCTAGCCATCGGATAAACATTAAATTAGCTGAACATGGTACAAATGATCGCTTAGTATAATAGACACTCTTTTACTTGGTGGGATCTTGCTATTCTCCTGAAGGATATCAAATTCCAGGGTCTGGATCTCATTATCGGCGGTATCCAGCTGAATGTAGCCCCTGCCTATATATGGTAATTCGATGTCATTATGATTAGATGCATTCTCTTTTCACGAAATCTCTGAACGCCATGGGAAAGACGCTTCGTACACAAAAGCTAACTGTTAAGAACTAAACAGGTTCATCCGTTACATAGGTCAAGGACCCACAGTATTGAGTCACTCATCTTTTGTGACCTGTTCCTCGCCGGAGCATCTCCGTTTCCACGACATTCAGCGACTACAGCAGCTACTCTGATCTTGTCTCTATAGGCCGAGTCTCACCATAGCTCAATCATCTTTGGTCAGCTTAAGTAGAGCGAAATTCCTAAAACCCGAGTTGCTTATTCTATTACTTAGGTTTAATTCCGAGTTGTTAGACCACTTTTCTTAGACTTGAATATCACGAAAGCCGATGATTGGCACAGAACAGCCAGTGAGATATCGCAAAATACATAAACTGTAAAAGACACTCTCGCATATAACATTTTCACTCACACTATCGCAATCGAAGAGTGCAAACGCGGTTCATGTGCAGTCTTCGAATGCATAGACTATCGACCATTAACACGTGAATCCTATGCAAATGTCAAACACACAACTTGACAACTAATCGAGACGTTGGTCCGGATCGTGTCCTGAATGATCGTTGGAAAGCGACTGCATCATACAAGTCATCCTCGAACGTTGTTAATGCAAGTGCCGCATACGAATGGCGCATTGTCTGCAGCGGAGGTTAAACCCGACGCCGACGCCGCTCCCCTTAATACGCCACCGCCGGCGCTGGGCTCTGGCAGTGCCACCCGCTAACCGTCGGCTGAAATCGTAATGCGGAAGTTCACGGTTGAACGGTTTCATCTGCACGATCCCTTGCGTAAAGCAAGTCACCCTGTACGTTTCCATGCTGATCCCTCTGAGCTGGACGTCGTGTTATTAATGTCAACGGACCATTGAAATAAAACACAAACATACGTAATGCGTCTGATTCCATATACACGCATCGAAACATACATGTTATTACCTGAGTGTCTGTGTACAAACACATACATTGCATACTCATATCTATACATACAAACATGTGCAAAAACATACATTGTACATACACGCAGCTCACATATACTTGAACTTAGGAAGGTGTAAAAACATGGATTGAAATAGGGCATCATAAATGGGTGTCAAAGAGGATGTCATAAAGGGTATCAGAAGAGGGTATCATAGAAAGTGTCAAGAGTGTGTCAACAGAGGGTGACAGAGAAGGATGTCAAAAGTGGTTGTCAATGGAGGGTGTCAAATGAGGGTGTCAATGGAGGGTGTAAAAGATGTGTCAAAAGAGGGTATCAATGGTGGGCGTCAATGGGAGGTTAATAGAACGTGCCAAAAGTGGATGCCAAAAGAGGGTGTCAATGAAAGTGTCAATTGAGGCTGTAAATGAAGGGTGTCAGTTTGGGTGTCAGTAGATGGTGTCAATGGCATGTGTCAGAAGAGGGCATCAAAAGACAGTGTCAGAAGAGGTGTCAATGGATAATGTAAAAAGGTGTCAATCGAGCTGTCAAATATAGCTGTCAATGGAGGGTGTCAATGGCAAGTGTCAAAAGACAGTCAAAAGAAGGTGTCAAGGGATGGAGTCAAAAGAGGGTATAAATGACGACTGTCAATAGAGGGTGTCAATTGAGTATGTCAAAAAGGATGTCAACAGAGGATGTCAAGGGAGGGTGTCTAAAGAGGCTGTCAATAGACAGTGTCAGAAGAGGTTGGTCAAGAATGGTGTCAAAAGGGATGTCAATGGAGGCTGTCAATGGCGAATGTCAATGGAGGTGTCAAAAAAGGGTGTCAAAAAAGGGTGTCAAAAGTGGGTGTCAATGGTGGGTGCCAATTGAGCGCGATAATGGACGGTATCAATAGAGGATCAGAGTGTGTCAAAACATGGGTCAAAACAAGGTGTCATAAATGGTGTCAAAGACGGTGTCAAACGGGTGTCAAAAGAGGGTGTTAAAGTTGGTGTCGAATGAGTATGCAAACAAATGTTGTCATAAGAGGGTGTCAAAGACGGTGTCAAAAGGGTGTCAAAAGAGGGTGTTAAAGATGGTGTCGAATGAGTATGCAAACAGATGTTGTCATAAGAGGGTGTCAAAAGAGAGTGTCAATGGAAGGTGTCAATGGAGGGTGTCAATGGAAGATGGTAATGGATGGTGTCAAAAAGGGTGTGAAAAGAGGCGTCGATGGGGTTAGTAATAGAGGGTGTAAATGTGGAGTGTCAAAAGAGGATGTCCAAGAGGATGTCAAAAGAGGATGTCAAAAGAGGATGTCAAAAGAGGGTGTCAAAAGAGGGTGTCAAAAGACTATTTCAATGAAGGTTGTCGATGAAGGGATGACAAGGATGGTGTAAATGGAGGTTGTCAATTGAGCGTGTCAATAAACGTGTCACTAGAGTGTGTCCAAGGACGGTGTGAAAAGAGGGTGTCAAAGGATGGTATCAAATGAGGGTGTCAATGTAAGCTGTCAATGTAAGCTGTCAATGGTGGTTGTCAATAGAGGGAGTCAATAGAGCCTGTCAATGGAGGGCGCCAAAATAGGGCTTCAAGGTGGGTCGCGAATGAGGATGTCTAAAGAGAGTGGGTGGCGAAACAGGGTGTGAGAAAGGGGTCAAAAATAGTGTCAAAAGAGTGTGTCAATAGAAGGTGCATAAATTTTGTCGAAAAAGGGTGGCAAAAAGTGGGTTTGGAAGAGGGTGTCAAAAGTTAATGTCAATATAGGGTGTCAAACTAAGGTGTTAAATGAGGGTATCAATGAGGGGTACTATTGAAAGCTGTCAATGGAGCGCAATCAAAAGAGGGTGCCAAAATGGGGTATCAAAATATAGCGTCAAAAGAAGGTGTCAAAATATAGTGTCAATAGAGGGTGTCTGAAAGGGCGTCAGATGAAAGTGTCATTGAAGAGTGTCAATGGTGGGTGTCAAAAGAGGGGGTTAATGGAGGGTGTCAATGTAGGGTTCAAATAAGGGTCGCAAAAGAAGATGTCTAAAGATATATCAAAAAAGAGTGTCAATGAGGGTGTCAAAAGATAGTGTCGATGGTGGGTGTCAAAAGAGTGTGTCAAATGAGGGTGTTAAATGATCCTCTAAAGAGGGCGTCAATGGAGAGTGTCAATGGAGAATGCCAATATAGAGTGCAAATGGAGGTGTAAATGTGGAGTTAATATAAAGGCCCCAAATGAGGATGTTTAAAAAGAGTGTCAAAAGATAGTGTCAATGTTGGGTGTCAAAAGAGGGTGTCAAACGAGGGTGTCAAATGATGGTGTCAAAATAAGATGTCAAAAGAGTGTCAATGGAGGATGTCATCAAAGAGCGTCAATCGAGGGTGTCAATGTAGGGTGTCAATGGATGGTGTCAAAAGATGATTCAAAAGAAGGTGTTGAAAAGAGTGTCTAAACAGGGTGTCAAAGAGGGCGTCAATAGAGAGGTGTCAATGTAGGGTGTCAACGGAGGATGTCAAAGAAGGGTGTCAAAAGATGGTGTCAAAGGTTGGTGTGAAAAGAGGGTGTCAAAGAAGGGTGTCAAAAGATAGAGTCAAAAACGAATGCCAAGAGGATGTGTGAAAAGAGTGCGTCAAAGGAGGGTGTCAATCGAGGGTGTCAATGAAAGGTGTCAAAAGAAGGCGTTAAAAGAGGGTGTTACAAGATGGTCTCAATGGAGGGTGTCAATGTAGGGCGTCAATAGAGAGGTGTCAATGTAGGGTGTCAACGGAGGGTATCAAAGAAGGGAGTCAATAGATGGTGTCAAAAGTTGGTGTGAAAAGAGGGTGTAAAACAAGGGTGTCAAAAGATAGTGTAATAAATATTTTTGGCATATGTCTTGTTGACCTTTAATGTTTCGCTTCCGACCCACCAATAATAGATTTATCGTGCGTCATGATAAATGCGCTTTAGAAGCCGTAGCGTCATACGAAGAATTGAAATATGTTTGGCTTCGGTAGCAGAGACTGCGCTAGTCCCACTATAAGAAGAAAGTTATTTAATTCAGAAGTATCGAATATCGCGATGAAATCATCTGTTCAACGATGCAGTATTTGTAAGTCTGCTGTGTTCAGTCAATAGGCTACATAATGCTATGTATGTATGTATCAGTTTATTTATATAGCGCCTTATAAGAACCTCTCAAAGGCGCTAAAGAGCATCGATTCCAAGCACAGTTTGCTAATTAATGTCCTGCACAGTTTGGTAGTTGTTGGATCTCCCCTCCTTCGGCGTCTGCTTCACTATACACGATACTAACGCATATTCTCCTTCATATAAGTACTTTATAAACGACGATATACGAATTTAATTATAACTACATGCACGCATAATGATAATAATCTCTCCTTTATTAATTCAAGCAGACATGAACGCAGTATGACTACAGGTCATTCTATGAACGGATGTTTCACAAGCTGTTATGGTAAATGAATGTTATGTAGTTTTAGTTGAGATAGAATGACACAAGCGACTGTGAAGTGCAGACAGACACGGATATAGCGTTGCAAAAGTGGGTCCAGCAACCTCAGAAGGTCGTTCGCGAAGAACAGTTCTGGGACCAGCTGCCGCATAACTCAGTCAACAAGGCAATACTGCAATTCACAAAAGACTTCGAGCTTTTTTGTAAAAGTTGGGGGTAGACATTTCGAGCATGTTTTGATACAAAGTGCATAAGAGATTTCTGAATTCGTAACGAAAGATGATGTTATTTGACATTAAAAATTTACAAATGACTGTTCAAGTGTCGATTCTTCTGTGTTAATTTGAAAATGATAAATAGAAACTTTCAAACAGCTGTAGTTTCTGAAGCTATTAAAACATGCCAGTGAAATTTTCTGTCAGTGATTATTTAGGAATCTTTCCATGTAAATCCTACGATGTTGGTTGAAAAATTTCTCGATTGGAGAAATTGCCTTCAGTCAGGTGGGCATTTTTATATTGAGCCACCCCGTTTATGCATGTTCCTCGTATATGCAAAACATCCAAAAGATCCCGGATGGCACGTTGTGTCTAAACTGAAGATCGTCAGCCGCATGAATGAGTGAGAAAGAGGTACTACAGTTTTTAATGACAGATTGCTCCTTGCTAGCCAGAACAGCCAACCATCGGAAAGGGAGGCGGCGCTGTAAGAGCATTTGTCGCTCCACAATAATTGACCTGACCACAAATTGCTGTTTTATCGGTTGTACGTGTTACCGGTAATCCTCTGCCTTGGAAGACCACGGAGGCCCCAAATAAGAAGCGTGCCCGCCTCTGCATGCAGTTCCGCCGAAGAATTCTTAGGTTTGTATACGATAATGTGAACCACGACAACAACATGGCGATCACAAATTGAAGGGCACTGCATTCGTCTCTACCACAGTCCGAAGAGGGAGACAAGGACGATGGGTGAACCCTGTGGATTGCATCAAACTAGCTCCGAAGGAACGGCGTAGTCAGCGACGCTCACCTATATAGGTCAGCTTCGACTAGATTCTGGCAATCTTGGCTTCAAGCATCGCTGGGGAGGGCTGAAGGGAAGAATAGCTTTGAACTGTTTCGCTCCCCTGAGTTAGTAAACAGCATTTGTAATACAGTGTATGTATAATTGTATATGTGGAAGTTTGCATACAAGTACATTGTTTACGTGTACTCGTATCATGCACATGCATATATGTATTGTATGTATGCATGTAAATGTTTGCAGGAATATAGGTGTGTCAATGTATGTACGTGTTATGCTTGTAGGATTATTTATGTATGCATGTGCATGCATGTACGTATGTATGTATGTATGTATGTATGCATGTATGCATGTATGTATGTATGTATGTATGCATGTATGCATGTATGTATGTATGTATGCATGTATGCATGTATGTATGTATGCATGTATGCATGTATGTATGTATGTATGTATTTATATAGAATTATATTATTCACATGTGTATGTATGGTATGTTGTATATATGTTACACACTGTATGAACGCAAGTCTTGGTATGTGACGCCATACAGGAAGGGAAAAGGGAGACGTATTGAGCCCCCGTGGCGTGCGTGGAATTCTATATATGAAGCCGAGAAGAGCGCATATGTTAACCTCAACGTAACCCTCTGACTGACTTCGTTTTAGAATATTTTCAAGAGAGATCGCAGAAACAAATTAATCTATAGCTTATTAAAACTTTTGCTTTTGTTGTAACCGACTGCGCTACTATCATGTCGTTTAGTTTGTTCTCTTTTGTCGTATGACTTCCAATCGCATTCGTAGCTCCTGGAAATTGACCGCGTTTCTGAGCAAGTCATTAGTCCTGCGTATACCTTGTCACAAAACATGGCAGACGTTAATGCATTACAGATAATTTATGGCTCTGTGAGTGTAGACGATTAGAAGCCCTTTCATCGCACGCACCAGTGATGTATATACCATGCATAGAGCATATTATATTGAGGCAGACACATTGATGTATATATATATATGTATAAATATATATATATATATATATATATATATATATACTCATACATCAGGAATGTGTCACAGGCGTTTCATTTAATCAAGGATTTACTTTTTCAATTTACTCCGACACAGGAAACAATAATAGCACTAATCGGGTCGAGTCTGAACCAGTGACACCGACGGACATACACCAACGGATACAGACACACAGAGATGGTGTTGGGCATGGAGACAACAGACAGACAGCGAGAGGGAGAATCGGCTTCGATGCCTAATGGACCAATGATATCAATCAATTAACCGTTTCAAACATACGACCGCACTCCCGGCGCTATATCATGGTAGCAGGCGCAATATAATCCCTGTCGGCGCTAACGTTGGGGGTGGGTGACCAGTGGGGTGGGTGGGTGGCCAGTGGGGTGGGTGGGTGACCAGTGGGGTGGGTGGGTGGCCAGTGGGTCTGTAGAAGTCGTCGGATGACCAGTGGCTATGGCATGGCCAATTTTCTGACCGGAAATGGAAGGGCGTAAGTGATTCCGTGATGCCGAGGTGCAATCATCGGATGCTCTGTGACCGTCCGTCCGTCCGTTCTTCCAAATGAACCTGACAGTTACTTCAACGGTAAATTGCAGCTACTACGTTTAAATATAGGCCTACACATGCGCATTACGTAGGGCTACGCCGTACATACAAATTTCCATACGTACGTACGCATATCGTATGTACATTGTACAATATATAAATTTCACTATGGTAACTAAATTTATATCTAAAACTCGTATTGTAATCCATTGGTCTAATGCAGACTATAGCCTTCAGGACTTTATGAACTGCTCTTAAAGTTTATAATCTAACACGTTTATTAATTATCAACTGAACATACATGTATGCTTCGTATGCCAATAGGTAATCGTCTCCGAAAAGGCTGGAAGCGATCTGCAGAAACTTTTCCCAAGATCGTTCAGGTAATGAATGAGGAATTAGTGATCTTGCTGTTGCTTGTTGCATATGCATGGAATGCATTGCATGTGGTACGTTTTCCAAGGACATGTTCGATATCCTTTGGCTGTTCTGTCCTGGTGAAAACAAACATGTGCGTGCAGGACCCTTACATATTTCTATGCTAATATGCCTTTCGTATAGTAGAACCAACAAAGTCTTACAGGCGTGTTATCTGAGGCACAATCAGCCTACCATGCACAAACAATAGGTAATCAAGTTCATATTCGTAACTCAAATTAATTTCCCTCCTTCAAATAGCTGTTAAAAAATCACTATTTCTAATTGACATTCGAGGATTTGTAAATCTAGGTGCATCTTCTCCTGGCGGCAAACTTTCCGCACCTCATATTCACCTTTCGGTGTGACCCTATACGCGTTACAAATTTTATGTTATGAAGTCCTACTATTGTGACCTATTGCATTATTTTGATCTTATTAATCACTTGTACCCAATCTGTTTATTCTTAATCAAATTAGGCTCGGATTGTGACGTCACTACTATTCTCACCTATTGTGACGTAACCTATTGTCTTGAACGTTCCTGTCACATGCACTTCATCTGTTTTGTTCCCAGTATAAGTAGTTTTTGATTGTGATGTTTCTACAATTCTCATCTATTGTGACGTAGCCTATTATTTTGACCTCTTCTATGACGTATACTTAGTCTGTTCTGTTCTAAATTTAATTAGATTCTGATAGTGACGTGATCACCATTCTTACCTATAATTGTGACGTGGCCAATTGTTTTGAGATTACCAAATATTATTATCCCGCGAATTATTATTGATGTGAACTACTTTGTGACGTAATCTATTACCATGACAGCAGACATTATACTTCTAATTAGATAATAATGAACATCATGACGAATTGTTGTAACCTATACGTAGTTTATTATAACGCGCCTTCTGGTTTGTGACAGCACGCATTGTGCTACCACGGTGAAATAATTCGACCATTGTTGTTATTATATTTACGTATAATCTATTTTGTCATTATCGTTGTCCAACGCAAAAAGTCATTGCAATTATCACTATCAGTATAATTGTCTGAAGCACCATCGCAGGATGGTTCATTTTCCTGAAGAAGCAGATGGCTTTTCCTCATTTGAATAGCCACCAATGAACAATTAGGAAGCATAATGGTTGAGTATGTTTTCAACTTTTCCGCCTTCCCTATTCAACAAGGAACTTCAGACTCTGATGCATCGTTGGTGTCTAAAGCGACCGTGACAAATGCGTTGGTACCTGTGATGGTGGTGTACATCGCACCTTTTGATGACGCTCTGATTGATGTAATGACGACGAGTTAGATTGGAAATGGCGGAGGTGCTAGATTAAGTAGAGCCAGATGCCAAGCACTGAACATGTGACCAGAGGATGAGTATAAAATCAACCGGTCATTATAATTAATAAATAGTAATAATAATAAGAAGAATTATAATAGTAATAATAATAATAATAATAATAGAATGCCCATGATGCATGGTTTTTCGATTAAAAAAATCATCTGGAGCGTTGTACGGGCTCGTAAGACCTATCTTGGATGTGCCTTCAAATTATATAGCGCCAGGCGTAAGCATGCCACCATTATACACACTAATTACTCATTTTTATTCATTCACTACTAAGCGCCCCTTCAAGGCTACTACTGATGTCTACGCTGTAAACTTCGATGTATTTATCATGTTTATTATCAAATTGGAAAGAGCGTGGCATATATATATATATAATATTATATATATATATAATATTACATGCAGTTAGAAAGACAACGGCAAAGACAGACCATAGACAGACAAAATGGCTGACAAGGATAGACAAGGGGACATGGAAATGTATAGAGAGACGAAGAGTAATGCCACTCTCTGAGAGACAGACAGATAGACAGACAGACTGACAGAAAGGGCGACATAGAAGCCGAGAGCCACAGGGACCGCACGGCATATATATAGATACACACACAAATTATATTTATAAGGCATATACAGTGTACACATATATGGTGTCCGCAGAGAGACGGAGAGAGACAAAGAGAGTGATCATAATTATTACATTGAGATACACATAATATTATAAGTAGAGTGACACGGACAGTCAAAGAGACAGAGACAGAGACAGAGACAGAGACAATGACGAAGAACAATCTGAAGATTTCAAGGTGCACACGACACAAAATGACGCAATCGAAGGTACACAGACAAATCTCAGCTTCATCCATAAAACCGGCTCCGATATAAAAATCTGCGCAAATAATCAAGGTGCGCCCAGGTAACAGTTACAGTACCACTCATTCAGGTAGACGAGGATCGTCGACGCAGCGCCCAGCCTCTGCAACCAAGCATCGCGTGGTCACACTATAGGAACAGGTGAAAACGCGGCGTGCAGGTGCGTGTTACCTGTGAACGCGGTACGTGCTTCATATCGGCAAATCGACGGTGAGATATGTGCCATGTAAGACGAGACTAATCAACGAGGAACAAGCACGTTTTCATTTGTTAATAATACAGAAGCAGTCGGATTGGTGAGCCAATATCATTACTATCCGTACATAGGTAAATAATGTAGGCATCTGATTTCCCTGCATATATATATATATATATAAAAGCCTATATATATAAATGTATAATATATATACGTAGGATACAGTACGTTCGTTGTAACCGATATTTGCGTCTTTCTGATTTAATTACAATCTACTCAGAAGAATTCAGATGGACAGAAATAGAGAAGTGTACACAGATGGGGGAACTCTGGGTATGGACATTGTACATGTACATACAATATACACTGACATAATTGACTGTGAAGAGGGACCGATAGCACTTGGCTGCTCACTGGACATCTTCTTTCATGACTTAAACGAAGCGCCAATGAATCGAGGCTGGTATGGTGGGCTTAGACTTTTATTCCAAGTATCTAATGGAAATAACATACTATTGTACAGGCCTATACAGTAGTATATATTTTGTCTGGAAATAAAGGAAGTCCTAATGATAATATAAAAATAAATAGTAAATATTCGTTGATTTTCAAAATTTTAAAACCCGTTTATTCATGACATATATATGCAAAAATGTGCAAGGTATGGGCGTCTTGGCAAAAAAGTACGCCATGTAGTGGCATAATTAAATTACAAAGGAATATGATCGGCTGGTCATTGAAGCTGCTATTGACCAATGGCGTACTCGCCTCGAAGTTTGTGTTGAGGCTTACGGACACTTTGAACACGCCTCATAGTCCAACATTATTCAAATACTTAACTAAATTTATGGCGGTTTATCAACAATATTTCAAAACAGTTGAAAATTCGTTAGATGAACTTTAGGCCGTCCTTGAAACTCGAATTCTGATACAGTTTACGTCATTATGGCGTCATTACTGGATGACAGCTGCAGCATTCATATTTTGTTCAGTACTAGATAAATATGCCAGAATTAAAAGAGCTTTGGAATTTAAAAAATCGACGATTATTAACTATTTATTTTTCTATTACCATTAGGGGTCCATTTAATTCCGGACACAAGGTATATATATATATATATATATATATATGTTCACTGACATTAAGAATCAACTTGCAGTACATGATGATAATGGCCCACATAGGCCAATGTTTAGCCTACTCACCTGCATATTTATGTGGCGGACAGGCCACAAGGTTCGAATGAATGATTTATTTAAATTATCGGCTCGCCATAGTGCTTAATTTAACGTACATTTTTTTACAATGTTGCGCCTTGCAAGGGCGTAAGATCATACGAGGGAAGACCGATCGGCGGTTTTTAGTTCAGTGCATAGCTTGCAGACGCATGAATTGGCTTGAGTATAGCCTGACATACGGTGCATCGCTATATATGTGGAGCAGTGGTTCGTACTGCTTCATACGTAGAGTGGTTCTCGTACCGCTCCAGGGATCGTTGAGTGTTGCCATATAAATACGACCTCTAGTGACAGCCGCTCTCGCGGTCAGGCCGCAGTCTGCTTTTCGCTGATCTGGTGAGGTGGACCACTCTGCCGTCGATCGCAAGACGGACCGTGCCCTGATCGTAGGAGTAAACAGGCTGACAGAGGAAAGACCGATCGTGAGAAATGCTCACAGGTCTGGGTTCCGTTCGAGAGTGCGATAAAGCCCGATCGTTGTTGGCCGTGAGAAATAGAAATCGGGTAAAGCCCCGAGGAACCAAACGTCTATATCGAGAGAGGCCTCGGTGGCCGTTCAGATAATATATCGGGAAAATCCCAATCGGAGGCGATCGAAAATAGCGAGACATATTACGGCGGCAGTTGAGACAATATACGGGAAGAAGATTCCCCAGTGAACACGTTGGTTAAAAGACGGGGAGGGCGGCCCCGTGAAGCCATTGGAAACAGACCGAGACAGCTACCGGTGAAGCCGTTGACACATACTGGGAAACTTAAATACGTTCGATAAAAATGGGGAGGGTGACCCCATTGGTGCGTTCTATGCAGGGAAAGTTCCCATTGGTGCGGAAAACCTCATCAATTGCATGCGTCTCCGCGTATTCTATTCTCTTTACGGTTTCCCGTAATATCTATACTTGGCTACTTCACGTGGTCATACTTACAACCCTCGTTTACCAGCATTCTGTTGATTTGTGTGTCTGATCGCAATGTCTTAGGTCGCGGTTTCCCCGCGTATCTTAACTTGAGTTACTAAACATAATATCTGTACTTGCGGTGTCCCCGCAGTATGTCTTCTTACGGTCTTTCGAAAAATATTCTTGTTGGCTCCCTATGTCGGTCATACTTACTCCTTTCCTTTTCCAGAAGTCACTTGTGTGTCTTGTTGCAATATTTTGACTCGCGGTTTCCCCGTGAGGCTTCTACTTGCCGGACTAGCCGCAGAATCTCTTCTTGTAGAATCTTCTTTCTGTTCAATCTCTTTTCGTGGACTTCCTCGAAAGATCTGTCCGTGGTTCGTTCCAGAGTATAAGACAGCACAATTGCTTCAGAGAAAGAAGTAATGATAATAATACAGGTCTGTGTGAAATATGGAGGTAACGGGGTGACACTTACCTCAGGTGCCTGTGAGGGAATCGAGTCTGAGAAACGTGGCTTACGAGAATTGGTGCATAACCGTTAGTCAGTGCTCTAGGTGACGAGTACATAAACGCAGTCCGCGAGAGTTACAGACATGTGAGAGTCTAGGCGATCGGATACTGAAGTATATAACAGATGAAAGCAGGCCTAGAAATATTCTTGTTGGCTATCTAGTTTGGTCACAGTTACTCCTGCCGGTTTCCAGCAGGTTGTCGGAGACGTGAAAATTTGGGTGACCGAAATCGAGAAAATTCGGGTGGTCGCAATCGTAGAAGTTCTGGTGGCCGCAAGAGATACAAGCCGGGTAGATTCTCGGAGTAGCAACCGTACAGACAGAGAGAACTGCCGGTTGAGCTTTGGCACAGACGGGGAAAGTTCCCCAGCGGATACGTTCCAGAGATAAAATACGGGGAAGGTGATTCCATTGGTGCGTTCGACGATTACAAGAAACGGTCGTGGCTGGTGCCGAAGACCTCCATAATTGCGGGTGTTTCCGCATATTCTTTTTCATGTACGGTTTCGTTAATATATATACTTGGCTACCTAACGTGGTTATAGTTACTCTCGCGGGTTTCCGGCAGCACTTGGGTTGTCGGAGACCGTGGAAGTTCGAGTGGCCGTGACAGATACAGACTGGGTAAGTCCCAGGATTAGCGATCGCATATAGTCAGATAGACCAGAGTGGCCGAGGGTGGTACAGATAGTGACAGAGTTCGGGTGCCGTTCGATAGAAATGTCGGGAAAATTCCCGATTATCCCACTGGAAATACACGTGGAGGGTGAACACGTTAGAAGAGCACGTTACAAACAAGAGACAACACAGGTTACAACTCAAATAACTCTTCTTGATGGTTTTATGGTCTTTCGACAAATGCTCTTGTTTGTTACCTACGTTGGTCATAGATACTCCTCCCGGTTTCCCGAAGTCTCAGAATATATTACGGTGTTGGCGGACAATTGCCAACGCAGAGGACGGTCAACCGTGTGCATGATTTTCGATAACTTATGCGTGTGAGGCCGGTATGCCACACACGGAAATGGACCAAGAGGCACGTGAAAGTCTGGGCAGTCGGAAACCCAGGTTAAAGATAACAAGTAGACCAAAAATTGATCGATACGTAAATTTTGGCTACCTACGTTGGTCATAGATACTCCTCCAGTGTTCCCGAAATGTATTTACTTGCGTGTCTGATCGAAGTGATCGATACGAGTGCGTTTGGGTAATCGGGTAAGCAGGTGAATACATGGCTGCTTGTCGTCACACATGGTTCCGAGAAATGACTGAAGTGCGAGGTCGGGCCCCCTCATGCGTAGGTGGGATCGAAGATCTGTGTGCAGATAGCGAAGGTTATAGACAGAATACCTTCACTATCAGAGTCCATGAATACCATGCCAGTGTCATTTTTATCGATGCAGAATATATCAGTGTTGGTAGGTAACTGCCAATACAGAGGACGGGAACTTACTCCGTCAAATTTGGTGCATGATAAAAAAATACGTGTGGGCCATTATGCCATACACGGAAATAGACCAAGAGATACGTGTTGAGCAGAAGGCGTGATAGCTAAGTGTCTAGCATGATATGACGAAGAGCTGTGAGACTGGTAATGTCTAGGACGACAGAGTTTAGAGACTTGCGAACAGTAATGTCTAGGAGTACTAGACGTTGAATTTAGCTACCGATAATTGTCTAGGCCGATATGACTTTGGGACTTGTCTCAAGTATATCTGAATCTCGTAACTTAAGAAAACGTTTGGTGTTCCTAATTGGCGATAGTTTCAGAGTCACAAGATGCTGAACGGTACGACATCAGGTAGAGAGGAAGAAGAGGCTTGTAGCTTGGAAGGTATGCAAGGCGAGGAAGACTCATGCCGGTATAATTATGAACCCTGTTTTCAGTACGGCCATCCTCAGAACGTTGCCCATCCGGCGACCGCGGAATAGGCAGAGTCAGACCTCGTGACTAATTCGAAGTGTTACCTTTCTTGGAGAAGAGGCCCATCCTTAATCTTTACTATTGAGAGCGATTGTCCAGGTAGATATAGTGAGCAACCATTTGGCATTGAGATTTGGTAAGAAAGTGACTCGGGCGACTCCAGACGTGTCAGCGAGCTGGAGTCGACACCGTCCGAGAGCTGGGCAGGCGCTCGGGCGGCACAACGCCACATTTATATTTAAATCAGCGTTATTTTACTCATTTATCTCTTAATTCACTAGTTAATTTTTAATGTCTCAAATTACTCTACAGTAGATATTGTCGATAAACCATTTTCATTGACCACTTAATGGTACCACTCTAGCGGGGCTTCGGTTCCTTAGTTATTTCTCCCCATATTTTCAAATCCGTTTTAATATTGCCAATGATTCTGTTAATGTTTTGTTTTTGTTTTGGTTCAATTAATACTTGATTGATTGATTTATTCATAGTGTGCAGTTTCAGCTCTTCACAGACCCTGGAATACTCGTGGGCTTTCTACTGCATCTTTCAAATCGAAATCACAGAAGCTATACTTCGTGTACTACGCAGGCAATCAGATTGATTATATATAATTACTGTGCTCAGTACGGTACTTGTGTCAGCTTCGAAGAGACGTTGTCTAGATTATTAACTACTGCACAGCACATGTATACCGTACTGTTTAATGGTAGATGTGTCTCGGTATCTTTAGCAAATCTTGCTCCAGTTGCGGATGAATTCGTTACCCGATTTTATAGACGAGACGTAGCTGAGAGCTTAATCGCAGCAGTGGATGACTACTGGTAGTTATTTTAGACTAACCTATCAGCAGTTATACCACTGATGTGCTAGAGCATCGGATCCTACTCCACGACTCGTCCACCTTCAAGCATTCCTTCTCATCTCACAACTATTAGAGTCGTCAACCAGACAATTTCTTTGTAGGGAGGGCATTATCAAATTACAGAAATCGTAGGCCTATTGCGTTGAATGCATCTATGTGTCTAATTCTTACTCTTTCTGGTTTATATATATATTTACAGTCAGATGCCTAGTAATTACGGTCATTAGTCAGAGCTTATTTATTAGCGTAATCCTTGCCTGACCCTTCGCTGTTTGGAAGTCTAAGCTGAAGGAAGTGATGAGTATGTTGGAGCTGTGTCGCTGTGTAACATAACGAAGAGATGCTAGCGCCAGGAATGGATGCGACGAATACGCGCAACTCTCTTTATATAGTGGAGTAGGCCTATTAGAGTCCGCAATGCAGTAACGCATAAGCATTAAGATCAGACCTATTACGTTTGTTCATTGGAGCTTGATAAATGTATGTGCCAAAACTAAGGTGTACTTTCAATCTGCCAGGACGTCGAGTATAAGCTGGACTGCAGTTAGTTTATACGGGGAAGAACCTTCCATTAATAGCACAGACCCTGATGCGCCCATGTGCTTTGACAGACACGCATGAGGATCGTGGTGGATTGAGTTGCTAGTGAACGGTAGTGACGCGCAAGTTAACGCAGGATCCAACAACATCTACATATTTCTCTTGCATGGGCTGGAAAGGTCAATTCCCGATTCAAGGTCACACCGACAATGTTAACTAATGGTAGTAGAAAAAGCAGCGCAGAGGAAGGAACGCTGCAAATGAAACAAATTGATTTGATGCTTCTCCCAACGGCTTTAAAACACGTGAACTGGATTTTCCCTGGATTCAGCCACGGGCATGCAGTCATTATTATAGGTCTATGATGTCCGAAGCGTTTCCTTAACGACGGACATAGATAGCCCTTCCAGTTTGCCATGGATTTGTAACCATATAGCAGGACATAAGGTCAATGTTTCTCGCATAGCAGGCAAGTTCTGATTTGTCAAAATGAAGCAAGGGGTCATCTGGTGATAATTTCTGTAATAGGAGGAATTCCGCGCTATATATCAACGCTCTCGCAGCTGAAGATGAGGATTCAACTTATCTGACTATCCAGGTAAATCGGGCACCGATAACAGGCGGAATTAACACAATACTTGTTCACGTGATTGAAATATTAAATTGGTTATAGTGAAATAATTTATTAAGCATATACATGTCCGTCAAGGTAAAGGGGACAAATGCCCAGGTACCCGGCGATTTCTAAGCTCCCGGAACGGGTGAGCAATCAATTTTTTTTAAAGGCATCATCAGTTATTCAAAATTTACGCTTTACGTCTTTATTAATACAATGTTACCGACACTTAACAACGACAGTTTAGTTAAGCGATTTGAATACTTCTGTACTTATTATTTTCCCCATGAACGTGCCCACCTCTGCTTACGAAGACCCTGACGGCTCTGCGTCTAGGGTCCAGAATTTCTCTGCCTAGTAGCCCTGAAATTCTGTAGGTGGGTCTGAGCATAAATAATTGATTCAACTTAGTATCATCCCCTGAGGTGTTGTTGAATTGAACCGATGTAGGATTATCTTCCGTTGCTTCAATCAAAACACCCTTCAACTGCAGAGACCCACCCTCGTTAACAAAAGGGTGGTGGAAGGTGTATATATCATATATATATAAGCATACATACATATGCATGTATATAATATATACAGTTATATATATATATATATAACCAATTTTATTCTATTTAGATCTCACCGCAAGCATGTTCCGCCTACTAAAGGTCTGCTCTTTATTAATAACATTCCAATTCCTAATGTTTCCACCAACAAATTTCTTGGCTTTCAGATTGATGAATTTCTTACTTGGAAGGCTCACATTGCTAACATTTCATCAAAAATTGCTAAAAACATAGGCATTATATCTAGAATAGCCTATCTTCCTCCAACTTACATCTGGATTAACCTATATTATACCATGATACATCCATATCTCTCTTATTGTAATTTAGTATGTGCTTCAAATTACTCATCCAGACTTATTCCGTTAATTACTCTCCAAAAAAGAGCTATCCGGGTAGTTCTTGGTCACTATAAGGTTCATCATTGGCACTCTAACAACATGTTTAGTTATTCTCGCATTTTAAGTCTCCATCAAAGAACAAGGCTCCAGATTAATGAGTTCATGTATAAATATATTAATAAGTTATTGCCACCAATCTCCTACAATCAGTTCATCCAAATATTTTCTACTAACCCATACAATTACTTCTAATTACAGACTAATTATAGAATTTTTGTAGGACGAACACTCGATTATTCTGCATTAAATATACGGGTCCCAATGAATGGAATAAGACGCCCATTGATATTCGACAATCTCAGAGTATCAGTATATTTAAGAAACACTCAAGACACACCTATCTCCTACTAATACTTCGTGATTGTCTTATTATTGTTTAGTCATCTTATTCATGTTACTGCATAATCATTTGAATCGTCATTACTTATTGCCACTATCAATATCTTGTGATTTTTTTACACGAACTTGATTAGTGAACTGGTTAAGACAAAAACTTCTGTTAACTGCACTTTGACCTACCTCTGGCTAACATTTCATGGAAAGGGTAGGCGCGGCTAGCGGGATCTTTGTGTACCTTAGGGTCATTCTTTTCCTCTATTGTCCCGTCCCTTAGAATTTTATGTTATTGCTAAAATGTTCTCTTGTACAGCTTTTTCGTTTTTCTACTTGTTATGTAATAACAGTGTACAATCAAAACGGGATCAATAAAAACGTATTTGATTTGATTTGATATACATAGAGAGAGAGCGTGACTGAATGAGAGTGAGTGAGTGAGTGAGTGAGTGAGTGAGTGAGTGAGTGAGTGAGTGAGTGAGTGAGTGAGTGAGTGAGTGAGTGAGTGAGTGAGTGAGTGAGTGAGTGAGTGAGTGAGTGAGTGAGTGAGTGAGTGAGTGAGTGAGTGAGTGAGTGAGTGAGTGAGTGAGTGAGTGAGTGAGTGAGTGAGTGAGTGAGTGAGTGAGTGAGTGAGTGAGTGAGTGAGTGAGTGAGTGAGTGAGTGAGTGAGTGAGTGAGTGAGTGAGTGAGTGAGTGAGTGAGTGAGTGAGTGAGTGAGTGAGCGAGCGAGCGAGCGAGCGAGCGAGCGAGCGAGCGAGTGAGCGAGGGAGCGAGTGAGCGAGTGAGCGAGTGAGCGAGTGAGCGAGTGAGCGAGTGAGCGAGTGAGCGAGTGAGCGAGTGAGCGAGTGAGCGAGTGAGCGAGTGAGCGAGTGAGCGATTTAGCGAGTGAGCGAGAGAGCGAGAGAGCGAGAGCGAGAGAGACAGACGCAGACGCATACACAGACACAGACACAGAGAGAGAGAGAGACACTAAGAACTACTCGACAACCCCACTCCATTATAATATCATACAGTGCTGCAGTCGTATCAGCGCTGATTGGCGTGATCAGCACTCTGAGCCCATTTATATAGACGGATCCTCAGATGGTAATATTGATCAAGGGCTGAGCGCTGCAGCGCTTGGCTGAGCAGAGACCGTAGGGTTTGACCAGCGCTGAGGAGCCGTGTGCAAAACGTGGAAATTGTTATGGAAGGTTTAATTACGAACCGGAAAACCAGCTTATGGATTCCTTTATGTGCTAAATATGCGTGGGTCTTCGTTTTCCCGAGTCCGAGCCAGAGTTCTCCTGCATCTCTTCCAAGTTCATATGTGTACATAGGACTGCATAATAATATGCGTCACATACACGTCATCACGGCGCTGCACCGGTTGAACCCGATTTTCAATTTTCCGAGGGATTTAATATAATCCGAAGTTATCAGGGCGATTCCCGGTTGAGCGCGGAACAAGAATGGCGATGAAATTGCAGACTTCCTTCATCAATGTACGATGTACTTCGCTTTGTCCCTCAGTGCTTCCTAAGGACCTGTCAGCCACACACGCCACGTAGCTTGACGTCCAACAGTGTGATGCATGCCGTCATATCTTCTGGCCCTTGTCATGAATTGCTTTCCCTCTATACATATGGTATCATGACCGACCATTAACTGGTCGATCTTTCACCTATGGGTCACCTTATATATGGGTCTATATATATATATATATTTAATAAGTACATATATACATGTATGCAAATATATGCAGTGGTACTTACATGCATATATATACATGCGTTGCATTTATGGATGTAAACCGAGTGTATTGATGTATTATGCGAATATTTATGCCAAAAATGCACTTGCTGGTATGTATGCATGGCCTAATGCCTGGATGCATACATCACCAAAACAACGGGTCAATTGGACAATATTTGCAATCAATAGAACTACAATTGTTTGATATAGTGCCATGGGATTTACTCCCATTACATTACATTTCTAGGTCCATCTTCGACGCAGGACATCATTTCCTGTCCAATTCCATTCGTGTCTGAGAAGAGAGAATCGAATTGCAGCATCCTGACTTCTTCCATTATTCCACGAAAGGAGATGCTATGGGAATACGATCGCATGCCCTCGGCAAAGGAGACAATACGCTGGAAAAATAGTCGTTGATTCGGTCACTCGCGTTTCTATTCATTGTAACATCGGCTTCTTTACTTAACTCCGGATGCCTATTCATAATATTACTGTCACTCCAACTGACTAAGAGCAATGTTTTACTTAGTAAAATTCTTTTTGCACTCTACTGATGCGTGTTATGTATACGTGCAAACGATTGTAGTTCTATTGATTGTAAATATTGTCCAATTGACCCGTTGTTTTGGTGATGTATGCATCCAGGCATTAGGCCATGCATACATACCAGCAGGTATGCATATGTGTGTCTATCCGTGTGTATGTATCTGTATGTATATAGGTATGCCTGATTTACATAAGGTATCGATCGTTTCCAATCTTAACCACATAAAGATCGCTTTCAATAATTCCAATAAAACATTTTCTGGAGAAACACTGAGCGACTCGTGAACTTCTTTAGGCTTCTGGATAACACACATGTAGCAAACTACTATAAAGTAAATGATGATTATGATGATGATGATGACAATGACGATGACGATGACGATGACGATGACGATGACGATGACGATGACGATGACGATGACGATGACGATGACGATGACGATGACGATGACGATGACGATGACGATGACGATGACGATGACGATGACGATGACGATGACGATGACGATGACGATGACGATGACGATGACGATGACGATGACGATGACGATGACGATGACGATGACGATGACGATGACGATGACGATGACGATGACGATGACGATGACGATGACGATGACGATGATGATGATGATGATGATGATGATAATGATGCTGACGATGATGATGACGACGACGACGATAACGATGATGATGATGATAATGATAGTAGTTGTACCAGTAGTAATAATAGCACTGGAAGAATTAACAGTGGTGGTGGCAAAGGTTACTAGTAATAGTCAGAGTAATAGCATTTGGTGATGGCAGTTGCAATAGTTGTTGTTGTCGTTGTTATAATAGAAAAAGTTTAACGAATGAACTTGCCAAACTTGACTGGTCTGGCAGCAGTTTATCTACTTCTAAGAGGAACAGGAGTGCAGTCCATGTGGAAGGAGATGATACTACTTTGTATCGAATGTAGAAATCCTCTCAGCGTCTGCTGACCTTTATTATCGTCCAAGTCAAATGGACGCCACTATCGTCGTTCCATTGCAGAGTCTGCGCACTCATGAAATAATGAACAAAAGCAATTATTTGCTTTTGGGCGGTGTTTCTGAGATTCTGTGTGGTGAGAGAGGACACAGAGGCATCAAGACAGAGACAGATACACTGACAGACAAGGCAACGAGACAGACAGCCGAGTGTAACGAGACAAACTGACGATGGGTGAATGAATAATCATGCCAGATGCAAAGAGATGGAGAAAGAGATGCCCATAGATAGAGACGGGGAGAAGAGGACAAACGCAGAGTAGGAGCGATACAGAGAAAGAGAAGCAGGCAGACAGAGCAAGAGGGAGCAGGAGAGGAGCGATGAATGAAAGACAGAAACAAAATGGAGGATCCTAAGTGACGAACTAGCAAATGAAAATAAATCGGAATAAAGTATCGGGTATTGAAAGAAATATAAATAAAGAAGCAAACAGACAGACAGACAGAAAGACAGACAGACAGACAGAAAGACAGACAGACAGAAAGACAGACAGACGGACATGTAAGTAGAAAGATAGCTAGCTGCTGACAGACGGAGAGAAAGAGAGAGAGAAAGAGATAGAGAAAGAGATAGAGAGACAGAGAGAGACAGATAGAGACAGATAGAGACAGAGAGAGAAGGAGGATGCTAAGAGCAGAGATAGATTCCAGTTGGTCTCGTTTTTCTAGCAAGAGAGTCTGCGAGTGTGTGGGTGTCTCTATGCGTGTCTTTGTGTATGCGTGTCTGTATGTATGTGTCTGTGTGTCTATATGTGCGTGTCTGTGCGTGCGTGTGGATGTGGTCCTCGTCTGTCTTATTGCTAATCAAGTCTACCTCGATGATCGTCTTCTTGTTCTGTCGATTTGACAGAATAGTACTTTTGAGTTACTCCAACGATTGATTTATTTGCCAAATCCAGTCGAGAGTATACAACGCGCATACGTGAGCATGCGTGAGTATGCGTGAGTATGCGTGAGTATGCGTGAGTATGCGTGAGTATGCGTGAGTATGCCTGAGTATACAGCACACCTGAATCTTCTCCAACTCAACAACCAACTAATATAGGCCTACATTTGTTTGTCTACATGTCTACACGTATTAATAGTCCGTTCATCGTGTAATTATTAGTGTGGTCTGACGAATGCCCATCGACATAAATTGTCTCGTGATGATGATAAGTTGGCAATGGTCGGGCTATACGTGTGTGCAAGAGCTCGCCGGTGTTAACATCATTAGCGTGGGCGGCTCCTTCGGTCTGCACCGAAGAAGCTATAATTTTTTTACAGTAAATATATACTTAGTTATATAGCAATGCATAAGGTACATAGATGTATATATATGTATAATCGTACATGCATACATACATACGTAAGCGCATATGCGCATGCATAGGCACATAACCGAGTATTTGGTATATTATTACATTCATGCATAAATTTGCATACATTTGCACATTCATGCATATATGCAAACAGAGGAATATACATAATTATATGCATGTTATTTATATCACCTATATATGGAACTTATATGGAAGAATGAATTACTACGACACTTTCTACAGCTCCGTAGCACTGCACACGCTGTCACTAGGCGGCTTTAATAAACTCAACACACAGAGAAATGATTTCTCAAAGTAACACGTGATATTTCGAAATGATAACGATATTATATAATTATCATATACATGAATTATAAATATAACTGCCCATATAGAAATCTGCAGGCAACTCATCCCTCTATCAAACACATCATCCCAATCGCAATCTCAACAATTCTACAGCGCCCACAAAAGCGAAGTCGCGAGAACCAGCTTATTCACAGGGGCTTAAAGTAAATCATCCACCTCTTGCTACCAGATAATCAATGTCGGTGATGACACGGGTCACACTACACTCTGTTACCATCACCAGCAGACGACGTATTGCCCGCCGATGGCGTCGCTGAGTCTGATGACATCCAGTCGCATTCGTGGATGGTGGACGCACAGACTGATGGACGCATGGGTGGATGGATGGACGGGGGGTCGTGGCCGACTGAAGGCGCAATTATGTCGGATGAACCCCCGATAATAAGGAAGAAGCGACTCAACTCTACACGCACGACGGCGTCTTCGATCGAAGACTCGTCCAATTAGACTTTGCAACACGAGTCATACATTCGAGGACACAAAATGCCTGTGAATGTATTCACAGGCATTTCTATGCTGCAATTCAACGATTGTGCTGTACATTAAGACAGGTGTAAACATGTTTACTGCTTTAAACATGTTCTATGTTTTCGTGCGCAGCAGTAAATGCGTAAATTACGTAAAAGATAGCATTCGCACAGCTAACTACAACTGAGAACAGTCGAAGGACAGTAATTTTTAGGACAAATGACGGACAGTCAAAGGACAGTCGAAGGACAATAGGTGGGCAGACGAATGACAATATAAGGACAGACGAGGACAATATAAAAACGGACGCTGGGTAGACAAAGGACAGACGAATGACAATATAAGGACAATGGAAGGACAGTATAAGGACTGTAGAGGGACAGACGATGGACAGAATAAGGACATGCGAAGGAAAGTCGAAGTACAGACAAAGGGTAATGGAAGGAAAACCGAAGATCCGTTAGTACTCATTACTACAAAAGAGTTCGAACAGCTATTTTTGATCTTAGTTTCTCGCTAATTAGCAGTAGAACGACTAGCACAGTATTTGCTGTAATGTGATCATGCTATTGATTTGCATGAATTGGTTTCGATCGCGCGATTCGCGTCGCAAGATCAGATGTAAACCTGTCATCAAGATCAAAATATAATTTTTCCATTCAATCTGTACTTGGTACTATTTGCTCATAATGTTGTTCTCATTAATAATTCCAATCACATTACAAGGCTAATGGCCTATATCTCCAGTATACACTATCTGCTACGATGTACTTAGTGAACAAAATGACGTGACAATCCAGAGCGATTCCGTCCATAGAAAAATCAAATAAACGAAAGAAACGCTCGGCTTATCGCTGTTTTCTTACACTACCAAATGACGTCATAATATCTCAGACGATATGGTTGTGCCGAATGACGTCTTCGGGGTTACCGATTGGCAATGCATGCGTGATCGGTTGTCACTGATGTGTTCCGCACAGATACATCAGATAATTGTGACTGGAAGCGCCGGACCATGTCCGTCGGCAGAGGTCATCATCCGTGGACGAGGTCGTTGCGATGATCGATGCATTGAAGCAGACGACGAGGCTCAAAGAAGACCAAGATCTTTTCGACATGATTTACAGTAACGCTGACAAACGTCCAGGGTTTATTACTTAATTATTCTTTTTATCGTCACAACTGATTGTTGTTCGAGTAATTGTACATGTGATTGTAGCTTTCTCGTGTGTTTAATAAATTACATGGCTACAATGCGAGTAGAAACTAACCTGAGGTGCTCTTTGCGCTAGCCTGTAGTTATCAGGTTCAATCAGTCAATCAATCAATTAGTCAATCAATCAATCAAGCAATCAATCAATCGATCGATCGATCGATCAATCAATCAATCAATCAATCAATCGATCAATCAATCGGTCGATCAATCATTCAATCAATCAATTAATCAGTCAATCAACCAATCAATCATTCAATCAACCAATCAATCAGTCAGTCACTCAACCATGGAATATACACCGCTTGCGAAATGCTATTACCAATATTTAGGCGGCTTAGATTTTTCAATATAGCTTCCACTTGTGAAAAGTTCGATCGACTGAATTGAAGGCTCATCGATATTGAGTGCGTCGAAGTAATGACAATCTTTAGGTCCAGCCGTTCAGGGTATGCAGGAACGTTAGGTGACGGGACAAATTGCACAGGTCTACACGTGTGAAATGGTATACATGAGGCAAGTGGATGGTTTGGCTGAAGCCCCGCAATGACATCAGATATCAGATGACGTCATCTTGTCGACAGATGACTTTTAGTGTCCAGGGACTTGAACCTTGGATGCTGTACTGAATGACTCAGTGCGTTCTAATTGACTCCTAATTGACAACATAATTGTTAGCTGCACGGTATGCGAATTTAAACAAAGAATAAAAGGAATAAATCCTGAAAATAAAATTATAGAAAAAAATAATTTTACACCTAATATTGAAATGTCAAAATTGTAAATATGTAAACATGTTCAAAATGTAAAATGTAAAACATGCGATTCAAGTGAATACCACAATGTAAGGCCAAATAATTTTTTTAAATAAAAAAATTAAACTAATTTTTAAAACGAAATAAACAAGATGCTTAGATAAATATTTATGCTCGCATCTTAATATATATGCAAATTACTATAATATAACCTATGACAAGTTTATTGCTCGGCACAGTATGTAGTCACACCGCGTCAGGACATTTATGATGCATGGCGTTACTCAAAAGCTCTTTCAATGCGTTTTAATAACCGCGTTATGCTATGGCCAGTCCAGCTTTATGTGATGTGTTATGCTGTCAATCGCATGGAATGAGTTTCATCACTGGTGTAACCCTTCGATTAATCTGATTGAATGCGCATCTCATGCATGTCGTCGACAGATACAATAAGAACAATACTGCGCTACCGAAGCGGGGTTCACGAGTTGAGTTAACTTTATTGGAGATTAAAGCGGCGCGCCGATTATACTAGCGGTTCTGTTTTATCTCAGACCCCCATAGAGAAGACCACAGGCAACAGATGAAAGACCACCCTACCACCCATTCGTCCACTCACCCATCCACCTATCCACACACCCATTCGTCCACTCACCCATCCACCTATCCACACACCCATTCGTCCATCCGTCCGTCTGTCTGTCTGACTATCCGCTCGTATTTCCTTCTGTCCATCTGTCCATCTGTCCGTCTGTCCATCCGTCCTTCCGTCCGTCTGTCTGTCCGTCTCTCCATGCATATGTCCGTCCGTTTGTCTGGCTGTCCTCATGCAATCGACTTCCGCATGCGATCTCCTCGTCATCTGTCCGTCATTAAAAAGAGTGCGCATGTATACGCCCTGAATTATCGAACAAAAGTCCTTCAGCTATTCGATTGCCTTAAGGATACTTGCAATTTCAATCTGTAGGACTATCTACAACTACACGGATAGAATGTCATACGTGAAATTCCACAGTCCAGACAATCTAGAACGAAAATCCTTTTTAATGAGAATTTTGTATTATTAAAATTAATGAATTGCTATTTTAAAGAAGATCTGCTAATCCCCACAACTGCATATGTATGTTGCAGACAATCTAGCGTGGATATTATTTTTCAATTGTTTAATTAGAATGCTGTACTTTAAAATGTATTGTACACCAGAGTGCGGATAAGCAGTTGGTTCAATAAAGAATATACTTACTTACGTACGTACGTAATGTATTACTCATGCATAATTATGAATAAACATACATACATACAACAAGCATTCCTACATAACACATTGTGCTGTACATTGTGCTGTACATTGTGCTGTACAATATGCTGTCAATGTGCACGTGCGTACGAATAAAATGATACAGACGTATACGTTCATTCACGCAAACTTATACATACATGAAATCACCGCAAACTGAGTCAGCCTACAGTATTATTATTATTATTATTAGTATCATTATAAAATATTATATATCTCTCGCTATATGATGCCTCTCGCCAGCTTCGCTCGTGCCATGATTTGTTTCCTCAAACTGTATAAAATCATTAAACTTCCACCCATCTCCTGACTCTCAAGCTATCGCATCACCTCCGCATGCAATTTCATATTCCAAGTTACTGCAATTAGTAATTGACCCTCCTGCAGCATCTATTCTATATACCATCCTTTCCAAACTGATTACCTCAGATACCATTACGCTTCAACTGCGTAATAATCAGTTTTGCCGCTCGAGGTAACACAATCTGTTCAATGGATTAAGGATATGCCATTGATCACATTCTCCTGATCCCAGATGGCAGGCAAGATTAGAAAAGGAATGATTGAAAGAGAACTGGCTTGGTTAGAATATAAAAGATTGGGGATGGTAGGCAACATTTGAGTGGATGAGATTAGAGGCAAACAGGTAGGAGTATATACAGCAGAAAAAATTGGGGATGGCAAGTAACATTAAAACGGAGCAGATCAGAGGTAAATGAGTAGGAGTCTAATAGAATGGAAAAGATTATACAGTGGAGTAGGTAAGGTTAGAACGGAAAAGATTAGAGGTAAGCAAGTAGGAGTACAATAGGAAATATCGGAGGAGGGTAGGCAAGATTATAATAGGAAATATCGGAGGAGGGTAGGCAAAATTAGAAAAGGAATGATTGAAAGAGAACTGGCTTGGTTAGAATATAAAAGATTGGGGATGGTAGGCAACATTTGAGTGGATGAGATTAGAGGCAAACAGGTAGGAGTATATACAGCAGAAAAAATTGGGGATGGCAAGTAACATTAAAACGGAGCAGATCAGAGGTAAATGAGTAGGAGTCTAATAGAATGGAAAAGATTATACAGTGGAGTAGGTAAGGTTAGAACGGAAAAGATTAGAGGTAAGCAAGTAGGAGTACAATAGGAAATATCGGAGGAGGGTAGGCAAGATTATAATAGGAAATATCGGAGGAGGGTAGGCAAAATTAGAAAAGGAATGATTGAAAGAGAACTGGCTTGGTTAGAATATAAAAGATTGGGGATGGTAGGCAACATTTGAGTGGATGAGATTAGAATATAATAGAAAAGATCGGAGGAGGGTACGCAAGATTAGAAGGCAAAAGATTGGAGTATGGTAGGTAAGATAAGAATAGAAGGCTAAAGGATAATTTCCTTTCGATGATTGGAGAGACAGGCGTTAGATATAAAACGAGTTCAATAAAGTATGATTGATGAGGTTATCAGACGTCTATCTGCTTAGTGCGTCAACATTTGACGAATGAGATTTCCACAGAATCAGTTCAGTGAACACCAGCACAAGACTATGTTGTATTATTTTGTACAAGGTTCGAGTCTAATCAAAATATCTGCCTCGTGGTGAATGAACATTATATATATATGTTATTATGCGCGATCACATAATATTATATAAACATAATATTTATAATGTGTCTTACAGTCGTTTAGAAGACAGCATCCACTCCATATTCTTCCTTTGTTTTCTCATTACTTCTATCTAATAGCCAAATTTCTTCAGTATATATATATATATACCATATATATATATATGAGTTTACAGTCAGGATTATCCCTGTCATCTACAGTTTTCTACACTCTTATAAAAGCGTCAAAATCATGGGGGGTTCCTACACCAGACTCGTCTCGTGAGGTCCATGGTGTCCACTCCTGTTCTCTTTACGTCGGCAACTCAAGACTTGACCTCATACCAGCAATCCAGCAGTTATCCGAAGCAAACTGTCTCCTTCACATGCGCACTGGCAAGTAGTTGTAGACAGCGAATACAATAATTATAATAATAACATGCATTTGTTCATTATCTCTCGATCCTATATAGTTGCTAGGATACGATCTTCACGTATTCTAAACACGATGCATTTGTTTCAGCAACTGAGCAGTGATGTACAATGTAGTTCTCGAGTTCGGTCGAGGACTTGAGTCCAACTCGCAACCGTTTTTCTCACGACTCAAAATCGAGCAAGCACCCTGAAGTCTAATATGACTCGCTGACATGGTTCCCGAGCTACAATTTCTAGACAGAACATGGCGCTGTATCGCCATACATGTCTACACCTTGTCCTTGGGATGTGCCTAGTAAATAAAAAAAATGAACCTATTGAACTTATTACCACAGTTAGTTTAGAAATTAACACAATCTTTTCAAAACCACTTTCAAATCTGCGTCAGCTCACTGTTGATAAATCCAGCAACAGTAGACGTCGTGGAGTGAACAGTCAGCAACTCAAGCTGAATAATAATTTTTTAAATGTTTGGCTTGTCAGGAGAATCCTGTGAATTTGACCAGGTTAAGTATTGAGTCGAATATTGTCAGAATAATTTATGTTGAAACTGTCATCAGAAATGTTGCCTTTTTTATGAAGTAGGCCTATACTGGGCGACTCGTTTAAACAGATGACTCGAGACTGGAACATAGAGCTACCTGACGTATGCCTGGACTTGTGTCTACAATATTTAGGGCATTTGTTAGACATAATGCCTGATGCACTCCTGAATGAAGAGCGCTTCTGAACAGGAAACCAGTTTAGTCTTTCATGAAAATATCCGTTATATGACTATTTTGGTTTTTGCCGACTACTCGGATAGACTATCGCATGCAGTAGAAAACCGACTGGATTATGGATATCGCGCAATCGGAGCCATGCAGAGCAGATAAGCGACTCAACAGAAACCTAGAAATGCAACTGATTGAGACTAAAACAGATATAGGAATCAGAGAAATCCAATATCCAATTTCAGCAGCAAAAGTTGTTTGCTCACCAGCAACAGTTCTAACTTAAATAATAATAATAATATACTATATATATACCTTATATATATAAGAGTTTCTATCGCCATATAATAGCAATTCAGGTATTGTGGTTGGTCAGAATAAGTAAGTAAGCACGAGAGAAACCCATACACTATACTACCATTAATCATTCAAAAGAATAGCTCTGTGTAAGTACACAAAGCGAAGAGATATTTTTAAAAGTCGTTGGCCTTTGTGGCATATGATTAGGCCATTGTGGATCCCATGAGGCCATTGATGACAGCAGCAGTTCGGGATTTGTATGATTTGTAGGCCTAATTGTAATTAGCCCTACGATCATTTTACGACCATTTATAGAGCACCGTCAGCATCAAGCTATTTCTTGGGTGCTCAGATTTATCTAAATTGGACAACTAACAATAAGAAGCTCCGAAACCTTAGTTGGATCTGCCACATGCAAAATGAATTTTCGTGTGCACATAGTGGCGCTATAGAATTGTGACTATTTGATTATTTAAAAAAATTGTCAGCCTCCTATGCTACAGCCTCATATCCCTAGTTTCACACATTGCCTGTACACAAACCTTTCGCCAGATGGACGCAAGCGCAAAATATTGAAACGTCGTTTGAATCCGGGTCTAGAATGTCAGTATCAATTCGCTAGAAGGCACTAGACGCTTTCTGGAGCACCTGCGCTAGCAAGAAATTTATGCTTTTCTTAATTGTGATTAGACTTTTCCAGGCAGGCGAATTGCTCCATCCCTATTTTAGTCTTAGTTGCAGTGTTGGAGTCTAGTCCACCTAAGCCGAGTCCGAATTGAGTCCGCGTCGAGAATTGTTTGAGTCCGAGTCTGAGTCATTAAAGAGACAGACAAATACGAGTCCGAGTCAAGTCCATCAACATTAACAAACACTGTAACACGATATTCAATTAGATGGGAAATAACTGCGCTATTTGTGCAAAAGGAATTGTTAATGTTATTTATACAAATTAGACCTAAGAAGACCGATTTAAACAACGTTTTGACTGATCATCGGACACGATCGTCATATGCAGAGAGTAATGTTCCATTTATGTTATTAGTCACTCATTCGTTACAAATATTTACATAGCGTCCCTACAAAGCTACTTACTACTCAGGAGCGCTTCCGACCCCGGCACGGCTAAAACGAACAGTTTTAAGGCGAGTATAAAATGAGTCTGAGTGGACCCTTGGCGACATAACGCATATCATCGTTGTTATGGATGCGTCGTTAAATAAACTTATATCAGTCAGTCAGACCCTTGGCGACAACCGCCATGTCAACGGGAGCGTGTTCCAGAGCGAGGGGCAAACCAAAATTATAATCACTAAGATTAGCAGCATATTATACTTCCAGGATATTGTTTTGTAAAGTTAAAGCGTTTGCTTCCAGGTCACTTGCGGACATGGATATGTAGGCCCAGGATATGAATTGTTGCATTTGAACTGGGGAGAGGGGTTGAACATTTCTCGCTTATCCCAACCAGAATTTTTATGAACCTGAAACCGGTATACGGGCTAAATTATAGAGTCACTGTGGATTATCAGTACACGAATCTGATTCCTAGCTGTGTTAATCTACGTTGTGCCACTAAAAGCTGATCTGGGGTTTTTCTTAATCCTCGTAGGATAGTTATTGAGAGTTGACTGGCGAGGTTGAAAAATGAACTGGGGCTTGAAAACTCCCAATCCCCAACAATTCAATAACTGCGTAGGTCTATTTCCACCAGAAATCAGAACCTTTAAGAAAATTGCTTAATTGCATCAAAACGGACATTTAATGTTGCTCTGGCGTTATAAAACTTGTTACACCAAGACGTAAAACAAACTTTCTAAAGGTAGGCTTCTTCTTCTAGCGAACCATCTGTGTCATTCACTTTCCTCAAGTTGGCACAGAGTGCGTTGTCATCGTATAGCATCGCCCTCTTGCGACTAACTCCATGACGTTCAAAAGTGAGTTTTCTTCATGATGAGGATCGCTCCATGTCAAATTTGACATCTGATATGATACCAACTTTGCCTTTGCATCAACCCACACATTTATTGCAAATCCTTTTGTACGCAACTTAGGTGTATTTTGTTTTACTAAAACCTCAGCTTCTCTGATCGCATCACCCGTCTTTCCCGTTCTTTTCCCTTCACACGTCACCATGTATACGCACATACATAAGATCACACATATATAATATTACATACAAAATAGCATATACCTCCACTGCCAGCACTATTATTACTACAGCGACTACATATATGTGGGGCCTACTTCCATTTCTGATTCTGGACGCTTGCCGCCGCTGGGTGACTTTAGTTGCGTCCAATATTGGAACAGATGTGCATGAATAGGATTATATCGGAAGGAAATTCTTGGATTGTTCGCTGGCCTTGGGCGACAATCTTCCGTCGGAATTTCACTTGGGATGAATGGCATTCCAACGGAATAGAGAGAATTGTAGGAAAGAGAAACAGAGAGACAACGGGAGTAGGAGAGACAGAGACAGAAAGACAGAGAGAGAGAGAGACAGAGACAGAGACGGTGAGGATTATCCAGACTGAAGAAGCGTCGATTGATTGACTGATTGATTGAGTTATGTATATATGATTGACTTGATTGAGTCTACAGTTCGTCGCATCGTCTGCTTCTCAATTCATCCACCGTAAACTACCATCTGTCACCTACATGTATTATCTGCATGCCAACCTCTTTGTGTGGCTGTCTATTACATCTTTATGTATCCCTGCCCGAATATCTGAATCTCTGATTTGCTGTCTAACTGCATCTGTCTATCTCTCCCACTGTCTCTACCGCTGTCTCTCTGTCTGTATCTCTGTATGTCTCTCTGTCTATCTGTCTGTATGTATCTATGTCTGTATCCATGTCTGCCTCTCTGTCTGTCTCTGTCTGTCTCTCTGGTTGCATAACCGCTTGTCTCTGTCTGTCGTAGCTTAGGCCTACACACCTATGCCAACACCATTTGTCTTCCCTGTTTCCATCTTATTGAGTGTCTGTTTTGTCTGTTTGCATGTGTGTCAATTCATTCAAGTATTTTTATGCGTCCTTGATGTACGCTTTATATAGCGCCTGAGCTAGAATCATCAATTTCGTACAAAGTTATCAGTCAGTTTGTTTGCGTACCTGTCTATCTGCATTCATATTTGTCTACATAAGCTATATTTCAGCTTGTCTATCAACCTGCCTGTTTGTTTGACTGTCTTCCTTTCTCTGCTTGAGTGAATATCTGTTTGTTTGCTTATGTATCTTCCTTTATCTTGCTTCCACAACGTCTGCTTGAGTGCGTGCACATGTCTGCTTGAACCCTTTAGCACGAACTGCTGACGAAGAAGCGATTACAGGTTGGACTTTTAAAAATGCAGCGTTGCTCCCTCCACACGTGCAGCTTCATCCGACCTCCAAGAAAAGATCGCCAGAATTAAGCCATAATTGATCAAGTGCACTGTACCTGCCTCTCTCTCTGTCTCTGCCTCTCTCTGTCTATGAGTCCGTCCATCCGTTAGTCCGTCTGTCTATCCATTCGAAGTCATAGATGTACGCTTGGTAAATTGGCTGTTGCTATTCAAGAGACGAATTTTCCACCGGTGGCCAATGATGACGATGACGATGATGTCGTATTTCTGCGTCAATGACGAAGTCGTTCGCCGTTCGACTGATCATTGGAATGCGAAAATCTGTTGCAATTACGTTGCCATCTGGTGTCGGGCTAAGGCGATTTGCGCCCTAATCACAAGATGGCGTCTGCTTCTTCCTCCGTTTTCCTCATCCGCGCAGAGAGAAGACACGCGACACCTTATTGAGGCTAGAGCAGTCTAGTGATGGTTCAATGTTAATGTTGCATAACACGTCAACCCTACTAGCAAGGCGTTCAATCTATGCACAATTCACTTCAATTTCACGGTAACATTTAAGTTTAATGTAAAGCTATGAGCATTCTAGGTGGAATTTTATGTTCAGCCGTCCTTGAAAGCAACCACTCCGATGACCATGTGCCTTGTTTTGAAGCAGAAAGCGTTTTCAAATAATTAAAACACATTCGGATATAACATCATATTACACTAAATGTCTTCCTCCGATGACCATGTGCCTTGTTTTGAAGCAGAAAGCGTTTTCAAATAATTAAAACACATTCGGATATAACATCATATTACACTAAATGTCTTCCTATCCTACGACGGTAAAAAAATTGTTGAAATGTGTTTCCTATTTGAAATCAGTCAGTTTAAGCGCGTTCAGCTTGTAAATTCTTTATAATTATAATGACGTTCGTAACTGCTGCGTCATCTAGGTCTACTGGCGTTACAGGAAAGTTCACGTCAAGAATGACGTCATGACATTTCTCTTCGTTTATATGATTAATTTCTTTACTCTGCATTTCGTTACATTACTTTTATGAATTAAGCGAGGTAATTGCGTCAGTGAATTTTATTTTTACTTTATTGTCACCCGAGACCTCTCTTATATTTTCGGTGACCAAACACAACTTTCTTTCACTTCAATCTACCTAAGAATAACTGACTTTGATAGAAAGTAGATATTTATTGACGGTGACAACGTTCAAAATTTTAAAATAAAATATTTCTTCTTTCTTTAAAGACGCCAGAAACAAGTAGTAGGCCTACACTGCAACTCAATACTTTTTGCATTGACAGTGCACTCGAGCACGTTTATAATAATAGTGTAGGCATGCATTTCATATCGACTACCCACTGTACCCAGGAGCTTAATTTTGGCGTCACAAGTTTTCAGCGTATACGCCCCTCTGGTCAGCGAATTACTTACGCAAGGCCACACTATCAAACATCTGTTGTGCTCAACGCATCATTACTTTATATATATGTGTGTATATTATAATCACCTGGTGCTACATAAATGTTCGATTGCACATCACGGCTTTGTATGTCATGTATGTATATCACTGTTGTGAATGGTTGTAGGAATAATACATGTTGCAAAGCTATCATAAATTTGGGTTGTCCTTCGATGTTCAGAAATGAAATAGTTCAGTAATTTCGGTTTTAAGTATAGCGCACTCTTAGACGTTTGAAAAGCGATACATATCAATGTATCTCCTGTAACGGCGCTAGATCAATTCTTTTAGCTTCTTAGGGCCAAAATTTGAATGCAGGACCTTTTGTTCGAGTGTCACGTGATATGACGAAAGGTGTGTGGGTGTCGCTAGACAATGTAGACCTGTGCAGAGACACATAGACCTACACATACAGTATGGAAGAACGGGGTAATATGCACCCTGTAGCTGCTGTCATAACCAACCCGCGTGACATTCAACCCCGTCTTCCCCTAGCTGTTCATCATCTCCTAGTAATTTTCAGACACTAGCCAACTTCTAATTTATTTCATCTGACGTCAGTGGCATGAACACACAGCTGAGAGGCTCTCAAAAGGCGTCGTGTATCAATGCCCATACTTACTCTGTTTCTTTGAGTGGACAATTGGCTCAGCAGGAGAGACACTCGTCAATGAGTCTCGTTCGAGAGTCGTCCATTCCCTCGAAGAAATTGCCTCACGGTGCCTCTCTATTCAAACTGCCATCCGTAGATGGACGCAGTCACTCGAACGACGACCACTTCAGACGTAGGACGTACAAATAACTGCATTGTACTCCACCGACAGTTACTCTCACGCACGTAGAGATCGTTCAGTCAATTTCAATAGGAAACAAGTTGCCGGGTATTCAGAAACAGACGTTGTTCGAATCGTGCCTCAAATGTAGACTGATTTTAAAGTAGGCCTATTACATTACATAAAATGGTATATGACAATATTTGGTTTAATTTCAAACAGCCAACTGCAGTACTATTACAAGTACATTATAAACAGGAGTAGACGAATTATTACAGGAGTCGAACAGCTAACTGTCGGCAACCATGCAAGGCGCCCATTATGTGATACGTCCAATTTACCCAACACTGTTCCATAGGGACAGCGAGAATCTAGCCCGCTTCCTCTACTCTGCACGTGAGTGTCTTATCCATTACTTCCCTTTAAATTACTTTCCATTACACCTCGTAACATATTTTAATGCTGGTCCCTATTGTGATTAAACTCATAACGTTATTTATACAGAATCGTGTTGTTATAAAGGCGTCGAAATATAGCGTAAACACTGCTGAAAGTAACTGGATCAAGATAGTGTTAGCTTACAGTGACTGTTAAACTGTCATTCAGTCAACACGGAGGGCACACGACATTCGAGTGTATGGCTTCAATGGGTTGTCTTGTTATCTGAAGCGTCGGCTTGGATCCGACAACTGCGAATTGGATTAATGAAACCTAATATTCTGTTTACAAAGTGGCAAAATTAGGGAACTTGTTTTGTGAAGATTATATCTTAACGAGAAGTCCATGTATTGTACGATAGAAAGATGAGCTCGTATAGAAAAAATAAATAGTCACAGATGCAGCTGACTTCTATAACCCTCTAGATATGACCACGTGGTCAAATGCAACACAGCTTCTACAGTTAAAGATACAAGATACAATACTAATAATGACTGGCAAACAACATATAATTATGAGCTATAAAAACAAAGTGGATGCAACATATATATATATATGTTGCAACATATATATATGTTGCATCTATATATATATATATATATATATTTCTTTAGTACTATGTGAGTTCTTTAAAGAGGAATAAGACACAATGCAACTGTATTCGAAATTGCCCCTCATACAAAGTGCAATAGTGCACGCACGATCACGCGACAGGTGCTAATAGTAAATAAGTGTGAAGGACTCTCACGTAGGTTTAGCACAGTATACCGCATGAGTCGAACCCCCACTCTCCCAGTTACAAGCCAGCGCTCTATCCATTCGGCCACTGTGTCCCAGGAAAATAATTATATGGTTGTGTAATGTGCATTATTTTATCAATGTTAACAAAGCAGTCATCATTGAACGATTAACGTTGGTTAAGCATCTATGGCAGACTTTATTAGGAACTCTGTGTATACAACTCTGATTCTTCATCCGATTTATGCGAAAACCACTTTGGGATCGACTGGAGGGAACCCAAACCTGTTTCGAAGTTCAGTAAAACGATGCTAAAGGCAAGTGAAAATAACAGAAGAAGGATTAGTAGATAGCATGTAATGTCTTTTCCAGTGAATCTCTGGCACTTGGGACGACGATTGGTTCTCGCAAACGACGCTAATAATGAGGTTCCCGCAGAAGGAACTAAGCTCGCTTGAAAGTCAACGTTGACGCTCGTCACTCTGAAGGATCGGCTAATTCCGTGGAGCTGAGATATCTTCAGTGGCTGTTAAGTGTTCTTCGTGTTTAACTGCTCAACCATCCGTTGAAATAATTGCAAATTATTGCCATCATCACTCTAGCGACTCAGGTACTCATCAACGCACTGCTCCAGTCAACTTTCGTGCTCCTCGTCAACCTCTCGACACTTACTATAAACCATCACTGCCCTATAGGACAATATTCAAATACATTTACTTCACATATATATATTATATATATATTATATATATATATATATATATATATATATGAAGTCCAGATCGTCCAGCTGTTGAAATAATTGGCAATTCTGGATCCCTCACTTCAAATCTTCAGGTGTTCGTCGTTGGTTGGGTTTGGGGTGAAAGTTACCTTTCACGTTCCTCATAGATGACCTCTCGATATCAATGGAAGACATGCAAATTATGCATTGAACAAAACGCTTGCATAATATACATATATAAATAGAAGACAATTTAGTTTGACAATACCAAGATTTTACGAGAGTATAATTATATAAGGCAGTAGATGAATAGAAAGTATAAGAACGAAAGAAAAGCGAAAGAGAGAAAGAAAGAAAGAGAGAAAGAAAGAGAGAAAGAAAGAGAGAAAGAAAGAGAGAAAGAAAGAGAGAAAGAAAGAGAGAAAGAAAGAAAGAGAGAAAGAAAGAGAGAAAGAAAGAAAGAGAGAATTAACGAGACATAGTAACTACCGAACTAAGGTTTGCAACTGCATGTATATTAGTAGACATTGTGACTATGTATAAAATTATAGGGCACACATAGGCCTATGTATATGTATTAGGTATACTGGCATATTTTGTATGTACGTGTGTCTGGATAATGTGAACCACCATGAGAGAAGGGGTCATTCAGGTTCCGTCTTGAAGTTTTCATAGTTCACGGTGAGAGATCCGCATTGAATGGTGGCATTCCAGTCCACCGAGCACTCGATGTCTATGTAGAGAGATAGAGGGAAAGAGGGAGAGTAGGGGAGAAAGAGCGAGAGTAAGAGTGAGGGAAGGTTGAGAGAGCGAGAGAGTGAGAGAGAGAGAGAGAGGAAGGGAGAGAGAGAGAGTGAAAGAGAGAGAGTGTGTGTGTAGGGAGGAGAGAGGTCTGTGTGCTTCAGAGGTCCCGTTGAGGGAACCGTTGATGGGCCACCGTTGATTAGCTTCATTTGGCTTTCGTTGGGTCGATCGTTTTTCATTCAGACGACGACGACGATGATGATGATGACTACGATGGGTGATCACTCGTTAGTAGTCGCCTGATATTCGATTAAGTCGCCGCCGACTCATCCGTTCTCAATCTCATCTGAATTGCCAATGGAACAGATCCTGTTCCAATTGCAGTTCATGAAGAGGTCTAAAATTGTCAGGTCCGTTGGTTGGTTATAATTAGTAACCCGTTAGTTCGTAATCGTAATCTCCAAATATCTAAAGCGCCACTTGAAAGCCAAGCGTAGGGCACCAGCTTATTCACGAGTGTTGCTTTTGAGTTTTGAACGGAACATCATCAAAACAACGATGATTATCGTCGCCCTCTTCCTTACCGAAAGGCTTGGGACTGGAACAGCAGCTATAGAGTTCGGGCAGTGGACTAGTAATGGCATAGTAATTGCGCCTTTATAGGACTGACTAGAAGATTAAAAATAACATTATAGGCGACGACACAGAGAAATCAACAACAGGAGTAGCAAAAGTATTGGCAGAAACATAGCGGGAAACACCGACGTTACTCTGCAACTAGACAGTTCATGATTTTCGGCTTTCATTTTTCAAGGAAATGATACTAGTAGATGTAGGCCTAAGTTTCAAGCCTCAAAGAATTATTATTTTGCGATCCGTATTTCCAATTCCATTCCGAATAGCTGTATAAGTAGGATAACACGCGACCATCTCCTTCTTGTATACATATTATTAAATTTGGATTGGTGGCTACGTGGGCAGCAGCATGCGCCATGCAGCTCGTACTTTTGCACACTGGAGCAAGAGAAAAGCAGTTAGACCAAAAGTGCTATAGCAGCAAAAGTTGATTTAAGTCTTATTAAGTAACCTATTGGCTTTAGACATACAAAACAGTTGGTACAAAAAAGATAATACGGCGTTCTCGCACCAATCATGACAACATAATTCTGTCAGCGTTCCTTGTGCTTGCATAGCAATAAATGTGCTATATAACTGCGCCTATAGCTTAATGACAGCATTCGAAAATGAAAACACTAACGTCATCGATTTACAAAGCCGTCTGCTGCCACAATTATGGAAGTTGCATTTCGATTACTACAGTATGAGTTACTCTAATCGACGATCAGCCAGCCCACCCCGCTAATCGGGCATAATGCATAAATTGAGGGCAATTATATTCGTAATTTAGTGATGGGGCTAATTATTCATAAGCGCCACATGACACTAAGATGACAGTGTTTCACTCGAAGGTTGCACGAGAGGTTACTGCAGAATGTGCTATTAATGTTTCTCGAATAATGAGGAGTCGCCGGTAAAGACCCTACTCGCCCAGGATCGCACTGTAGAATTTCTGACAATAATTACATAAACACTTTCAGCGATATACGGCTAACGTGCAGTCAGCAAAGTTAGGGGAGGGTAGGGCAACCTGCAAATGGGACGTATGACGCCCATGACCATTTTCCGTAGAGTGGACGTTTTGCCCCACCTTCCCCTAAGTCTCAGACACTGAACAATTGAAATTAGCATCCGACATATAAAGATTCTGAAACACTGCCGCAAGAATAATAGCTTAGACAAAATATATTAATATCGTCTGAGGTTCAAGACATGACCATTATGACTTAACGCCAGACGAATATTAACAAACACACAGTGCGCAGCTATTTCATCCTCTGTATAATTACCAGCCAAAATGTGCATGAGTGTTTCTGTACAGATTTTAGCTATGAATTTCCTATAGATAAATAATAATCGACAGCATCTGACTATGCCATCCAGAGATTGGCACCTTATTAAAATACAAGAATGATAGTACATGCGTTCATTGACAATTATACGATCTTGTAAAAACAAATCCCTCGTCAGTCTCCGCACGAAAGCACTTTATTAATTATTTATTTATTTTCCGAAAGTTTATACAGCCCTTCTTCCAGCATCTTTTGTTCAGAAGTGCATCCACACGCCTCGACGGCGCAATTGCAGTTGTACTGCAGAGCAATTGTGAGCGAAGGACTTGCTCAAGGTCAATACACAGTGACGCCCCGGACGAGGTTCGAACCCGCGCGCTCAGCACATACGGGCTGAACGCTCTAACCGATCGGCCACTGTGCCACACTTTGTTATAGAGTCGCCGCTCGAAAGTAGAGGCAAGCTGATATTACACCTAAGTGACCTAACCCTCAAGCATGGGACTGTACATCAAAAAGTCACGGGCTTAAATATTTGATGAGGGTCATTCCCTTTTTAGAACTGATTTAACTGGGCCGGACTAACTAACAACGCCTTTAGATGTCAACGCCCACGCCGCTCGAAAATCTGGCGACGTTTCTTTCATCAGCGATACTTTCTGTCGCTGTACACGAAAGTGATTGAGTCATGTTGCCAGTCACTTCGTGCTCAGGAGCTTTTTAAGTGTGCGGAGATACACTACAAATGTATAGACACAAAGTTACACATAACCACAGTAACAGCCACAGAGACACACGCAAAATACAGACTGAGTCACACACACACACACACGCACACACTGTAACACACACACACAGATAGACACACAGACACACACAGTCACGCAGAGATATTGAATTTTGTCTGGTCAATTGTGGTTTAAAGAGCACGTAACGATGTCGTTTGCAAAGACAATTATGCTGCTATTAGCGCTGTCCATTTTGAGAGCAGTCTCCAGTCGAGCGCTTGAGGGGAGAGGGAGTTCTAGGAGCCAATGCCAGGCATGGAAGCAGAGAAGAAGGAAGTGGAGGAGGAGTAAGAGGAAGAGGACGATATCCTCGACAGATGTTCCACAATTTGTTCCTTCATCGTTCACCAACTTCGTTATGTTCGTTTCGTCATTTATACACAGGCATGCATTCAATGCATATCATTAGACGTCTTCATTTAAATGTATACACGATCACAATATGCGGATAGATTACACACACATGAACACACATGCGTGCATACATGTATATAAATAAATAAATATATATATATAAAACATGTGTGTATGTGCGCGCGGGTGTGTGTGTGCTTACGACTTGTATAATATATGGTATGTAGGTTCGCGCATGATTTGTGTATCAACGTGTAGACTTACTGCATGTGTGTAGTGTGTAGTGTATGCTCGCTGTATGGGCGTATTTGTCTAAGAGTCTGACTCAGTTTGTCTATCTACGTGTCTGTCTAGCTATACGTCTGTCTCCGTCTGTTTGTCTCCGTGTGTCTGTCTACGTGCTTGTCTCCGGATGCGCCTTTCACTTGTCATTGTCACTTTACGAAAGGTTAACAGCTGAAACCCCGAAACTTCGCTAATCAGCGCAAATGGCAGAAACATTTGCTAGTTGCATGTGCGTGTATTAAGGCTCTTTAAATTGGGTCTGTACATGGAATCTATAGCTCACAGTGGCAAGGCTTAATCCTACAACCTACGTATATATATATAATATATATATGTGTGTATATATATCTACATTACATTAGAACAATAATTGATGATAGAATTGAGGGGAAAAAACAAGAGGAAGGTCGTGAATGATGTTATTGGATTGGATGATAGAGGAGGATTAGAGCAAGTTGAAGGAGAGAGCCGGAAAACGTGACGAATGGCGACATTGGACGTGCAGACCTGCTTGTAGGAAGGCAAAGGACCAAGGGAATATATATATATATATATATATATATGCATTTACAATATATTTTTGATGGTAACAACTATAAAATTGCGCTAACACATCAGGGCTTACTGCATGCTTAACGAACTACATCATCTATATGTTTATAGAGGGTCTACATTTTGTTTTTTAAACATGATGCAGGCATACACCTTCCAAGCCCTGGTATTGCCTATTGGCGTTCAATTAGACCCCATACGTCTAACCCTAGTCAAAATCTTTTGCTCTATGATCGATGTATATATATTATAAATATATATGTGTGTACTATATATATGTATGAGAAATTTCCTCCTATCTATTTTAACTGGAATGATTCGTCACATCTATTTCAAATGGAAAGTGCTTCCATTTAAGAGCAACGGGAAAGCCTTGTCATTCATTCGTAATGAGAAACTTTCTTATGCCTGAACTCTTGTAAGATGAGACCATAGAAACAGCATTTCTGTTGCGCTGCAGTTAACATTATTTTCTTATGAGGGGCATCTTAGATCAAACCCCAAATGACGACCAAGGCCCGTGCTTAAGGAAGATTACGCGCTAAAGAAGGTCACTCGCAAATAGCAAAGTAACTGTTCGCGTCCTAGTTCGCAAGTGTTGATGTCACTCAGATCACAACGCAGCATTTTTAACAATGCATCTGCCAACCTCAACGTTAAGGTCCGACTCCATCGGGTTGAAATGGTCCCTTTTCATTCATCATCTTTTTTCAAACTGAATCTACTTCATGCGAAAAGGCTAATCTATTATAGGCTAGACGACTAATTTATGCATTCGTAAATTTAACATTCGTAAATTTACAAGAAGATGCAATAGACCAAAGATTTGGAATAATATCCCTCGTGATATCCAAAATGCTGCAACTCTGCAATAATTCACAAATAAGATGAGAAATTATTTGCTGAATTGGTCATTCAACTGATTTGAGTTAGCCTGTTATCGTCCAACCCTCGCAGATTGATCATTTAAATTAGGTTTATTATTTAGGATTAGATAAGATTAGTCATGATTAATAACCATTAGTTAGATGTACGATTGCAACTTGAATTTGTCCTCGTGTTACTTTACACTAGTGTTTTATTCGCTGTACAATAATTTTGGTAATTATGTCACGACGATTTATATAGCAATATACATTAGTGGTAATCCTTTCGGGCCTCCCTTTGTAACCCAACTGAGCAACTGAATACTATAATGTACACTCTTGATGATTTTGGATTTCGTTACAATACAAATTTTCGTGCGTTCGTTCGTAAAAAATATTGACATGAACTGCGTGACAAATATGCGCGAATGCCTCTTCCAAGAAACCGCCGGAAGAAATAAAGAAGAAAGATGGGCAAGAAACATGAGAAGAAGAAGAAGATGATGATGACGATGATGAAGACTAGGAGGAGGAGGTGGTGGAGGAGGAGGAGGAAGAAATATAATATTGTCCTTCAAGTGTGTACATATAAAAAATAAGTATAACACACATATATAAATCGACCAGTTTATTTAGATGACCTTAAGGACTCCTTTGACTTGTGATTGTTAGATAAAAATTAAGTCAAAGATTAGTCTTTGGTCTTAGCGATATTACCGTACAGGCCGTGAGGTGGCAACAACTCATACAGATCTACATCATACTTATTACCACCTCACAAGTTACATTGTTTTCAATTAAAAAACATACGACAAAACAATAGGCATGAGTGTTGAACAACATCCAGTAAATATTTCTAATTAATTATGGAATCTTGAAGAGCTACAAATATACAGCGTGCGATCTGTATGCCATGTTAATGGAAAAAAGTTCTTAGCTGATTCCTATAAAAAAGCTATATTCCATGAGTTGCGCATTAGTCCTGAATTTTATTCCGATCCATCTGTGCCAGGCATCCACTCCATTGCATTGTTTAAACCACAGACCGACAGCACTCTGGCACTGTCTGTTAACGGTGTGAGTTTCCCTGTCTGTCGCGCCTTCAGACATGACTGAGCGACATCGTCTTGCTTCTGTCATGGCTGAGGAGCGTGGGACTACCGATGATGTACTTGGCCTGAATCAGCAGCTCGTCGTCAGTGGCAGCGTGTACCATCTCGTTGCGTTGTCTGGCGCTCCTGCGACAGGGACAGAGCATCCGCCGGCGATAGCAGCTGGACCACGACTCCAGCGTCTTCCGGCTCCAGACCCAGAAACCCGACGAGATCCCAACGACGATGCTCATGAAGTACTTGAGGACGAAGATGGAGAATTCGGGATGCGACGCTGCCGTTCGCTGGCTGCTGCTGCTGTCGCTATGGAGACAGGGGCAGAGTATCGCCTGCTCCCAGTCGCTGCGGAAGTGTCGTTCGTAGAGGTAGCATGACACGACGGTCGTCGCAGGGACCGTGTAGAGAACGGACGCCAGTCCGATGCGGATCATGAAGTGGTCCAGCTTGTCGGTCTTCGCCTGACGCTGCTGCTTGATGACGCTGCGAATACGGAACAACGACACGAACCCAGCGACGAGGAAGGACGTTCCGACGAAGAGGTAGAGCCCCAACGGAGCCAAGATGAACCCGGTCAGGTTGGCGACGCTCTGGTTGCCAACGTAGCAGATGCCGGAGAGAGGGTCCCCGTCGACCGCCGAAAGCGACAGAACGGCCACGACCTTGGCGGAAGGGATGAGCCAGGCGGCCAGATGGAAGTAGTGGGCATAGCTGGCGATCGCCTCCTGGCTCCACTTCAGTCCAGCAGTCAAGAACCAGGTCAACGAAAGGATCACCCACCAGATGTTGGCTGCCATTCCGAAGAAGTAGACGGCAAGAAAGACTCCGATGCAGCCATATGATCCCATGGCGTCCTGCCTTAGGGTCCTCTCCATCGGTCCGTCGTCGCCCTGGTCCTGGCCCTGTCCTCCTCGGTCATTGCACGCGATAACTCTGTCCCCATCGGCCAGTGGGACGATGTAACCTATGCTGACGATCGCGTAGCAGCCGCTGATGAAGATGATCGCCCGCTCTGGATACCTGAACCTCTGTCGGTCCACGAGGAACGTCAACATAGTCAGCGTCGTCGACAGACAGCACATCGTCGACCACAGACCTATCCAGAACCTCGCAAAGCGCCTCTCCTCGGCTCCGAAGAAGGCTCCGTCGCACGGGGCCACGCAGTTGGTCACCCTATCACTCGGCAACCCATCCAAGTCGTAGTACCTCTTCGTCTGGTTGGTAGTGATTGGCACATACGGGTAGCGACAGCGACACTCGCAGTCGACGCTCTCGACAGTGTCCCGTGTTCTAGATCTCAGCGAGGTACTGACCACTTGGACCGGCACCCTTGGCCTGGAGGACCCGCGACCGCCCCCAACCAAACCCTCTGCCGTCGCCGCAGCTGAGTGGTTGAAGTCCATGCACAGACGATGCTTGTCGCCGTATTCTGGAAGATCTGAGCAGCGGAGTCGGTCCGGCCAAGCGAAGCCGTACTGGAGCATCAGAGGTGAGCAGCCGGCCTTGGCTCGTTCGCAGACGGATCGACAGGCGGGAAGGGGCTTCTGGTAGTTGGTCATGCAGATCGGGGCGTATGTGCTGCACAAGAAGAATCGTAGGTCCAGCGAACACTGAATCTCGACGAGAGGCCAGAACTGGTGGACCTCGAGCCCTGCCTCTTCCTGGGTCTCGTGGCTGAACTGGTTCGGAAGGTGGGTCAGGTTGTAGCCGACGCCGCGACACATCGGAATCGTTATCTCCTGGCAGCGTTTCGTCGGCAACGTCCCTTCGCCGACGACTAAGGAATTCCAGGTGATTCCCAACATGAGCACCATCATCTTCCTCGTTGAACGTCTCGACCGATTGTAAGCAGTTGAAGACGTCATCTTCGTAATTTCTTTTCTAAGGCAAAAAATCTGCTAAGCAGTTTAACATCTATTTATCTCGTTATGCATTTCTACACGTTGCGCTTCATCCTACGAGCCCTCTACTTTTACCCTCTTTTCTTTAACTTGGCTTGTGTAAAGTTTGTCGTGGATGCAGCGTAAAGTTTGTCATGTTCTTTCAACTCTTTTTTTCAGTATGTCCCCGTCGACCTATAGAGCTGAAAATTTTCGCACGTTTTACGCTTGCATGACAATGCAATGTATCAAATTTTTACGGATATAACTTAAAAATTGAGAAAAACAATGAAAAATCTGAAAAATTAAATATCGTTTAACCAGTCGAACGAGTCCTCCTTGACGAGCTCCACTCCGGGCAAGTTTACATCGTAAATGATATCTTAAGGAAATTGATCGATTGCGACATCTACCAGATTACCAAAAGTCAACAAAAGAGCGTCCCGAAAATTCCATGTTTTTACCTTCATTTGTTCCTTTCTGTTAGAGCCCACAATTAAATATCACATGTCTACTTCGGTCCAACTTCTTCAGTAGTTGGCACGCTGTATATATACGAAAATATAGCAAGCGCTTTAGGCCCTATGTATAACGTATCTCAGAGTAACCATACGAAACGCAATGAAAATTACGAACACAAAATAGACTTAAGTAATTTTTCAGTTTTTCGAGTAGGTAGTGTGCTTAATTCGCTAATAAAGAATATCGATGCACGTTTGCTGTCTTCAAAAACCAACCACAAGATATTATACCTGGGTGTATCATCTGCAATAGTTTAAACATCTGAAAACGTCTAAAAAATGTATCATACCTAATCTTGCGTCTCTTTTATGCGGGTTTCAGCTCCTGAGCCAAAAGCAATGCACTTCGATCCAGACTCTGAGTCCGATAGCGGTCAGTCTACCATTGGGTGAGAGAATTCTCTTCGTAGAACATGTTTCGCGCCTTGTCAACCCCGCTGCGTAATTATGAAATGGTGAGATTGAACTTATGATCGTCTTAGTAATAGGCTGTGACAGGACACCCGTCGTTCAATGAGGGCCACGCGAACGGGCACTTGCCGCCACAGGTTATGTTCGCACTTGTAGCGTGGACGACGAAGGAAGGGAAGAGAAGGGGAGAGACAGTGAAGAAGAGAGAATGAGAGAGCGAGGGAGGAGGAAAGTCGGCGAGACGCTCCTGAACATTTGCACGCAGGATTCCGGGTCGTTACACCGGTTGGTGGCATTATTCGCAGGTCAGTGAGTAAGTGGACTTGAGGCTTCTTCTGCGTTAAGTGTTGTCGTTCGTCAGAGGAGGAGGAGGAGGAAGAGGAGGAGGAGAAAGAGGAGGAAGAGGAGTCTGAAGAAGAACAGGAGGAAGGAGAGGATAAAGAGGAGAACAACGAGAGAAAGGAAGACAAGAAAGAGGGAAGGAGGAGTAAAACGGGGGGAAAGGAGGAGGAGAAAGGAGGAGAAAAAATAGAGAAGCATGCACATGGTCCTTTTTAAACGAAAGACAATTAAATGCACTAACGGTCGTCGTCCATTACACGGACAATCTGCGCTACTGCGCTCAACTTTTACAGACAGCCGCCACACCCCCATTAGGTCTACATCGGCAATTTATATATAATATAATATTTTAAATATATATATATATATATATATATATATATATATAATTCTTAGATATAGGAATTGTGTGAAGTGCTTATTATATACACACATGCTAACATTAGTTACGATAGTCATAAGCACGACGAGAGAATTCTATACTTCCTGAATTCCTCACTTTTCGATTTCTCCACCTTCATTGCCATCCACCCAACATCATCTGCAGGCTTCTCTGTTCCTAACCACTGAACCTACCACTCGAAATTAGTCTCCTCTTCTCGAGAACTCTTACCCCGACCATCTGACCAATCTTAACCTGACCATCTAAAACGTTCTATGCCTACTCTGTACACAACCATTTACGAGCACACCACAGACTGCCTGATCTCTACGGGCCTACATATCACTATATATACATATATATAATATATATAATATATATATAGGCCTACACATATAAAAATCAATCACTATAACAATAACTCGTTATTGAGACCTACCCCGGTCTCAGCTTTAGTTTATTCTAGTGACTGCAGGTGCGTTCTTATTAATTCGATTTTAGGATTTTATATCCTCTGTGTGGTGATTTACACCTACATCGCTATTAGCCTATCCCTACGACCCTCATAGCTGGTCTAAGGGCTACTACAGGATGTGCCACAACATTAGTATTGTCCTATCAACTCTACGCCAGTTAGGAATTATACGCCTAATAACAGCTGAATAAGAGGAATAATAGAGAGTTTATGTTTTAATAACTTACAGCTATTCAGACATATGCTGCCCTACAGTAACTGCATCGACCAACGTCCCAAACGAGCGCCCACAGCAAGCCCTCAGCACAGGAAGAGACTTTCCATGCAGCCACTCGGAAACCAGTAACAGACGCCGGACTGATACGCTGCCAATGGACATCGCTGACATACACACGTGTTTATCGAGCGACGGACAAACGGACGAAGGACGAAGGACGAAAGGAAGAGCGGAGAGACGGACAGACGACGAGTGAGGATCGTCTGGTGCTTCGTCGTGTTCTTGTAAGGCGTCGACAAGACACAGAAGGCATTGACGTAACGTTGACGTCCGTCATGAGCCGCAGAGGCATAGGTGGCGCCACTGTGGCATTGACGAGTCTATACCGCCACCATCCACCTTCTCCTCTTCCTTCTCCTCCTCCTCCTCCTCCTCCTTCTCCTCCTCCTCCTCCTCCTCCTCCTCCTCCTCAGCTTCTCCAATACATCAGTCCTCTCCTACTCCTCCTCCTTCTTCTCCATCAACCCGCATTTGTTCAGTCCCATGCTTCTGTTCCCTCTTCTCCTTTTTCTGTCTCTTCCTCCTTCCCCTTCCCATCTTCTTCCTCCATATCCATCTTTCCCAATCCCTCTCAGTTTTCTCTCCTTCCTCCCCAATTTCTCCTTCTTCACTGATCTTCTCTTCTGCTCTTCTACCCCTCCATATCATCCTCATCTCTTATCCAATCTTCCTCCATCACTTCCATTCCTCCTCCTTTCCATCCCCTCCACCTTCTCGTTCCATCTACTGCTCCTCGTCTTGTAGCTCCATCCATTCCTCTTCACTTATCCCATCCCCCTCCATATCCTACTTGTCTTCCTCCATTTCATCTCCTTCATCCCATCCTCCCATCTTCCTCTCCTCCTCTTCCTCTTCATTCCATCCCTGAGTCAAGATTGCGACTGACTGCGGAAGCAAGCAGTGGTTAGGCAGAGAATAGGAGACAGAGACACAGTAAGAAGATGGACAACTAGAGAAGAACAAAACAGTGGATGTGTACAAATAATAGATATGTATAGCTGATATAAGGATAGATAGATAGATAGATGGATGCATGGATGGATCGATGGCTGGACGGATGGATGAATGGATAAATAGATGGACGGATAGAGAGAAAAAGATAGCCAGTGACCGCAAGACAGAGAGATGGAGAGAGAGAGAGAGACATAATGAGACAGAGAAAGACTGAGAGACAGGCAGACAGACAGGCAGACAAAGAGAGAGGCAGAGAGAGAGAGATCATTGTTGAGCAACGGTTGCATCCGATGGATGGCCTACTAACTCAGTGTCATGCAGAGCCAAACGAAGGAGGAGCGTCTGCAGCAGCAGCCGACAATTATACGCAACCCCCAATGCAACTGCAGCAGCATCTGTTCAATGGACAAAATAGACTGCATTCAGACTTCCTCTTTATCTCTCTCTCTCTCTCTCACTCTCTTTGCCATTTTATCTTTTCTCCACTTCATCCATCAGTCAATCCCCTCATCCACCCAACAGCCATCAGCCACCGATCATCCATACATCTATGCATCTATACATCGATGCATCCATCGATGCATCCATCGATGCATCCATCGATGCATCCATCGATGCATCCATCGATGCATCCATGCATCCATGCATGCATCCATCCATCCATCCATCCATGCATCCATGCATCCATGCATCCATGCATCCATGCATCCATGCATCCATGCATCCATGCATCCATCCATCCATCCATCCATCCATCCATCCATGCATCCATCCATCCATCCATCCATCCATCTATGCATCCATGCATCCATGCATCCATGCATCCATGCATGCATCCATCCATCCATCCATGCATGCATGCATGCATCCATGCATCCATGCATGCATCCATCCATCCATCCGTCATCTATTTGTCTTCATACGTCATCTCCTACATAGTCCCTATACAAATGTATCTGCTACCCGTGTGTGTCTCTGTCTGAATGTCTCTGTGCGTCCGTCTGTCTGCTTGTCTGTCTCTCTGTCGTTGCTGATGAAGCTGTTGTCGGCGTTCAGAGGAAGTCAGAGCCGCTAATTAACACAGGTGTACATTGGCACAAGGCATACACGACGACGATACACTTATGCGAAGGATAGTTGGATGGACGGATGAAGACGCTATCCAGCATCACCACCACCACCACCACCACCATCAGCAGCAACAGCCCAAGGCATTGGCGCCTCAGCATTATGTTTCCAATTTCTGAATAATCAGAGGCACTGAGACAGCCTATGGCAACGGCGCTTCCAGAAGCGAACGCAAGATGTCGCTATTATCATCCATCAAACGCACGTCAAACGCATTCCACTCAACACACACACACACACACACACACACACACACACACACACACACACACACACACACACACACACACACACACACACACACACACATATATTTCTAATATATACATATGTATACATTTATACAATATAAATGCACATACGCCTTGGAATATATATAAATATATATACAAGTATTAAAATCCTGATCATATTGACTGAGTCCAGCAGGCTAACAACAAGACTCCTGCCATTATATATATATATATATATATATATATATCATATCTTTCTGCCTTGACAAGGATTAAAATCCTCATCATATTGACTGAGAGTCCAGCAAGTATATATATATATATGTATGTATATATACATATACATATATATATACCTGCCATATATATACATATATATATGGCAGGAGTCTTGTTGTTAGCCTATATATATATATAGATATATATACATACATATATATATATATATATACTTGCTGGACTCTCAGTCAATATGATGAGGATTTTAATCCTTGTCAAGGCAGAAAGATATGAACCCACTGACCTAATCTTACCATTAGACGTCATTAGAGTGGTCATTATAGTGGTCGGATGAGGTTGTGAGGGAAACAACTTGTCAACTGCCCTCATAATGTATATCAAGGTTAAGAAAAAAGAAGCTAACAATTAACGACCCAGACGGTCTACTTCTCTTATGTACATTACTTATGTTACATACTTGTCTAACATATGTTAGTTACATACTTGTTCAACAGACATACTTGTCTAACTGATGACACAGCATGTACATTCTTAATTGATGTTCCACACTTGTTTCACTTATGGTACATACCAGTTTAACTGATATTACATATTTGTAACATATCTGATGTTAAATTCTTGTCTAGCTTGTGGAATGTCACCTGCAGCCTATAGGTGAAGGACCTCTATTGATTGAATAAATAGGTGGCAAAGGAGATCGGAGGAGTTGGACATCTAGTGACTGAAGATGTTGGTAAGAGAAGGGCTCATCCTTTCCATTCGATCAATTGATTGCTAGTTGGATTGGAAACCATTCGATGCTCTTAGCAAGAGCCAAGAATTCTTCTCCGACATAACAAACTATAATTACAAAAACAGATCAAGGGCACATAACAGTTTTATTGTACACTTTTAAAATCCATGTTCATGACAGTTTTGAATCTCTTAGCAAAAGTCAGTTTCCAATAAGTAAACTGAAACGTAATGAACCAGCCATTTTCAGCACAGCCAAATTGGCCTTACAAAGTCATGTGTAACATTTAATCACACATTCAACTAATACTAACTGACATATTTCACTTACTATATGACCACACCAGCTCATGAATAGTATGTCATTTAACGCTTAAATGACCACATTATATTTACAATATGGCCGTACTACGGGATGAATAATACGGCCATAACAACGCAGTAAGCTTATACTACGCTTAAAATATAGCTGTACTACGGTAAGAAAAGTCTGGAAATATCAGCAAGCTAAACGGCCGGACTAAGCACATTATATGGCCAGACCATTTAAAATATATGACAGCATGCTATGCTCACATCACCATACCATGCTTCAATTTATCAATAACAATAATTGACCAAATCTGGACTCACAGTTCATAAATCGACTGATTTTGCAATTTTCTGGATAAACATATAGTAAATATGTCTCCCACAGAGCCACATTACTAAATTTACACTAAATCTATATATATACACACTTAAAAAAAACCACTGACGTTGACGAATTTCATAACAAACATCTGAAGAAACCTTCTGGGCCAGTCAAGTAAACTGATTTAAGCTGACCATGACTTACTCACCTGTTTCCAGATTGACGGATATGGTAACTGGCTAAGCAGTTTTTATTTCTTGATTAACAGCGAAAAAAAGACCACTGGGATTTCAAATAAGTCAACACACGTACAAACACACAAACGCACACAATTCCATAATAATATTTACACAATCAATAAAATATTCAGAAGATATCAAGTGTCCAATGAGTCTACGATATCCAAATTGTATGCATGAAAAAATTGAGTTGAAGACATGTCAAAATATGCCTGAACTCCAAGCAATGCATTCATTCAACCTCGAGGGGCTATCATTGAAAGAGGTCTGCAATGATAATTAACTTTATACGTCAGCTGTTACTGCAACGCACTTAGTGCATTCAATATAAACTTGGACAAACACCGAGATGACAAAACACAAATAACAAATGTTGTGGATGCAGTTAAACATGTCTGCAATTGAATTGAATTAATTGAACATCAGATGACAAACCGTATCATAAACGAGGTTTGAAAAAGAAAATAATTTAAATGACGAAATAGTTGTATTAATGTTACGTTACTATCACTATATAAATGCTCGATTACATTACATTACTTTTTGATGTTGATATCTGTTAGTCTGCGCTAGCGCCTGCTTGATATTGAAACCTCCATATTAAGCAGGATAACAGGAACCCTGAACATTGTAATCAGTAACTTCTGTCAAGCCACCTATATGTCACAAAAGTTCAATTAAAGAAGACACTCCACTCTAACTGACAACTTCAATAAACACAAATACCAAAAAGCACTGCTTATTTGGTAAAGAAAAGAATAGCACTATGCCTAGATAAATCCACACAGCAACAAATCTCGTTTTGTAATACGCCGTAACGTATACAGACCTGCAACATGTCCAAAACATGTAATGTATTCAGTAATGTGATGGGTTGAGACCTGTAACGCCAGTAATATCAAGTCCTGTAAAGTATTCAGTGTTGTAATGCATCCAGTGTTGTAATGTATTTAGTGTTGCAATGTATCCGGTCTTATAATGTATCCAGTCTTGTAATGTATCCAGTCTTGTAATGTATCCAGTCTTGCTATGCATCCAGCATATGCATAAGTAAAGATAAATCTTGGAGAACACTTAAGTTAACTGCATATTAACAACAGCTGACTAAATCAGCTGATTGAAAAAGAAAGAGCATTAACCATCAACAGTAAACTTCACTGCTATCAAACTTTACACAGAAGAAACCCTCATCAATGGCTGAACATTGTCATAAACTCTACTTTCTGTCTAATCCTTAAATGACGATCAGCATTGGCTTCCCTGTCACATTTATTACATGCTCCCATTGTTAAAGGGGTGTACTGCAACACAATACAGACATGGGAACCCCATTCACAGCCCGAGAAACACATAAACATATTGACATCAGTAAAGTAGGCCTAGGAAATAGACAGCACTCATAGTAAACTAGGCACAGTATGCTCAACATTACTATGATCTCAGTGCAATATCAACATCATAACTGTGCAAAAATAGGCAATCAGCAACAACCAGTGCAACATAATCGCCTGAAACATTTGCAAATTCACCATGGCGGTTGACACGACTTACGAGAAGCGTAGAAAAAAAAATAGTGCAAGAAGCAAAATTATTAAAGATGCTTAAGGATTTCGAAAATAATTTAAAAGACTCGGGGAATCAAGTACGCAATAAAACTCACAAGTTTCAGTCGAGGAGTTTGGTTCCACTCGACAACAGCCAAGAACAACATATAAGTAATTGTGGCATACCTACATGCACTCACCCAACCTTAACGTCCTTCGTGTACCCAAGTTTAGACCCCTCGACTCTACTCTGCTGACTCTGTTGATACAACAACAGCTCCTGTACAGAAAATCAACATCCAAAACCTTAAAAAAAATTGACCCTAGGAGAAAACGTACAAATGGAATGTGCATTTGCAACTGTGAGGTCCAAGACTGAAAGAAGAAGAGGTTACAGGATTACAAACTTCACCTAACGCCCAACTAAAAAGCATAACTTTCAAACACATGCTTAAAGTACATTCGTTAAAGAACTTATAACTAACAAATCAAACACAAACAGCAACACACAAGTTCAAATCCAGTGAAAATCTTACTTTACACCATTTACACTAGACACTTAAAGGCAGCAAACAACACCCAACTGGAAATAATCTAAACAAAAGTTTAAGGTGAAACGAAAACAGCGCATTGTGTCACATGTCCATCTTAATGGAAGACAATTTTATCTACTTTTTATGAAAAAAAAAACTAATGCCCAAGTCCTGTTGACGACCTTGGCCACGTAACAAACTTTCACCACATGTCATAGACATTATCAGTTATTATAATCAATGTAACAATAAATTCTGCTTTAACAAAACGACAAACAAAGTAGCCTTTGCAGACAGTTTCCTCAAATGCCAATATACAACAGCCGAGCGACGAAGAGATACAACACTCAACTCAAGTTTCGAAACAGAAAAACATCAAAACTTTTCAGTTTAAAATTGAACAAACAACCAAACACAGATATAAAAATTGACATCTAATCGAGCTAGAATACACGAGTATTAGATTATGAACAATTTCTTATGTTTTGCATATGGCATGTTTTTGCGTAAGTATCATCATCAGGATTGCCAAGAGGGGGCAGAGGAGCAAATGCCTAGGGTTTTTAGGAGCCTGAGTCGGGGCACTAATTAACTTACGAGGGTATTACAAACGATCTGTTGGATCTAAATAAAGAAAAGCTGAAGTTAAACTGACTTACCAGTCACTGGCGATCGATGCCATGCTTCGTATCATCTTGATGTTAATAGGTCACATTGTCTGTGAACTGCTTTTGTCAAAAAGACAAAAGAAATTCTCAATTGACTCAACAAGAACAGAACGTCTTCACTAGACAGAAGATACAACAGTAAGCTCTACACAAATAATTGAACGCAGCGACGTTGGCAATTTACCGGGTTCATAAACAGACGCGCAGTAACCTCTGGAGTAAGTTTCTACTGACACATACCTGTATGCAAATCATTTTACAAACATGTCAATTTCAATTTGTAAAGTTCCTTCATGGCGAAAATGGGAATGATTGAACCTTTTGACAAGAGATAAATATTCGAAAATGACATATACAGGGATAAAAGATATATTTCTGCTCCAAACAAATACTTGCAAAAGACCAAAACAACTTGCTAGCCTGCTTCGCAAAAATTGTTTCGTCATCCTGGCGAAAATGTAAATAAATCTGGGCGACATCTTTCCCTCTTCCCACTCATGTCTCTTCCCTCTCCTCTTCTCTCACTCTCTCTGTCTCTCTCTTTCGCTCTGTCTGTCTCTGTCTCTCTCTCTGTCTCTCTCTGACTCTTTGTCTCTCTCTCTGTCTCTCTCTCACTCTGTCTGTCTGTCTGGCATTATCTGTCTGGAGCAAACTAATGAGCAAAAGCTACAATGAAAGCTCAATTGCTGTACTGTATCAACACAATTGTCTGATGCTGCATGCCATTAATTGTGCGTTAATCAATTGCTTTAGAGAACCAGACATAGACGCACATTTAAAAACACGGAAAAACAAGTTTAGTCAAATGCCAAAAGAAAACAAAGCCTCGAGGTACTGTAGACAAATCAAACATAGATTTGGGTATCCTGATATTCAACCAGACTTCTGCCAACCCCAATGCAAAACACAAACCCTTGCAATAAACTTCATCCTCACAGATCAATTCATGTAGAAGAACCCAAACTAACTGCTGAATTCATAAAGGCTCCCGAAAGCTCTACTTCAGTTGAATTCAGAAACATAAAGTCGTAAAGAGGAATCAGCACTTTGCTGTTAAAAATATGACGAAACAGAACACCAAGACACATGAGTCATGATTAAAGCCTGATAGACTGTCAGGTACACTTATAGCCCCTGCCTGCCCCCGGTATCTCTACCTTTATGTCTGATGAACTTTATTGGCACCCTTCATCTGCTTGAATATAATATAACATCCTCATGCTGATCTTCAAGGCTCAGCTGCGACTTCCTCCAAATATCTGGTAAACTTCTGCCCCATTAAGCTTCCTCTCACGTCCACTTCATTCATCTAATAAGACTTAACCTCTTGGTTCCTCACACATGACTCAGTCTCGATCCCTTGCTTCATCGTTTCCTCCCTTCGAATGTCCTTCTCCTTCAGTCTGCTCTACAATTCTATCTGGCAGTCTCCCTTCTCATTTTGCTTTCTCAAATACTGCATCTTCTCATGGGGTCTTGTGCACTGGTGGGAATGCTTCTGAACAGTTCAAACTACTAGAAGCACTTCACAAAACATTTAAATACAAACAATGCAATGATGAATGTAAATGCAACTTGGTTTCTACTCTTTGAAGTGCAATGTAAACCAAAGACACAAATTCGTCAAAGAATTTGTCCCAGTCGCTTTGAAAAAATGCAACTTTCAAATAAATGCCATGCAAGAGAACAAAGAATTACACCCATGCAAAGCCTAACCGCCAAAATTCAGTCATCGCGTATACCTACGTCCTGAGCTTCACTTATTTCCATGGAGTTCTGGATAGTACACAATGGTCCAATACAGTATAGTTCACAGTAAATCCTATTTATATTCTGTCAAGACTTAAGAGCATAGTATACACATGCAATAGGAATAGGAATGGGAAAAGATGCATTTTACAAAAGGAAAGAACTTTCGAGAGGAAAACTAAATTGAAACTTGAAAAAAAAAATGATCAAAACGATGATATGGGATTATGGAGTGTGGTCCTCTACGGATCAGAGACATGGACAATAAGAGAAGAAGACAAGAAAAGATTGGAAGCATTGGAAATGTGGATGTAGCGCAGAATGGAAAAAGTTAGCTGGACAGAACACAGGACAAACGAAGAGGTATTACAGATGGTAGAAGAGAAAAGATCAATGATGAAGACAATAAGAGAACGACAAAGAAGATGGACTGGACACATACTAAGAGGCGACTTCCTACTACGAAACATCATAGACGGAAAAATGAAGGGAAAGAAAGCAAAAGGAAGACTGAGAAAAATGATCTTAGACAGGTTGATGGAAGGATACAAGAAGATGAACGAAGAGGCCCAGAACAGAGAGAAGTGGCGACATTGGACATACGAACCTGCCAAAGCGGCAGAAAACTAAAGAAGAAGAATACACATGCAGAACATTTATAATTTATGGGACGTCATATACACAGGGGTGGTTACACTTTAAGAAAAATCATACAGTATTCATCTACAAACCGTAAACATTACATCCTTACTTGAACTGATCATTGTACAAAGGTTAATCCCTTCAAAATGCCAATATGATCACATACAAAGAAGTTCTTCGTGTCATCATCTAGCAACCACGTAATTTCTACTCAGACAACTGTAGGTAGCTGAACAATTTCCCCTATAAAAACACATTTCACCTGGCTCTCACCAGGTCGCATTTTCCTAAATGTTCACACAATTATAAATATTGCTAAATTCAAAATGACATCACACAACAACGAGACTTAATTTCAAACAGATAACATGATGAAATGCACACAAAAAGATATCAATACAGGGGTCCACCCAGCATCGATATAGTCAGCCAAGAGCTAGAGCAGTGACCTCCAAAGTAATTGTGACAAATGTTGCACTCAAGATTGAGTCGACCCAAAACACAACCATACCAACATGGCCATTTTCATAATGTGCCATATTCGTCATGTGCTAACAAACTGCAAAACAGCTCGTGCTTTGCTGAGAAAGACATTTGGCAGAACTGCAATATTACACAAAAGGAAACCAATGTGACAGAAACAAATGAACGTCAACTGATACACAAGCAGGTTCTGGAACATTTTGAAGGAGAACAGAAAACGTGCGAGACTCAAACACTGAACCAATAGTCAACGTTTCTCGGTCCTTTGAGATATAGATCCGCCTCGAGTCATTTGGCACATGCGTAATGCTTGCTGAAATGAGCCAATCATCTTGTATCAACCAGACTCCACTGTTTATGAAATATATAAATTTACACCAGACGATTTTCAAACAGGCTTTCACCTGAAATACAAAGAAATAGTAACTCTGATACAGAAGGAATATGGTGAAATGATCAATGTAAATAACATAGGAAACATAACATATTATTATCATTATAATAATAATTATTACTAATGTTATTATTATGCATTAATTACGTGCTGCTATCTAATGTCACATAAACAAATCATAAAGTTCAAACTGGGTATTGATACTAATCAGTGTTTCCTCTAAGCTGTTCGCATGTGTGCGCACACTGGTCCAGGAGCCAGCGCACACAAGAATTTTGTGTGTGCACACGAATTTCTTTTCAAGAATAACGAATCCCGATTCTTTTTATGAAACTAAATCAAGTTTCCTAGCCGGCTGTGGCTGCCTTACACCAGAAACTTATCACCATAGATTTTTTCATAAGGTCTTAATTCAACTATCATATCATTCAGTTCAGACCTGCACACAAAATGTGAACCATTTACTAAACGTTGCACAAACGAAATTTCTTGTGCACACCATCTAACAATTAGAGGGGATATTGCTCCTAAATATCTCAAGAATCACAAATCACTATCCTCTTTCTGCAGCTCTCATCGATTTCTTCACTCCTTGGCAAGAACGTTTATCATTTCAGGTAATCTCTCTCTATCTAGTGGCAGACTCAATTAAGCGATATGGTTCCAACAGTTTGACTAGTGTACTAACTTGTCATCATTCATTCATGCTATGCTTGAAATCGTAAGCTGAACTGTTGTAAGGGTGGCCCTACTTAGTGGGTCCTGCGACCCTTCTGGGCTCCCCATTTGCTGCCACTTGTGAAGGGGATGTATAACTTTTGTACATTGAAAGGAGCAAATAACAATTATTTGATAAGGCAGTTTGAAAATTAAAATGAAGATATTATTATAATTAAATTTAATCTGATCTTGTATTTTTAAGAAGGCTCTATTCACATTAGTCTCCTGTGGCCAACATATGAGGCATTATAAAAGTTCAACATCATATCATTTTGTATCATTATATTTATTACTGAATACTGCAATAATAAGAATAATTACATGTTGGCTATCATTGCTTTTTGAAGAACCCAAAGAAAGACAGTTTCTTGGACGCATGAGGAGCCATCAACATCGGAACCTGATTTTTGTGAGTGATTGCAATCTGTTAAAATAAAAATAGACAAAATGAGTCTTGTACAAATTTTGCAAAATGTAATTGCTCTCAAATGTCATCATCGTCATCGTCGTCATCATCGTCATCATAATTATCGTTGTCGTCGTCGCCGTGGCCATCGCCATCATCATCATCATCATCATCTTCAACAATTTGCTGAACCTACTGTACAAGGTGGCTGCATCCATGGTTCTCCATCGATCTGCATCGGAAACCTTCGCCTCGTTCTGAAATAAGCAAATCGAAAACAGCGTTTATAATATTTTGTTGCTTGAAAGAAATTAAGTTGACATAGAGTAACTAATTATGATTACATGAGAAGAGCATATTTTGTAGGCTATGTTAATACTTTCACTTTTAATAAGAGTATGTTCATTATTCATCTGTATCTGTTAATAAGAAAAACCAATTAAGGCAGCAGAGTAAAATGAATTCTCACGGACTTACCGTATCACAACGCTGGAACATTGTGCCAGTCTCCGCCCGGCTTGAATTCCACCCTTAACTTGAGCCACATGGATAGAGTTCATCAGTCCAACAACCTCAATAAGATGATCTCCAACATCTAATTCACAACAACAGCAATAATTATGATCAAAAATCCTGCATTTTACTCCAATAAGCAACTCCATTAACATAGCCCAAACCGTTTGCTCAGAGCATAAATCTATTCTAAATACTTAACACATATACTCCATCCAACCTCACTCTGTCACTTCATCACATTCAATTCATTTATTATTGCAGTGTCTTTACATTAAAACCCATTACCTGTAATAATAAGTCAGAAAAATGGATAACAGTATCCTATATAAATATGAGTGAAATGTAATGTAAGCAGACATTTTATACAGAGAGATTTGAGGCGAACTCGTCAGTAGGTCCCCGTCCAACAACACCAATCCATCTTCAAGCAAGATGACATGTGATAAAATGATAGCAGGGCAGGCGCAAGTCATAATCGAATACTAAACCCACAGCAACCACGGCTAAGCAATGAGCTGCACAGTGGAATTATTGAGTTATGATGTATAAGCAAGAAACTGCACGGCTCCCAAAGGCATTCACTAGCTAAGTACGTGCTAGGCATTGCATTGCATCGGAAAGAGATTGTCGCACAACAGTCACATAAGAGCTGTCTTTTCTGTTCATATCTTGCCCGGTTGGGAGCACTTCAAAGCAGTTTCTTAAAATATAATTATTATTTTTCCCTACACAGTGATTCTAACGGGTTGGACAACAAAGTCAAGGGTCACACTGAAGAGATTCCTTAACGTAGGATAACATAAAGAGGTCATTAGTCTCTACGTCATAATACCAAACGCCAACAGATAAAGAGCGACATGCCTTGTAAGGTCAAGGAGAGGTCGTTAGATGACATGCTGCCAGAAGAACATTCGCGATCTCGATCCTTCGATGACTGACTCGTCTTCTTGCGTTTCTTAAGGCGAGGAGTGTCACCCCAGAGATTCGATCCACCGTATATACTGGGTATGTTGAGAAGTGCTATGCCCTCCAATGAAGGCCCACTAGAAAAGTCCAAGGCAACTCCATCACACTAGAAAACACACATCAAATGATTACTCAAACACTAACACCAACACAAACACTAATAGTCTACCACAGTATTAATGCTAATAATACCAACACCAACACTGTAACAGAATATGAAAATGCAATCTCGTAACTGTCTTAAGGGCATAAACATTAGATTCCGTCGATTTCTTGGCAAATATTTGTCTTACATATTTTATTATCTAGTTCTTTCAACTCCTCCGTCCAACATTTAACAACGTTAGAAATTACATGCTCTCTTCAAAACCGTTTTGATTTTCCAAATTTTGTTTACCATGCAGTTTGCTTTATCTCTGCAGATAATTGAGTCAATGGAGCTGAACAGATCTCTCAAAACACCTTTATCAAAAAAGAGTGTTTAATTGATTTACCCATTAGAGTTCTATTTAAATTCTCCAATTCATAATGATTTTGCAATAAAGTTTCATTTCAGATGACAAATTCAATTCAAATAACAATACATGCCTATTTATTGGATAAGTAAATTATAATCAAATTCACCATTTCACATTTTTGCATGAAGCAGTTCAGTCATTCATCTGTTCAATCACTCATTCATTCATTCATACATTAATGAATTAATTCATACATTCATTCACTCAGTAACTTGTTCCTTCAACCAACTAAGTTCGGGCTCTTGAAAGTTCATTGTTGTTTTCTCACCATAATATCAATGTTTTCGTGGAGGTTTTTGCAAGTAGCGCTTAACGTCTCTGAAGTACCAAACTCAAAATACCAAAGCTTGTTCTTCATTCTGCAATTTCCAAATATTTTTACAGATTAACATTAATATGCAGTGCCTAAATAACAATTAGCACAGAAATAAAAATAATTCGCATACTTAGAATTAAAGAAAATTCTAACTACTAACATGTGTATAAAATGAAATACTTTTAAAACTGCTTTTATTAGAAGTCTGTACAGCTATACTTACTGACTGAGTAATTTGTCTACGTATCCAAGTTTTGAGTATAAGTTGCATTAAAACTCTACATTCATCATGAAGACTTTGTAGTAGCCCAAGATTTATAATGGTCATAAGATACTGACACTTAGTGAATGCATAATAGCAATAATAATACTAATAAAACAAAAATCTCACCAAAAAGTAAGACTAAATTACTATCAGCTAGATCAATGTTTCATTGATTATAATAACAGAACAAAAGAACTTAGGAATCAAACTAGAGATGTGGAAATGCGGACCTGCTGTTGAATTTTTCCGGATGCCTCTCCCTCATTAAGTGGAATCGGTGCGCGATGGAGGCATCGACGCCGATGGAGAAGTAGCTGTTGATGATGTTACAAGGGATTGGATCGAGCTCACCCTCCGCATCCTCCGTGCTGCTGAACTCGATCTGCCACCTGTCCATCATCACCGCTGTGCTGTTGCTGATGTGGTGCAGAATCTTCTTTAGGTTCTCACCATCATAACCTAAACGCAGACTCTGAATATAACTACAGGTGGTGGCAGAAAAACCTTATCATATGAATGGGATCCCTATGCAACTACACCTACTTCACAGATCTCTCGTGACACGTTCCGAATTAGCCTTAAAACTGTTCTTTTTGGCTGTGCTGGAGTTGGGAACCCATCTGAGTTGTTTCCCTTATGATGTGCTATATAAATCCTTGAATGAATGAATGGATGAATAGGAAAGAGGGTCAACTGTTACATTGGATGGGAATACATTGTTCCACATGTGGGAATCTCCCACTGGTGAATTTCTAGCTACCTGTGCACTATTTTGTCATAAAACAATATCTCATTGCTAATACACTCTAAATCTTATAGACGGGAGTTACCAGAGAGAGGTTAACAGAGAGAGAGATTACCAGAGAGAGGTTACCAGAGAGAGATTACCAGAGAGAGATTACCAGAGAGAGATTATCACAGAGAGATTACCTACACAATTTCTCATGGCCAATTACAATTACAATAACAAAGTATTTACCCGAGTCCTCGCTAAGGTCATCATGGTGCAAGCAAAGCAATGATACAAAAAGTGAAGAAAAACTTCCCAAAGTTGTACCATGACATTGCACGTAACTGGCCCAACCCAGCAATCATGCGGTCACAGACTGAGTGAGTTATGAAACAGACTGACCATCCGCAAACATTCTATTATCCCCAACCGACAACTGTCAGTTGGAATATGCTTTGATACTAACTAGACCATTATAATAATGATAAAACAGCTGTATAGTAGAAGCTACCAGCTGCCTTACAAACTTTCAAAGTCAGATAGTCTATAACCATATCCAGACAACACCCACCAATCATAGCCTAGAACTTGCTAAGCTTACCTCCTCCCCAGCGCAGACAACGTGCCAGGTCATTTCCTGTTCCCAAAGGAAGAACCGCAACAGGAGATCGGTCGACGAAATTCATTTTATCTGCATCGATAAAAGTATAAAAACTCAGTAATCACAATAATCAAAGTCCATCTACCTACAAAACAGGCAGAAAAGTTATTAGGCCAAGACCGAGTGGACAATTTCCACCGAGTACCGAATCCGAGTATTTGGATGCACTATTTGCTGTATCCGGGTACAAACCGAATAGTAGTGGCAACTCTGGCCCGTTGAGTAGCATTCACAGGTGAATCTTAAAATTTGCGGCTTTCGTCACTTTGGCCATTTCACGTAATGAATAATTAGAATAAACGTTTGTGCCTTTAACAACTACTGATACGGCATAAAATGTTTAATTATCATATTTGGATTGTTAAATGTTTATAAAGAAATTATTTAATAAAATTGTTTTTAATTTAACTATTTGTGTGTGTGACATTTGTCGAGGCGAATACTTCCAAATAGTCCCGAAAAACGTGATATTCGGACGAGACGAATATCCGAGGCGATTTTTGGTTATGCCCTAAAAGTTATTTATTTCAATTGTAACATAGAGACCCAGGCCCAGACTAACTGGTCCAGTTAGCTACATTAGTAAGAGCAGTGACAAAACATATGAGCTAACCCATAGACTCCAGAAGCCAGCCAACTGTGCCATCTCCTCCGCAGCATAATATCCGCAAACGTGGCAAGTCCTTGAAGAACTGCAGCCTACAGAAACAATACACAGCAGATTTTCCTATTTTAGCATGGTTGTGATGTGACAGAAATGATACTGGCAAAGTTTTTTCATTCAATCACTCATCACTCATAAAAAAATTTGTTATTAGAGCCCTTTAAGGTAACTACTCAAAAGCTAAAGCGCTCGTAACTTCAGCCCAGACAAAAAGTAAGTTTTCAAATGGCAAGAAAATATACCACTGCATGACTTAGGCAAAAGGCATAACTCCAAATAAAGGGGATTCCAAACTCAAGGGCACGAATTTACAATAGCTACTGAATGGGCAAATGGAAAAACAAGAACCCCCTCTCAGCTGAGCAAAGGAAGCGACTACACAATCAATCAATCACTCAATCACTCAATCAATCAATCAATTCATAGCCTAAAAAGATACACCAACCCCTCAATACTGGCTGACTAGGGTCTATCAGGTCGGTTAGTGCATGGATAAGTCTGTAACACCAGATCAGAGAAAGACAACTCGATACTCAATGTGGTGTCGAAAAATGAGATTAACATGGTGTCAAAAACGAGATTACTGTCCGGAGTTATCCCAAGTGTTTTCACAGATTTTGAAAACAGAACAGTAGTGCCAGCAAGGTCACTGATAGAGAGAGAAGGCAGAGAACGGAAGACGCAGGTACAGACCTTCACGATGTGTTTGAAAGGACCTTGAAAGCCGCTCACATGCATATCCAGCCACTTTCAATAAAGAGACATCAAACACTTGTGGACTCACCCAGGAAAAAAGCCCCCATCCGACATGATGTTGTACACTTGGCGTGGGTTCAGTAGGTACTGGAACTTACGGAGGATTCTAAATAGGACACAAACGAATTACAATTCATACCAGTATATACTGTGACACCAAGCCAATAATCATTAAGCAGCTAAATTGAGTGACATGATTTTTATAAATACACATAGATAACTGATGTTTTTGCCCTAAGATAGATTCAGAATTTGCCACTAATGAAATCTGCTTCTCTTCAGACTTTGTATATCTTAACTAAGTTGCTACAAGCAGACACCTGAAGAGGATCTATATAAGTTTTGCTGATATTAATACCAACTATTGCAATCATTTATAAATAAACCTTAAGAACAAGTACAACTGCTGGAGAAAAGATAAATATAAAACAATCAAAAAATTACTAATATTCAATTATTCAATTCAACCCAACAAACCACAGAATGATCATATAAAATTGTAGTTAAACAAATACACAAGTTCAAAAAGAGTCAATTTTATAACTGTGGCCGTTAGGTACAGATCAACGCTGGCTTAGGAAGCCTTGCCTTTAATTGATATTTTCTGACAACTGTGTGGCAAGCTGTGTCAAAACTTGAGCTGTAAGTGACAATAAGCCCTATACTGTAGAGAATTAGTAAATAAAACGTAGACAATTTTACAGCGAACCTCGTTCCCTGTTTTCCGCCGCTTTTTGGATTAACAAAAACTAACAGTGGAATTGAGTCGGCAGATGGAATTATCTATATCCAAAATAACACAAAAAAACCACAATAAAACAGCAAAGAAAAACGCATGTGATTCACAATGCCAGGCAATACAATTCTGCAAACTTTTTTTATCCAAGTACAGAGAGACAAGTAGTAAGGGACCTATGAAAAATGGACAACTGCACCATCAACTCATTTTACCAACACTTTGTAATCTCTAGCACAAACTGGAGCTTATAGATGAAGAGTCCACAACGATACGTACTGCGAGCGTGTTTGTGTACAGTCCGAGCTTTTCCACTTTACATGAAGGAAGATATAAACTTAATCACTGTGTTCGCTGTTTCTGGCCCAACTTTCTATTCTGTCTTCCTAAGACTACTGTTCTCCACAGATGAAAACGATCAGAAAATTCTCCGTGCTTTATGTTCATCCCCAAACCTTAAAAATACTTCAGCTGTGTCAAGGAATTTTTGAGTATGAAAACCTTTGAGGAACCAATTCCTCAAAATTTGCCTCATCATCTAAATATCTTACTGACAGTTTGGTTCATTAAGATGTGGAAAGCAGCAAGGGTTCTGAAAGGGTTCGTGGCAGTCTTCATTTCATGAAATAGACGGGTAACATCTAGTATATATACAATACATACAGACCTGCGTGCAAACAATAATATTCAAATAGTGATTTTTCAGCACAGCAAGCTCTTGTAGCCATGAATATTTTAAACCGAATACAAAACACACAGTCCCTCAAAATAAAATTAACAAGCAAAGTCCAAAAAGTCAATGTCAGCGGAGGAAACCGACCTGGAGTGATCCAGATCCAGAAGACGTTTCATGCAATGGCTGCTTGTCACCACCGGTTGCTTCCATGCCTTCCAGTTCACTCACCCCTCCCTGATCACTCGTTCCCTGATTACTCGCATCTGGTTCTTGTGCTGCCTGTTCTACGGTCCCCTGTTCTGCATTTCCCAGATCCAGTGGCCCTCTACGTCTTCGTCCCTTCAACCAATTAACGCCGACATATTCAACCTCCTATATGCACATCTGTATGTATGATTGTACGCGCGTATGTAACAATGCATAATGTGTACATATGTACGTATGTATACATGTCAGTATGCAAGCATGGTTGTATGTCTGCATGCATGAGTTCACAACTTTACATGCATATGTGTTTAAGTAAAGCTAATATATACAATTGTAAATACTTACATATAAATTCGTACATACATTAGCGCTGTACCGGCTCGATTATGTGTATGAGTATCGGTATAGCTCACATATAGATGTGCATGTATTTATTATTTTCATCAAGATTTGATAACTCTCGTGTGGTGCATAAATTGCAGGTTCAGATAACTAGCATACAAAATTCACATGTACTCCAGAATACAAAATCAACTGTCAGCTGTGACTTTAGTCGCTTTTGCCATATTTTAAGTCCTGTCTGTAGGACTTACCGCCCTGCAGGCAGTGATATGCACATTTCCCATTAAGCATATGAAAGCTTCTGTAACACTCTGCCATACAACTGAAGTTTCTCGTAAACATACCAGCACTGCTGGGCAGACGTGAATCGGAGACAAGATATGCTCTCTGAACTGACCCAAATCACAGTCGGGGTTTACCTGCGAGGCACATCTGTTATGGAGCTAAAAGAACAGAAACAACCCATCAAGGGTCAGCTTAAAAAACTGCTCTTCCCTTCTTGTACTTCAAGTTCAGAAGAACTAACTAAAATCAACCTGGTCAACTGGTAATAGAAGAACAACAATAATGAACTTAGTAACAAATATCAACAACAACGTAAGAATAGAGTCAATAAAATCACTAACATCAATATAACGATAACAATAAATTAAATAAATATCAATAACAATATAAATTAAATCATTACATTTCTACCCCATGTAAAAAATCAATCACGATCAAATGACTGCTCAAGATCCATAAACTATATGCACTGACCGTCATTTTACACCAGCGACAGCGACGTCCTGTGACGCGGTTGTAGGCTTTAATAAATTTTTTGCAACGATCACACTTTCCAGCACAGTTACCTTCGACCCAGTGATGACTCATTGGCTGAAAAATAACAGAATACAAATTAGACTGATTGAGTATAACACTTGATAAGGTATTATACAGAATTGTAGAAACAAGTCATAATGGGAAGAATATAATGCATAGATTCACCAATTGCAGTGAAAAAGTTTGTCAAAATGGCTTAAAATGGCCCCTCCCTGTGTTTTGTGCCAAATCTGACCCGCTTACCCACTGCATTACATCAGTTTGTGATTATTTTCTGATAGCCTAGGTGGATAACTCATGCTAGGAAGAATATAATGCACAGATTCACCAATTGCAGAGGAAAGGTTTGTGAAAATAGCTTAAAATGGCATTTACCTGTCTTTCGTCCCAAATCTGACCTACTTACCCACCTCACTACATCCGCTTGTGATTATTTATCACAATTATTTATCTGATAGCCTAGGTGGATAACTCATGATAGGAAGCATATAATGCATAGACTCACCAATAGTAGTGAAAAGGTTAGTGAAAATGGCTTAAAATTGCTTTTCCCCGTCTTTCGTCCCAAATCTGACCAACTTATCCACTGCATTACATTAGTTTGTGATTATTTTTTTGATAGCCTAGGTAGATAACTCATGATAGGAAGAATATAATGCATAGATTCACCAACTGTACTGAAACGTTTGAGAAAATTGCTTAAAATGGCTTTTCCCCGTCTTTCCTGACAACTCAGACCCGCTTGCCCACTGCATTACATCAGTTTGTGATTATTTTCTGATAGCCTAGGTGGATAACTAACATGATTGCCAAAAGATAAGCAGTCATGGAGTGCATATGGACAGGAAATGAGATAAATTTAAATGATTTTCAATTCTTATCTATTAAGTGACATGGCTGACTTCAAAACTCTGAGTTACAACTCTAGAAGGATGTTTGCATACAGCTGCTTTGTATCCAAAATCCACTTTTATCAACTTTTGATTTGTAATACATGCAATAAATCAGTAACAACTAAATAAATAACCGTTAGTATTAAATGAAGATTCATAAGCATATAATATGAAGATTTGTAACATTCATACAGCATATCACATGAAGATACTAAATACACCACAAATGTGTTAAATGCACGGCAAAGTCCCAGCAATCATAACTCACCAAGATTTAATACAATCAATAAATTTAATTCACTAAATACATCGTCCACACATGATAACATTCCCAGATGCAAAAGGCCAAAACTACAAAATTTAGCAGTCTCACTTTCTCTGCCATAATTGCCAAATTCAATGCCTAGCACCTACTATGAAAAGAGACGATGATGATGAATACAACAATTTCTATGGAGCTACAACACAGCACATGCTGTTACAAGGGCACATTGACACGATCAACACAGAAGCAAGCAACGATCAACTATAAAATATAAATATGTCTTACGTGTGAAACTTTCCTAGATTTACAGTAAGTGTTGATACAGTGAGCAGGAGCCCGACTGGCACAACGCTCGTGCACGATGTATTTGCAAACTACAACAAGGAACAACAGTCATTTAAACCGACCTATTTCTTTGATTGTACATGGGAACTTCCTCACAAACTACCTTGGGAGACAATGACAAGGAATTATCATAATGACAAGCAATAATTATAATGATGTTGCATAACCATGAGGTCATGTTCTTAAGTTAATTTAAACTTAAGACTCAACCACCACAAAAGATATAACTTATAAAAGATTTTTCATTAACAATGAAGAACAATTAGCATCTTATGATAAGCTAATACAGTCAAACAACAGAAGTTTTTAAATGTAACAATAAACTCAAAATTTCTAAGATGACGTCACAATTCATTCGAGTGAATTCCTGCCAGGAGGGACACTATAAATTAAATGCTTAAACTCAGAGGGGTGGTTCATACATGTGCAGCAGAGGCCTTGCTTTCCAACGCCCAGCAGGAGGCTAAGGCACAGGTTGCAGTAGGCAGGTCGGTTGAAATGTTTGAGGCGCCACAGGTGAGTACCTTCGTCGGTCAACGTCTAAAAAATGCACATTAACATTATTACCTCACCAAATGTCTGGAAGCTTAGAGCCTTTGAGTATGATTTTAAAAGGCATCATTTATGTAGCCAAGCATATACAGCACATTTATTGTGGTCAATAGATTTAGAGACTGAAAGTGAGCAGACACCCTCTCAAGATAATCCCTCAAGGCATCCATGAGCATGAAGGGCAACTTCATTTTCTTAACCTTAGCACAAGAGCATGGACATCCAATCTTCTCTCTCTCATCACCCCTTCTTCCTCTCTCTGTCTCTCTCTCTCTGTTTCTGTCTCTCTCTCTCTCTGCCACTGTCCTTTCCGTCCCTGATCTTCCCAAGGCAGTTAAGGGTCAGTGTAATCATTTTACAGTTTGAGTTTATTAGGGGGCACAACTGAAGCCATATTTCTGGGCTAATGGATATTTGAACCACTGATCTTGGAATAGTCCAGTATGACAACACATTCACAATCATGCACCATTATCTCATTTAAACCAATACTTAAAAAAACATATTTCTGATTTTCACTTAAGTGTTATTAACACTTGAAAAGAATACTTAAAGTCTCATTATTACAGTACTTATATCTATGGACAGATGAACATTTACAACACAATGACAATAACTGGCTACTTCTATAGTACTTTAAACCATCAACGGTGAATTGGATTCCCATCAGGCAGGTTTTCAGCCGAGACAGGTCAGTCAATTGAGACTACTCAACACTTTAGCTATCAATGAACTTCTCAAACTTAAAACTCTAATATCATTCATGCTTGCAAGAGGCCCTTAGACAATTCTATAGAAAGTTCATATATACATAATTACATGCATCAGTTTAATGATACTTCTTCAATTGTCATCAATATATTTTTATTTCTCCCTCTCTCCATCCTTCCCTTAAATGCTGACCTTCTAAACGCAGTTTATGAACTGTATAGTCATTTGACAGTTTCAACACTTTCTAGACTTTCATAATTGCATTAAATTCACTCTTTCAAGACAACTTTTGAGAGCCATTCGCGTATTGTTGTCAAGACCCAAAACAAACGTTTAGTCTATGGTACATTGTAAGATGACAATCCATGCTGGCTTCAAATTGCTACAACAAAGCTAGCTAGATAGTTGTTTCCGTTGCTTACAATTCTCTCCAATAGTTAACTTCTACTTTTCAATCACACCTGGCACCTAATAACTCTTAGATACAATCGCAAGCAAAATGATAAGGTTATGCTGGAAAACATTGCATGCAAGATAATAAAGTTCTGTTAGGCATGATTTTACAATCTAAAAAGGAAACTGTTATGAACGCAATACAAGAGACTGTCATAACCACTAGATGCCATTGCAAGTCAGTTGATAATCACTAGATCAGTGGGTCCTGGCGTCTTGTCAAGTGGGTCGCCATGCTTCAGGTCTGTTTAAAAATAGTTCTATCAAATTCAGAAAACCAAAATGAAACTGTTCTCTTGACCTTCTTTGTTGTATTGTCACTATAGTATACTCCAATGAGTAGAGTTTAGTCTAGTCTCTTCATTATATCGAGTATACAAAGCATGCATTGCGAATTGACGTTGAAATGCTAATTAAATTTAAGCACAATATTGTTCGCCTTTGTGTGGTGAGTCGCAGGCATTCAAAGATTTTCCAAAGTGGGTACCAGGACCAAAAAGCTTGAGAAAGACTGCGTTGGATAACATTTCAACATTTCACGTCAGACGATAACTGCCAAGTGTGATTGAAAAGTAGCAGCTAACTATTGGAGAGAATTGTAAGCAACAGCATACAACTTCCAGTTGGTACATGCAGTCAGAGACCAAAGCTATTGGATTAAACTGAGAGCCAGATGATAGCTGCTGGTGAGTTACAGGAAGCCAGTCTAGCAGAAGGCTAAACAGGTTGCCGGATAACAGAGGCAGCTCTTAGAAAGAATAGCATAATGTAGCCTTCAGAAAACTTGCTGTCAATCACAGTCTCAATGCTGATTAAGATTATGAAGACTCGATCTCTTACAGAGTCCATGCCAAGTAGGACAAGTAATGGAATGTTCGTCAATCCTCCTCTCTTCCATTCTTCCAGAGACACAGTTCCGTCGGAATCGTAATCGATCTCCTGCATCATCTCTTGCAGTATCTGAAAATAAGCACAGTCTCCACAACATGATGACAAGGATAATGTCATACCATACTACTCAACATTTAATACATCAACCTATCACAACATTAATCAGCTTCCATCCATCATTGAGCCAGGTTCCAGTACCTATGAGAGGAACTCTAAAAAGCAACAGTAACTAATATAATCACAGCCACAGATTTAAATAGTGAGGAGGGAATGCTAACAACAGAAAACCAGGACAGAGGAAAATCGTTTTCAATGAGCAGGCTTGCATTTTACAAGCATCTTCATGTTTAAGTCTGCCTCCGATATGCCCAAAAACCGACGTCGGCTGCTCTTGGCTGTGGACTCTTTCCTTGATCCTCTTATTTACACTTTCTACACTGATCTCAATCACTCACCAACCATCTATATAGACACCAATACTCCCTCTAAGCTGTGCGAACGCGGCCACACAGCTTGCCCTGCAAGCAACCACGCTGCAGTTGTAACAAGTGGATATTCGTTAATGCCATATAGGATCAGGAAATAGTTGTTCATTTTTAGGGTTCAAATATAAGCACAAATAAAGTCCAGCAGTGGCATACTGACAACCCACAGCCCACTTCAATCAAAACACATCAGTCGCATCCCCAACCTGACAAGGAGATTATCGTTCACACAGAGCAGACTACAAGTGTCTGGCGAACAGATAAGCAGACAGGCTGACTAGCTGGGCTCTTGTCTTATGAAGAAGGTTGTTGCAGGTCAGAGGGCTGATGAAAGCAAAGCATCAGTGCTGAGTTAACTGACTTAATACAAGACAGACAACATAAAAAATCCGTCTGCAGCATCACATAAACCACAGCAGATTTCAAATACAACCTGTCTTAAGGATTGCAAGACCTGACAGTTTTATGAAGGGATATAAACACAAGACAGTAAGGTCTCACATAATATAAAAAAACCATTTCTACAGCACAACTTCAAGAAACACCCACCTGCAGTGCTCTCAACCAAAGCTGGGAGATCCCATCATCACAACACAAAACAGACGTTAAGCAACTGCAGAAGGCGACAGACTGATAGGCTTACTTATGATGATTATGATAATAATAGCAAGATTGATTTGATCACAACACCAAATCAACATAAGTATTGAATATGTATATAGTACTTGATGGGGTTTAATAATTAAAATGAACCTTGGTTATCTTCTAAGACCAAAAACCCGTAATGCGGCCACTCATGTATGTATGGAGTATTATTACCTCCATTTAATTAATCAAGACAGGATTGTGGGATTTCTTATAAATTGGGTCACTGTAGAATTGGAGTAATTACTATTCCAACAGACAGGGCCGTACCGAGCTCTAATTGCGCCCTGCGCCTAGCTAATTGCGCCCAGTGCGTAGCATCAATCTGGCGCCTCCACGTTTTGAAAATAGTGCATTTTATGGAATAATAAGTTATTCTATCCTGAAATTTGCGCCTTTTCTACATTTGCGCCCTGGGCCTAGGCCCCGCTGGCCCCTCCCTCGGTACGACCCTGCAAGTTGAAAAAGGTGGAGAAGATACAAAATGATCCATTTCAGTGTCAGACAACCTGTTCTTCTTCTGTCAAATCGAATCTAAGATGAGGAATCAACACGACTAACCGGCTTCAATTCTGATACGTCCCAGCCGGAATATTCTGCTACCGTCATCATCTGATTAATAATGCACTCAATCTCCTGAAAATATAAAAATGTCACTCTATTTATTTGTGCATCTGGTGAAACAAGCCAATGTATAAAAACATTTTTTTCAAACAGCATAACTATTAATTTTATGCATATTTCCTAAGCCATTGCATTATATTCCATTCTGCAGTTTCCTTAGAGTCAAAATATATTATAATTTGGCTTAAATAGCAATATGGTACAAAATTTTCAGTTGCTACAAAATGTAAGAGTTTTCTTAACAGATCTCATTTAAAAAAATTCCCCTACTTCCATTTATAAACTGATTGCCATCTAAAGTGTAATAATCATTATCAGACATAAATGATATAATGAGAAGATCAGAAAGATGAACACAGACTATGGTAACAACAGATCTTCTTCTGTTCAAACATGTAACATTACATTCACAATTGATAGATAGAAAGAATACACAATTAGTGCATGAAGATAACACTCTTATCACTAATAAATAAAATACTTAATGTCCAGTAATAGAACCTACTACAATGTATGTAGATTGAAACAACTCGGGAGGGAAAATCTACCGGTATAATATACCGGTAGATAGAAAACAGGCCAAGCAATGACGCTTAAGCGAGTTCATATTGGAAAAACACCATCGCATTAAAATGGTGTTCCATGAACATTAGACAAGAATTAATTCTGTAGCCAAAATAGTATACTTGGATGGACAATGTGGAGCTGTGGCACGACACAGCCATACTAAACTTTATCTGCAACTGTAAAAGTGGGACATAAACACTGCATTAATATAAGTATCAATGTATAAAGCAGTGCCGATTTCTTTAAATCATTCATTTCCTATTTTACCTTGGTCAACTCGTTTGAAAACTTGTACAATACAAATGAAAACTTGAAAGTTATAAAACTTAAAGTAATATACCTCAGTTAGAAAATAACACTTAAAATACAACCACATCCCATTACATCGCACCATTTGAGATAGTAAAAATAAAAATGATGATGATGATGATAATAATAATAAATCACAATCCTAATTAATGTCAAAAAACAACGATCTATGAGAAACATTAATACGTCCATAACCTTCTGTATATCTGTTTTCTGCATCAATCTTGCATAATTACCTGGTAACAGCGCAACGATCAGCATTGATCAACATTAATTCCATCATCACTGATTGCCGACTCAAGCAATCGGCAATCTCAATGGAAATCGCCAAAAAACCGAATAAAATCGGAATTCATCAATTCGTCCACCACAGAGGAAAATGTCAACAAAGCCTCAGTGCAGATAGGCAATGTCAGTGATAAACCGAATGTCAGAGCACTTACAGATGCGGCAGCTGCTGTCACGTAAACCATCTGCCGTTTCAACTGATCCATCATTTCGTCTTGTATCACTGCAAAAACATCTCCCTTCACTCGAAATCCCATCAACCAAACTGACGAGCCAGCACAGGGTAACTGTAGCAGGAACTGCAACCCCTTCCCTCCGAACTCGTCACGCTCAACAACAGACGATGACAAAACGTAAAAGGAAGAGGAGGAGGAGGAGGAGGAGGAGGAGGAGAAGCATGCATGTTTTTGGGTAGTGCAATATGAAGTGGGCGTAAAGATGAAGGGGGAATAGCACAAGGGCAATATAAGTGGACTGATTGATGGAATATAATGACCGCAACGAGAAGACATAAAATGAAGACATCGCACGCTGTTAACGAGTGCCTTGGAAGAACAACTGGAGTCACCCTGGAGACAGTGGAGATGGAAAAGAAAGGGCAAAGGTAAACGGGCAGTGACCAGGGGAAGGATGTAAGTAAGACCATATAGGCCTTGAGATGAAGTATCTTCGGTTGAGGAGTGCAATAAAAATGGTTGGTTATGGTTATTAAGAGAAAGGTACAAACAGGTACAAAGTACAGATAGGTACAAAGACTGTGATCATGAGGAAAGTTGGCAGGAAGGAAGATAGATAGAAAGACAATACAAAGGGAGAAACTATGAGGAAAGAAAGAACAAGATAGACAAAGACCATATACATGAGAGATGGAGACAGCAAAGGTAAAAGATATTAAAAACGGAAGCAGGCAGGAAGGCAAAAAAATGGATGTATCGAAGAAAAGGAAGATGAAGAGGACAAGAAAAAGGGAAAAAGGACAAAGACTGTGACTCAGGATACAAGGATGGCAAGATGGTCGATATTACAGTTGAAGGAAACAGATACGAAGGCAGGAAAGGATACATTTAAGAAGGCACAGACAAGGAAGGACGCAGAAATGCTGTGATAATGAGGATGGAAAGCAGATACGAAGGCAGATACTGCAGGTTAAAGTGACAGGTAGGAAAGCACACAAAATGTAAATTTGAGCATCAATGGCATAACATGATTAACAAGTACCCTATCTTGTGGCGTAGTGTACATTGCGAACAAGAGAGAGCCAAGCATCGAACTCCGATGAATGCCACATGTTAGCAAAAAACATTGGATGAATAATAGCCATTATAGTACGCACATTAATTGAGCAAAAAGAAATGTGTAGCCAACCAATTCAGTGCATCGACCCTCTGTCAATTCAGTGCACGGTTAGAATGCACCACAAGTAAGTGCTGGATAAGAGAATTGTCCGTAGAATCAAAAGCAGCAGACGAATCAATGACAACAACTGAGTCTTGTGGTTGACCCTCTGTCAAGGCTGCACTCATTCATCACTGGTCACCTTTTGGCTATCATTTTTGCTTCCATACAGATTAGGAAATAGGTCAGTTTTGGTCAATAGTGAGTCTTGGTCTTCCACAGGACTCCACCTTAAGATCAATATGCCACAAAAGGCACTGTTGACATACACCTAGTCATCCATTCTCTGGAGGCTTCAGCTCATTGGAATTCATATGAGACACTTGTGCATGTGTCCATAAAATAGCAGGAGAGGAAGGATATATCCTTAGTGGAGGATATGTTTCAGCCATCCCAGGGTATTTGGTGTCTGGATGTAATCCACCCACCTCTGGATGAACTCAAGGAAAAGTGAGTTCATCTGCTTTGTGGACCCTGGACTAATTTCCATGTGCAACTTCCCTAATCTGCAGCACCACGTCCTTGAACTGTCTTTCTCCACTACTGTGCAACATTGGAGTGTGACTGACCTTGGTCCAGGAATTGACCTTCTCAGAGCATGTGATGAACGCAGGGTCAAACATCCTTTTTATCTGCACCAGATTGGCACAATACACTTTTCCACTGCAACTCAAGCCACCACAATCCTGATGGATTGACTATGATTATGCCATCTATTCAGACCTAAATTCATTCCTGCATAATTGGGCTCCAATCAATTTTAACTGTCATTCTGATAGGCAGCATACCTAGGTGAGGTCATGGACTCATAGTTCCTGTCTCAAGAACTGCACTGACTCCCTATGCAAAAGTGCATCAAGTTTAAGACCTTAAAGATCTACCTATAGCCCTGTGCTCCATCTAATATTAGGGAGCTATTCACCTTGGTCTCTTCCATTCTTGTTCAGCAGAAGAAGGCTTAGAGGACAGTGGAAGAAAGCATGTAGGCAGTGGAAAAAACCTTGTAGGCAGTGGAAAAAAGCTTTGAAGGCAGTGGAAGAAAGCTTGCAGGCCGTGGAAAAAATCTTTGAAGGCAGTGGAAATAAGCTTTGAATGCAGTGGAAGAAAGTTCAGAAGGCAGTGGAAGAAAGCTTGCAGGCCGTGGAAAAAATCTTTGAAGGCAGTGGAAATAAGCTTTGAATGCAGTGGAAGAAAGTTCAGAAGGCAGTGGAAAAAAGTTCTGAAGGCAGTGGAAGAAAATTCAGAAGACAGTGAAAGAAAGCTTGTGGGCAGTGGAAAACAGCTTGGAAGGCAGTGGAAGAAAGTTCAGAAGGCAGTGGAAGAAAGTTCAGAAGGTAGTGGAAGAAAGTTTAGAAGGCAGTAGAAGAAAGCTTGCAAGCAGTGGAAAAAAGCTTGGAAGGCATTGGAAGAAAATTCGGAAGTCTGTGGAAGAAGTTTGGAAGGCAGCATAAGAAAGTTCGAAGGCAGAGGAAGAAAGCTTACAAGGCAGAGGCCAATTTCACTTGCAGCATCATAGAGAAAAATCCAGCAGAAAGCATTTTCTTCTAGTAGGCTGCATTCTTTTATTATTCCCACAAGTCTTTCAGCCTGATTGTCAAGACCCGAACAGAAGTCAAGATGTATACCAAAGCCAAAGAAATGTATTAGTAACAATCGCTCATCAAGCCCATTAACAAGTACTATGTCACCACAAAGCCCTTGAGAGCATTCTGTACAGTGTAAAGCTCATCTCACACCTTGAATCAGTTAGAAAGCACCTATATATATATATAAAACCAAATGGGTTGCAACTCCAAACATTAGCATACCTATATCTACGACCTTGTACAGCTCCATGGACGGGGCAATAAGGTCATTATCAATGTACTGCCACAATAATCTATTCAGAAATGAATGCTTAAGAAATCAACATACAAGGAGAAAGGAAATTGCAGCCACAAGTATCTTTGGCTTATAAAGAAGAAGCAGTTGAGCTTTTGACGGATCGTGATGGAAGATTGGATAAGCAGACATGATTGTCTGTGATCACCGGACAATAACAACTCGGGACACATTCTGATTCGGAAAAATTTTCTCGAGATGTAAAGCTATGACCCAAAGGTCGGCAAAATAGAGATACAGAAAATGAAGCGGCAGAGAACAGAGTAAGAACAAAGACTTAAGTAAAACGACATGAGTGATTTTTGCCTATCTGGCTTAAACACAAAGTAAAAGTATTGAGTGAATAAGTGTTGCATAAGGGCTGATACTGATACTTGATCGAATGTTCTGCAACTATGTGATCACATTAACTTGGTCAATAAATCGCTAGAAGCGCTTCCAATAGAACAACTAATCTATTTTGGACTTCACAGATCATAATACAACTTCACTTCTTGGTATACTTGCTTGCACTCATTGTAAACCACAGGATCATCTCCATGCAAAGCTTCCTTTATTCAAAAAAAAATTACAAACTGTTCCTCACGGTAAATTGAAGGGCATTTACTTGAAGACCCTGAGACGACTACTGCAACACAATGACAAGGCACTCCTTTCAAATTCCGAACCTGCTACAAAATTTCCTCAAAAATTGCTCAACATGAGTTTTCCACAAAAGTTAACATCAAGTTCCATTCGGTACTGATGCTTTCATGTTGCCAAAAAAGAACGGACATAATTTCTACAGGAACCGCCACAGAATTGACCACCACACATTTGTTACCCAATCTTGCAGCACAGTAGTTGGAGAACAGTCCTGACACCTGCTTAGGGAAATAAAACCAGTATGATCTGCTCTTTTGCAATTACGAAACTCAATTACGAACTGGCAAAGATATATGAATAACATAAGAGGCCAGACAGTTTATGAATAAACCATAGCACGCAGACGGCAATTCTGACGTCAAACTAAATTTTTACCGAAAGAAAAAGCAAGAAAAAATAAATGCACCGAGTACCAGTTTATACGAGTGATATATCAAGAAAATACACAAAGAAAGCTAGGTAATAGTGTGCAAAAGAAAAAAAAAGAGAGGGCCACTTACCGAAGCATCTAAGATCCCGTTACCATCTGAGTCATAGAGATGAAACATAACTGCAAGAAAAGATGAATCCATGCAAAAATATGCAAAACATAGTAATTTTAAGAAAGTGATTCTGTCAGAGTTTTCAAAATAAAAGTTTTATTAAGGGCAAAAATATGAGGATGGATCAAGCCACAAGAGTAGCCGGCACATAATTTCAAATTGTAATTTTCATGCTCACTTGACATACTCCATCAATTTGGCTTAAATTAGAACTCGGAACTCCTATGTGGATGCAGCTTGTTCTCCCGTTTCATATTTACCGTGACTTTGCGGACAGTTCTTCTCAATACAGACCTGATTATGGTTTGGTTATGGTATTGGTTATGGTACACCATCAGTTGATGCCATGTGCATAAGATGCTGGCACGACAGAAGTTACTAGTTATGTCATTACAGTGTTTATTGATCAAAGATGCCCAGCCTAGGAGCGTGCAAGCAGTTGCAGAGTTCTACCTAGGAGAGAAGAAGCTTCATCCACTGTCTGATCCTATGAAAAAACTTTGGCATATTAGTCAGTGTTGAGTCAAGTGGCACAGTTGAGAACAGAACTTACACTGATGCATTCTGAACTTCAGCAGACCTACAAGGATGGAATAGTTCAAGCGCATCGGAATAATGGAATGGTTGCGCAACAATTAACAGCAGATTGCACTGAATGACCCACAGCTAAAGGAACAGCGCCTCCAGAGAGTCCAGATTAGGTGGGGTGCAAAACTGAACAAAGCAGAGCAGTGTATATCTAAATAGTGTATAGAGTAGTGTATATATATATAGTGTATAGAGTAGTGTATATCTAAATAGTGTATAGAGTATTGTTTATCTTCAAAATATCTCAGTACCACATCACAGCCTCATCAGGGAGTTTAGCTCATTCGTCAGTCTTGAGTGGAAATTAGAAGACTAGAGCGCAAGCAAGGGAGAAGAGGTGAAATTAACACGTGGGATATGAAGGTAAGTATATATCTTCTGGGAGTGAGTTCCAAAGAGCTGTTGCAACACAGACTAAGAAGTGGCTGCATAATTTCAGGGTGTACATCAGTTAACTTGTCGTAACGTAACATATCCAGTTTTTTTTTACTCTGCACAACTTAAAATCATTTTTTTATGATCATCACACGTTTTTAAATCTCCCAAGTGCTGCTATTTAATGTACAGGATGTTGCCAGTCATGTAGCATCCATCAACAGCATTGTGCATTAGCTGTCCAACAGTAGACAAGCAGACACGAGAAATCATTGTTCCTTAGTCAGACAGATAGACAGACAGACAGACACACACACGCAGACAGACAGACACAGACACACACACACACGCAGACATATACAGGCAAACCAATCGATCGACTGACAGCGATAGATGGACACACTGACTGACACACAGGGAAACATATAGCAAGGTGACAGGCAGGAAGCCACGTGGAAAAAATATGCGAGATAAGTAAGTTTCATCGGCATTAGGAGATTCTGGTAGTCCTGGAAGAGAGGTAAATTTTTTCTCGCGTCTTCGCATGTATCACGCAATCCAAAGGATAACAATCCATCTGCGTACATTTCATCATCTCTCGTGGCATGTGTTAATCGCTGGACTCACACTCCAGTTTGTCCTGTGGTCGACCGGCCTCGAGAAGCGAGAGACAGCAGACGACATCTTTGAGGGAGATGAACCCCGTTCGGACGTCGGTGCTCCGTCTCCGTAGCAACAGCCTGCCCTTCTCCATGAATGGCTGTCGCAACCACGGCTCTGCGGCTTCTGTAAAGAAAGCAAAAAGCTAACAGTGGTCCGGCCATGGTACAACAGCCATCTTTACTGTAAAGTGGAAATAAACGTACTCTATAAATGACTGCTTTGCTCAACAAAAGACCTTGACTACTACTCCGGCTGTTATTGACCAAGTGACCGAGAGGTGACTGAAAAAGAATATACACCAATGGGCATAAATGGTCTGGCACTCAACAGTAGGTATCCAAGTATGTAGCAAGGCACTTGAGACTAACAAAGGAAGAACTAATCACTGGGGTTTGTATATTTAGATGCTCTTAATAGTCGTTGGTTTTCAATTGTGAGTATCTGAGTGTGTGTGTATACCTGTATGTATGCTGTATATATGCCGTATATATGCTGTATGCATGTTTGTACGTATGCATCTGAACTCCTTCAATGTACATTAAAGAAGTGAAACCTCTCCAAACGTACCTCACAAAGAATGGTACCAAGTGCGATGGTGCATTGCTTGTCATTAATAGTACTTCATTTAATAGTACTTCCATAGGCACAGTACCTCACAAAGGCATAGTACCTCACAAGGTCATAGAACCTCACAGAGGTGGTGTGTGTCATCAAAATATTGCAACTAAATTCATGAATTTATGAGAATTCTGTTCATTTACTGAATGTGGTGAGTCAATTACTAGAATTGTCTAACAGCACGTTGGCTCTACATGCTCTATGATGATTTGCTGAGCACAGGTGGCCAGGTGACTCCCTCCCTCACCATCTCATTAGAATAGTTCATTTAGAGCAGCAACACATATCAGGAGAGAATACATTCGACATGTGCTACCAGTATTCATATCAGACAACGAATTAACTTCAGAACTCGGTAATAGAAAGACGAGTCGTCAACTGTTTACGAAATGAGGTGCGAGCAGGATGAAGGGCCCTGCAGAGGGCGCAGTTAGAAAATTCATAAGAGATGTGATGGAATGGTGGTGCGTAGGAAGGCGTCAAAACAACCAACCCCAACTTGGAAGGATGGCACAAACAGTGGCAGTTGTTTTCAATTTTCTGTTGGGAT
>OY365816.1:19744617-19806594 GCA_959347315.1 Bimastos eiseni
GCTCATAAGTCGGCGCAGTCTTGTATTCAATATTCTCCGAATTCACAAATCCGTATTGACACGTAAACGCTGGTTATTCAATACGCAAAATGCTATATATATATATATATATATAAGGTATGTGTTTAATAAACGATTCGGCGCTGCAGATAGTACGCACGCACCAACTGTGTAGGCTACGTTCGCCCATCCTAGAAACGCTACTGCATTATTACCGTGTTTCGAGAAGTTCTCCGATCCACCGCGCGTTGCAACTCGATGCATACAAACAAGTTCCGAATTCACTTTAAACTATATACTAAAACGTAAAACCCCGAGCAAATCTGAGCCTACTCACGCCCCAGTATCTCGCACCCCATAGACCTGTGCTGCACCTACATATAGGCCTAGGCCTGACCGAAACAAAGCTGATCCAGCTGCTGCAGCAGCCTGAGGCCAATGAACTAAGATAAAGCTTAAGTTATAAGACCTACTCTGTGGATGCCGCGCGCCATGTAAACATTGAACCGCTCTTGCGTATTATCCGAGACTTATGTGCGCATGGATATTAGCCGCATCCTATCAGCAGGGCACCAAAGCAACCGACGCCGACGTTTTATCGGTTTCATGCAGCATAAACGAACTCCTCTTGCTTATTGTCTATAAATTCGGCACCAGTGGAGCTTCTGTGTGCTTGAGACAGAGGAGGGTTTGCATTGCTTGCAAGTAGACGCCTATAGCATAAAGTGGCATTTATTGTTAGAAATAAATACTAACACCCAAGCAGCCTAAGCCTACTCAGCAGTGGCGTCCAGATAGGGGGTACGTAGGCAAATGCCTCCAATTTCATGTAGGGGGGATATTTTTTAGTTTTAGGGATGACTATTTTGTCTTACATACCCTTGTGACCGGGATTTGAATCCATCGCTCAGATGGGTTTGACACCCCTGCTGCTCAGGCTACTCACCTCCCACCTCATATGTTCACAAACAGATCCAGATCACAAACAAATCCAGGTCACAAACAAATCGTGATCATAAAACTATCATGAATGGATCGAGTCAAACCACGAGATATCGGATTGACAAGACATTCCAACGTCTGCACAAATGTTAATTGAATAGTCACACTATAGTATCTGCTATAATTAGACATTACTTGTTTATGTCGTATTATGGGTCTTTTATTATCTACCTTCGTCTTTGATGCATGCGTCATAAGATACGCAGCAAATCAATATATACACACATATAAGTGTATAGGTCTATGTACGAGTTATCTCTCTCTCTCTCTCTCTCTCTCTCTCTGCGTGTCTCTCTGTCTCACTCTCTCTGTCTCTCTGTGTGTCTCTGTCTCTGTCTCACTCTCTCTGTCTCTCTCTGTCTCTTTCTCTCTCTGTGTCTCTGTCTCTGTCTCTCTCTGTCTTCCTCTCTCTCCCTCTCTTTCTCTCTCTCTATATATTTATGTATATATACATATGTATGTACATGATATATATACACATGATATATAGGCCTATATATATTTGCATTTATATAATCAACTGTGGTTGCCCTTCACCCATGGTTCGTGCAGTTATTTTTAGCTTCCAGGTTTTTGTTTTCCTTTTTATAGGCCTATCCGTAGGCCTATGTAGGCCGCAGCGGAGAAGGCAGGAAGTGCAGGCTGCTGCTGCTGCTGATGGCACGAGTTCCATAATAATATTATGATCTATTTAGCCTCCCGCATCATTTTCATCATCAATAGCAGTAGCATCAATGACATTCTCAGGCCCAGCTCACTATTTATTTATGTTCCACAGGTATCTGCTGCTTTTAGAACGAAACGGGGGGACATACAAGCAGACAGATATAGACCAAGATAATATTACATATATAGGCCTACATTCAGACTGACGACAGACGTAGACACAGGGACATCGACGAGGATTTTCCCACAGGTAAAATCTAATATCCGACAGATAAGAACACAGGACGCAGCTATTGATGTTATGCAACTGCACCCCTCTCATTCTCTGTCTTAGGCATTTAGCATGGAGTAGCCTAGAAACAAGAAGATCAGTACAAAGCCACGCCTGCTAAAAAAAACCGGAAGAAGCCAGACAAACGTAAATATGAAAACTGAGCTCACATATGGTCCGCGTGGTTTCTGAACGTCGCAGAAGTTGACGAAAACATGTTATCTCATCAGAATTGCGCATCACCGCAGAGCTTTGACTGCGTATCATGCATTAAAGTCCAATCATTATACATAAATTGTACTGTCTATAAATTTAGTTGGCGCTTCTCACAGTGCATATATAGGGTAAAGTTTCCTATTATGGGCATACCCCTAATATGGCACTCCAATAGAACTACAGCGGCAGGTATCATTTACCTGAAATTCAAGTTTGCATGGTCGATGTTTGAATTTTAAGATTAATTATCGTATAATTTATAAATTTCCGTGACAGAATAAAAAAATCGGCTATTTTGTTTCCTCGATTATTTCGAGCGTATCTGATGGACCACTTTGAGGTAATTTTTTCTATTTTGGAAATTGTTTTGTTATAACATTGAAGGGCGGTGGTAAATGACTCGGACACTACATGTTTATGTAGCGGACTTTGAAGAGTGCTGTGGTGTTGGCTTAATATGAGCAACCTGCTGCTGCCTTAATATGGGCACGTGCCCATATTAAGGCAGCAGGCGCCAATATTAAGTCTATTGCTAATTATTTATACAAATCAGCATATTGTACAGATAAATATGTTTAACAGTATGAAAATAGATTATCTAAGCCAAACCTAACTTTTCAGCAACGGTCTAGTGGCCTTTGAATATGCCATCTGCGTTCAACAGGTCGCTTAGATTGTCAATTATAACATGCCTACACACAATATGAATTTTGCACAAAAGTATGTAACAAGAAAGTCTAGTTATAATATATCTTAAACAAATAAGTCTTAAGGTTGATTTTGAAGAGCAATAATATTTAAGATTTGCAAGTTAAGTCGAGCAGTTTATTCCATTCAGGCATGGTTTCAAAATATTCTAAGTGATTGTGTGACAACAAAGTCAGCTACAGATGAAGATCATAGGCCACAAGTTGAAAGAATTTTTTTACATATGATGAAACACGCAAAGCAGATGAATTTATGTGCACTCATTACATTAGTAGACAGATTTTGACATGTAGGCCCTATTGTTAGCTTGTAACGCAAAGCCATTTAATTTCACGAAAGTTGGGATGACACGATCATGAGGTGTTAAGTTTTTGATAAGTTTTTTGCTGCTTTATAGGGACCTACTTTAATATTCTGTTACATGTTGTTTTCAAAATTTCAGAATGTTAAAAAGAGAGAGACCAGTGGAGTGAGCATTCACTGAAATGGGCAGTATCAGCTGTTCTTCAGAGTGGAATGAGCAAAAAGCAGCAAAGCGATATGGTATTCCACGAGAAATTTTGCAAAGACATGTAAAAAAGGCAGAAAAAGTTGAAGGAGTTTGGAAAACGCTTAGTCATCCCACACTTTTAACACCAGAACAGGAAGATGATCTAACTGATCTCATTTTTGATATGGAGTCAAGTCTGTACGGTTTACGCAGCTCGAAGTGCCAATCCATTCACTTTTCTTGCGCAGAAGGCTTTGGCATTTTAGACGATAACAACTTTACTAGTTGACCATGTGTAAAATAGAATTTCAGATCATTCAGGTGTTAAACTGCAACTGTTTAATAGCCTATAGGCTAATTCCAGAGTTATTTGGAGTAGCATATCAGTATTTGGACATACATTGACACTTGGAACTTTATATGGGCACCGGTGCCCATCATTAGGACTCCAGTACCTATTATGATGCCCTTTATATTTTCCATATTTTTCAAGTAAAATGTTGACATTTTATTGTTACTTTATTACATATCTAGTGACAAATGTGTTGATTGTTGGTTTTACATACATTGTTTTAGTTACTCCTAAGTATGACTATGAATTATACGATAAAATCCTTAAGGTGCCCATATTTGGATACTTTACCCTATAGGCCTACCAATGATGACAATGAAAATCGCTTCCAGGGCAAGAGACTAAGAGAAACGAAAGTCTCGAGACAACGAAAAGTCGAAAAGAGATAATTGGTTCGTCGTGATCAGTTAATTAGGAGAAAACTGTCGAAATGGGGAGCTGCATGGTTGCATATATTGTAAGGTAAATGAGACATAGACTCGTGTTTTCCTATGGCATTCTTTGCTCGATGAGGTCACAAATCACGAAGATAATTATATTTGGGAGCTTGGCCTGCCAATGTGAAAACCTTGATTTGACCCCGAGCAATAAGGGGAGCTAATCAAGATGATCGTAGGCCTAAATGTAAGCGTGGGCTTACGCTAAAAACCGCGATCACAAAATAGCGATGCACAAAAATGTTAAAATGCGTAGGCCAACATGATAACAGCGTGATGCATAATAGGAGTGTTGATTCAATGATGACCGAGATTTATCTTCTGTTATGATATGTATAGGCCTACTAGATTAAACCAATTTTTAGTTTATAAACTGGTTTCTGTTGGATTCTTGCAATGAGCTTCATCATTCCTTTTCAACGCAAACTAAAATTATAAAATGAATTATGTGAAGTACTTGAAAGTTGATCCTTGATCCAAATCTGATTTTAAAAACACAATTCCACATTACATACACATATACAAATGTATGGTACACGAAAAAGTTCACCAGAACATTCCATCACAATATCACACCATAAGATCAACGATCTTCCAACCATAACATCATGGTCACTATGCAGCACGTACAGCATATTAATTAATTAATTAAGAAAGCTGCACTTTACATATTTAGTTGCCAATGAACAGAGGCGGCGATCTCGTTTGACAGGTGGGGGGACACCCAATGAGACGGGTAAGAAATGGGGTGGGGGGATAAACGTATAACGTGTCCCTCTCTGAAAGGTGGGGGACTTGGATCGCCGTCTCTGGCAATGGAAGATAAAGATATAAAGTAATAATGAAAATAAAGTCCACATCTTGGTACAAACCATAAAATCACAGCTAACCTGCTCCAGATGGTCTTCCCACGAACAAATGGTCAATTAATTTACAGTATTTCATCCCCCCTCGTGTAATAGGTCGCACCCCACCTCCACCCCTTCACGATTCGCCCGATGATCAACGATTCGCCCTCATTTCGTACAGTTGCCTCTGTAACACAAGTCCACACATCAACTGCAAAACTTTCCCTCTTAACTAACACATAAATCCAAGTTTCATAATTCACTTAGGAACAGTGGCCATAAAAAATTTCTACTGGACGAGGTTAGAGCGAGATGCTAGCAAAAAACGATAAATATAAAGCGTAGGTCATGGAGAGACTCACTCTAATTGAGTCGACTCAATATCTAATTGAGCCATTTAAGACGCAGCCGAATAAACAATAGAGATGACGGGCTTAGCAGACTGAGAGCAGATAGAGTTTTAAACCAATCAAACATTTTCAGCTGCTGTGGTGAACTCACGGATAAATTATGCACGAAGCAATTAAGAGCGGGAAATTTCGGTCATGTGATCGGCGAAGCTAAAAAAGGCTTTGGGTATGGGGTTTGAATTTTCTAAATGCAAAAGAAGAGGGGAGCGAGTTGCTCCAAGGGAAGCGAGTTGCTGTAGAGGTTAGACGACTCTACCATCTTTTTGCTTGTAGCGTGGCACCCAGTATTTTTGCAGTTTTTATAAGCAATGGGCAGTTGGTGACGGTGGCAATAAATCTAATGTCAGCTTTCAAATCTCTTTAAATGGGCCAATGGCAAAGGAATTTTGAAATCCAGTGCTATAAAACTCATTCAATACGTCGGCTTTCCCATTGAACCGAATTACTATTTCCTTCTCCTTCCCGATGAGGTAAACCCATTACTTTATGGTACAACGTCGTCAAAAGACTCGTCATGCAGTGACTCGTCGCACCACCGAGAGTTGATGCCTGTGCAAAGAGACCTTAAATTATGCGTTTGATGGTAGTTTAATATAATTTTAACTTACACACTTCTGAATTACGAAAAAGTTCTCGATAGGTGGACGTCATCGGCTAAGTGTTGCTCAAAATGAATCGTCTATGACAGAGGAGTTATCACGGGAGAGGGAGAAAAGCAAGGGTGTTATTGTTTGGTGTTGAAATAGTCGTTTTCATCGGAATGGAAACTTTCGTCAACTCATGATTTTGAAATGGATGAAGATGTAGAAACCAGGGAACGCATCTTTCATAATCTCGTCAGGGAATACATTGTACGTGGTCATTTGAATTCTTTTTCCGCTTTACAAGATAGTTGGCCTTGGGACGTGTTATGTTTTATGGCTGCTCCAAAAGCTTTAACTACATGCACTTTGCTGTGAGTTTGTCTTGTAATAAATTCTTTGTTAGTAGCGACTTGGAAAGGTGGCTGGCTCATATAAAAGCATAGAATAATTTACATTACACTGATGTTTAGAAACCTAGGACGCACGAGGTCTTCGCGTGTAATGGCATATTGCACAGAAAATCGCTGGTGATTACAGATTGGGTGACATCGTTAGGGACCATTCTAACAATGACACGATTCGAACGGGGCGTTGTACTCTTTGTGATTTTGATCAATTGTCCTCAGATTATTGAAATGCATGTATAGTTGAATTGAACATGAATCAGTTGAATTTTTGAATCGAGAGAATCTGTGAATTCAAGAATCAGTTGAATTCACGAGTATGAGCCAGCAAGTTCTAAAACTCCCACAAAGCCATATTGGACTGGTCACGGTTAAGGATGATATAATACAATTTACTAATTTGCTGGTTTCAGATAGGACTTCTCCTCTTCATATTGCTATACATTGTGTCGTATGCCATTATATCGGCTTACAGAAGACAACCAGATCGAGATGAATACTATGCAAGTATGTGTTATTGTATTTATGAAAATGATAATTATTGTAAGGGTAAAAAAATTAGCAAGTTGTATAGACTTTTGAGGTTCTACAGTGCTGGCTAAAACACAGAGCCAGCTGGCTCTTGTATGAGTTTACTTATCATATGCATGTTTGGTTGGCTGCTGTGGTATAGATTTCATAGTCTGCTGTAATATGTTTGATTGATGATGTTATGCATCAATTGGTAACAGTGGTTTGCTTGCAGGTAGTTGTAATTTAATATTTATAATGTTGTTATAGTGACATTGACAATATTTCTGGAAATTGGTATCTTCCTAAAATAATTTTATTGACTTTTTCATTGTTAGACTCGAGAACAACTTTAAGTAATTGGTCAAAATTAGTGAGGCACAGCGCAGATTCTTTAGAGCATTTGCTTTGTAATGGAAATTATGGGTTCATGTCTCACCTTGAATAGCTGTTCAGTTGTGCTTCTGCGGGTCTGAACTTTAATAACATATTCATACCACACAAAAATAAAAATAAGGAAATAGTAGGGTTGTTCTTTCAGCATATTCTTTCTTTCTCATTTTGGCGACAGCTTTTCCATGAATTCTTTTCGCCTTAATTTGTCTTTAAGTTTTTCAATCGTGTGGATCATCCTTTCTTAAGCTGCATATTGGGATGATTGCCAATTTCCCTCATCTTCTTGTATTCCTTCTTCTTGTATACGTAGCATTTAAAATGGGTAGCGTTATTCAGAGTGATTTCTTTAAATTCCTGGTAATTTTTTCTTCTTGATTTTATATATGTCGTCTCTTCGGCTCTAATTACTTATTGATATCTCTGCAATGACAGATGATTTGTTCTGACATGTGGTAGCACTTGTGACAATCATCAGCTTTGTCTGATATTAATAAGAGCACAATCACAATCAAATGGGTATGCATTAGAGTTGAAACATGCTGAATAAATTAATTTCATTTGACTTTTTTTTATTTACAGCTGATGCTGAAGATGCCACTGTGTACCGAGTGTCGTAAGTGTCTAGTCAATCTTTCGTTTTGCATCACTAGCCCGACTAGTAACTTAACATGACATTATTTCTTTTGTTATGCTACTTATGCTGACTGGTGGCATTGTGGAGCATCTAGGAAGTGACTCACTACATAGAATGGTGTATGAAATGTCTTACATACATTGCAATACATTTGCCATGGTTTTGCGTCTTTGCATGATCTTGCATCTGCAGTTGCTATGTTACTGTATATTTTGTAGCTCTTTCTGCTAGATTCAGATGATCGAAGTTGCTTTACTTTCTGCACTTTCATAATTGAGGTCAAATGTCATTAGGTGCAGAACATTTATCAATTAATAGACATTGATCAGATATCTAAAAGTCATCATTGGCTGTATAGTGCACAAACGTAGACACAGCAACAGCTTCCCTAATAGAGTTGACAGATTATAGCTCAAAGTTCCTAAAGCACATAGAATTGAAGTTGGCGATATGATCTTCTGCCAGTGGCTCATGGTTTTGTCATCGTCCTGCGTTGAATTTGTATTTTTGGTGTGTGTGTGGTGTTGTAGGCTGTGGCTTTGCACATTCACCCTTGCCGTGTCGGGGGGAGCGGTCATGCTTCTGCCAATATCAATCTTAGGCAACGAGGCTCTGCTGATGTTTCCCAACAGTTACTATCTTCAGTGGATGAATACTTCGCTCATTCATGGTTAGTATTGACTGCCTTCTATTGATACCAGATGCGTTGACCACTGATTCATTGTAAACTTGCTTAGCCAAATGAACATTATCCACGTTTGTCCACTGCACTGGCTTTCTGTCTCACAGCACATTAGCTACATGATAGCAGCGCTTGTCTGGCGGTGCCTTGTTGGTAGTGCTTGATCCTATTTAAGTAGTCTCTGTTGCCCGATTTCTGACATATCCTATCGTAGGGCCCTCCGTTCTTCGGATAGGGTGGAACCTTTGGTATCGCAAAGTTTGCTAGTTAGCTGTATGTGTAATTCTGAATTTCTTGATTGTTTTTTCTGATCGTGTTTGCTAAGTAATCTTGGTTAAGCATGTGAGTTTTTAAATTTCTGTTTGCTGTTGTAGGCTTATGGAATTCCATTTTTCTGTTCTCAAACTTGTCGCTCTTTGTTCTCATGCCATTCGCCTACCTATTCACAGAATCGGAAGGACTTCCAGGTTCACGAAGGGTAATGGCTGAATTATTTGTAAATCACTATTAAGCACTTAATTATGCTTTTTGAAGTTTATTAGTTAGAGCGGAATTTGGTGGAATTTTTAGTTTGACTTTTCAATCTTATTCGGTAGTTATGTTATTTTAAAAACTGTTTAGTATTAAGTTTGTAGTAGGGTAACCTTGTCATTTTGTGTGTTGATGTATATAATTTTGTGAAGATAATTCGATGATTCATTTGGTAGGGCATCATGTCGAGAGTGTACGAGACTGCTCTCGTCTTGTTCCTCTTCAGTATACTGATTTGTGGATTGGCCTGGGTTTTGTCGGCAATGCTGGACGAGGACAAAGCCAGTCGAAAGGCACTCTTCGGTAAGTAGTGCACGAGGACACATGTTTTGACGCTGGCTTAATTTCCACATATATTTTGAGTTCAATTTCCACAGCTTTTTAAATTTCCACAGCTGTCTCTGGTTTAATTTCCACAGTTGTGTTGTTTAATTATCACCACTGTTTCTGGTTTAATTTCCACAGTCGTCTCTGCTTTAATTTCAACTGATGTCTCTTCTGGTTTAATTTCCACAAAGCTGTCTCTGGTTTAATTTCCACAGCTCTCGGGTTTAATTTCCACAGCTGTCTCTGGTTTAATTTCCACAAAGCTGTCTCTGGTTTAATTTCCACAGCTGCTTCTTTTCCTGCATCTGAGTTGTTCTGTTTACCTGTGGCTAGGCAGTGGTTCTTCTGAGCAGCCACCCTGACCCTGATCAGAGGCTGTATAAATTATGCATATGTGTGTAGGACTTAACAGTTATTGCATGTGATTAAGATAATTGTGGTGTTGCTTACATAGATAGTTTGAAATGATAATGTCTGATCTGACCTGGTGTAATAATGCCTTAGTGCACATGTAGAGGTATTCTGCACCATTGTGCTTTGATTTGTGATTGTGTAGGTCTGTTGTATCGGGTTCTGATGTCCAGTGTATTGGGTCAAATTGACCGTTCATTGTCTGACCATTGCCATTGTTTGACAATACAACCATTGAGGAAAGGTTGCTCATGTGGTGTTGTCATAGTAACTAAGGGTCATTGATGTGAAAAGTGTGCCTAGGAGAACCATATTTGACATTGGCTGGTAATCAATCACTCTTACCTATTGCCGACTGACTGATTTTGACTTGGCGGCTGTTCTTTTAGTCCAGCCGGTGCAAGGAGTACTTCTGTGCTCGACCTTTTGTGCTTTAGTCTTCAAATGATGCTTTCATTTAAGACTTAAGTGCATGTGGCATTTTAGATGAGAGTTTACTAAAAGTGACTGGGAAACCAATTGTTTAAGTGTTAAGTCATTGTTAGATCTGGGTACATAAGGTTTATGTCATTTTTTATATGATTCTGAATTTGTGGATTTAGTCTAATTAATTTCATTTGGATTTTCGCTTGGAATTCAAGGGAATGGTTCTTCTTTAGTGCCAATTGCGTTGCATGCAATTGACGATATGCTTGATTCTATAGGAGCTAATTTTCTGCGCTATTTTTGATAATCTACATATAACTCTTGTTTTTACATTGCTTTGCTGTCTTTTGTTTCAGATATCTGGAACTTTTATCTTCCATATTTATATTCTTGTATATCACTTCTTGGTGTCATCATGTTGTTGAGTAAGTTGTTTAGCTGGCAATTTTTCTTGTTTAAATCAATATTGCTAAAAAAGATGAACAATTAAATAAATGTTTTAATAAAAATGTTTTCATTCTCTATCCATGATAAATTGTATACCTTGATCTCCATGCAGTCAAGAAAAGTTGAAGTGGTAGGGTATTTTTAGTTCTTGAGAGATTCTTAACCCATTGAATGCTTTGTTTATTTTCACTGTGCACACGTCATATAAATACAGTTACCTCTGTGTTCGGTGCGGCAGTGGATGCACTGATTAATTATTATTCAAGTCCTAGTCACTTGAAAGTCAGTGCAATACCTTCTGCATTGTTTTGGGCTACTTTTGTGTTCAGTTTATAAATTCAAATGCTAGAATTGCTAGATATTCTAATGTGGAGCGTTTCTTGATGTTTCTACTGCGCCAAGTGTCCAGCCAAATCTGTCAGGCCAACCTGTTGATACAGCACTGTCTTTGAGACAGTGGCTGAGTTGTTAAGTATTAAGATTCACTAATACTGTTGATACTTTTGATCAGCCTTTCAGTTGGAGCATTGACAACTGTTCTTGTGTGATTGTTCTGAAGTTATTTTAATTTAATTGTGTATCTATTGCAGTTTGTACACCAGTTGGATTTGCAAGGTTATTTACTGTGATGGGTGAATTAGTCATTAAGCCAAAGGTGAGCTGCTTCTGTCAACCAGTTGATGCTAATTGTTGCAGTTGGCAGAGGCCATTATATTTTCTTTCTTTCTTCTTCCAGTTTTGAGCTGCTATTTCTATTGTTTGCACTTCCGTGCTTATACATAATTTTTCAAACTTTTCCATCTCTTAAATGTAGTGAGTAATTGATAAAGTCAATGATTCAGTGACTCGAATATTGGTAGTGTGTCATTCTAGCAAATTTAACCTGCAGTACAGGAACCATGTGCAGGCACTTAACGCACAGTTGACCAGCACCATTAATTGGATAGAATTTTATATATGTAAGAATAATAAAAACATGCAGTTTGAATTGTTACTGATTTTTAATTTCTTTTAATTACATAGTGTGAATGTCTTGAGACGAAGCCTTAATCATTCTACCGCATTGTATGTGTATGTCTGGCACGTTTTAAGTCTTCTTAATGGTGCACACACGTCATCTAACTGGTCTGAACAAGTATAATGGTGTAAGCCAATGTGAGAACATTTGCTGAACCGTATGCTTCAGCACTAGAAGACTTAAACAAGCAATGGAATATGCTCTAGAGTGCATGACTACAAGGCTCAGTTAACCAGTGCCATCGATTGGATCATAGGGCTTCAGTTATGTAGAAATAATGCAAACTTGCTTGCAGTCTGTATGTATTAGCTACTGAATGTTGTGCCTGGAATGAGGCTGCTCAAACAATGGCAGGGCATGTTTTGCTGTTCAGAGTGATTTACTGTTTGAAAGTTGCTATCAGCATTTGTTTACTTCAACAGAGGCGTGAAACTTATTTTTAGATGTTTCTTTTCAGTTTCTGCAAAATGTAGAAAATGAGCTGGACATCTTGCGACTTGAAGAAGCTGATCTTATGCGAAGACTTGAAAGTGCGCAGTACGTGGATGGAACGAGTCAGAAGTTGGCCAATGGTCACGGAAGCAATGACGAGTCCCTCAGAGTTCGCCTGGATGACATCAGGAGAAGCAAAAAGGAATTGGGTTGGTAGTTTAGCCAGCAGAGGAATTAAGTCAGTGTGTAATTTGAAATAAGTAGGTCGATGAATGAACCGAAAGGCTCTAACTCGAGTTCATGCCGTGGAATCCAAATTTGAGCATATAAGTGGCGTCATAACAGAATTTAGTTCTTATTTTGTGTATGTCAAGGAGATTGGAGTTGAGAACGATGAGGTGTTACAACAAACAGCGTTGAGAAGGAAACTGGGATCCTTTGGACATGTTATGTGATCAGATGGAATGGAAAAGGAAATGATGTTGGCGTGTGAAGAAGGAAGGAAGAAAAGAGGGTGCCCAAGGAAAAAATGTATGGATGAAATACACGAAAAAAATGGAATGAACCTGGAGGAATTAAGGGACGCGACTTCGGTAAGAAGGAATTGGAGAAGGTTGATCATGACGGTTGCTAGAGTTCGCCAAACTAACAGCACAATGTGAGACCAAGGGATTTGGATTTGTACTTCCAATGGACCACCCTCAAATCGCAAATCTTTCATATAAAGTACACATGCACAAAGACCAGAGGGACATGGGTTTGATACCTGGTCCCTCCATTAAGTTTACACACCTTCCACTCCTCTGGTGCAGTGTTAAACTGAGCAGCAGTAGGGGTCGATTGGTGCAGTAACAAAATCAACTCTTGTTTAACCCCTTAAGGACCAGTGCATAGTAAAATGTAAGGCATAGTCAATAATGCTGGTCGTTAAAGGGTTAACTTGTCGTCATGCGTTCCTACTGTTTCATGTAACCATATTGCAGTTTGTCAGTCTCAATTGAATAAACAAATATTGTTATATTGTTAATGTTTGCTGAGAAGGCCATGGACATTTTAATCTTGATTTCTCGATAGCTGTTTCCAGAATGTGTAACGAACGCATCATTACTTCTATCCTGCATTGTTAGGTTTCAGAAAGCAAACAATTCTATGGTTTGTTGGTCATAGATAGCTAGGCCACTTGCTATGGAACTTAGTGGATTTGTTCTTAGTTGATATTTTTAGATTTCTAGTTTGCATAAAATGATTGGTTTATTATGTCATTGCTGTCTTATAATCATGTTATTTTAGAAAAAAGACAACAGGTTTCACCACTTAGAAGAAACCTTGGCTATCCTATCATGATGTTGTTTCTGCTTTTCTTGACTGTAAGTAAATGAATGACCTTCATAATTATCATAAATGTTTACAACAGTATTTTCCTTTTAAATTCATAATTACTTTGAATAAATGTTTGTAATTAAAATGCACTGATACTTTGAGATTAATTCAACAATAATTGGTGCATATCTTAACAGTTATAATTGATAATTGTCATTTTACAATTATGATAATCGCTCAGCTGTCGTGTTTTCCTAAGTTTGCAAATATTGTTAAAGTTTATGATAACATTTTATTTTACTATATATCTCTGTAATGTATCATTTCATTTAATCACTTTACTGATGTTGTCGACACCTGGAGGGATTTACTTCTTTAGATTTTAGAATTTTTAACAGAATTATTAGAACTATTTTGTATTAGAACTTATGATGCTTCTCTTGTTCTAATGCTTCTCATGTTCTAATGCTTCTCTTGATCTAATGCTTCTCTTGTTCCAATGCTTTTCTGTTCCGTGTTTCAGTCCCTGTCAGTTCTGATGGTTGCACAGAATATGGTTGAACTACTAATTGGCATGAAGGCACTTCCTGTTGGCACAAAGGTCATACAGTTCAATTTAAAATCATTCTGTAAACTTCAATATCAAACATATTGTTGTCTTTATGCTAATTAATATGTTGCTGCGATGAGCATGTTTAGGCATGATACCAAAGTTTAGGCATATTTCTAGTTTTATACAGGAGGAAAAACACATTGAGTTTAAGATTCTAAAACATACACACGATTGTCTTGCAGGCCACACCACAGTTTAGCTTAGGAAGGTTTTGTGTGCATATATTATCCATACCAAGCCATACATGTATATTATTTTTCTTTGCCATGCAAGGTGACATGGTTGCCACAGTGTTCCATAAATGCTTTGCTGTGGTCAGTCTATCTCTCTGGAATAGGTTGCTTATCAGCCCCCGTAATGAACTTCTTCGTCTTTCTTTACACATTTTTCCCAAGCATTTTGAAACCACGCTTTTCTATCGTGGTTTGGTGTTGTAAGGTCGGGAGTGCTTCTGAGCAGTCCCTCTTCAAGTTGCGCTACATGAATTCATTATTACGATACTCAGAGCAGCTATGCTTCTGGACTTGAAACTGGTCCATGCAGAACGACTGTTTTAGGCAAACTTGGACTCATCGAATCTATGACGAGTTTGCCCGAAGGGCAGGTCCATGTGGCGTTATGCCACCCGAGTATGAGGTGGTTTCCCGTTGCCTTCATCACAGACAATTATGGGTGAGCAACTTGTCCAAGGTCGCTAAACAGGTGGGTGCGGCGATCCACCTAGCGCAAGGCATCGAACATACCACTATGCCAATGCACCTCCACTATTGAATCTATATTGAGTCTAAATTACGGATTAAGGGCTGAATTGTTTAAATGAAAGCTTAAGATGCATGCTTCTGATTGGGATTTATTATTATTTGTGTAAATCGCTAGTGTTGATTTTGTAATTGTTTGTTTTGTTAAATAATTTACTATGTTTTATAGGAGATGGTTCTTGGTATTTCGTCACTGTCTGCCTTAGGACCGATCGGAGCTGCCATAGAAATAACCATCATAATGTATCCTTTCTGCTTTGCATTCGGCGATGTTTTAAAATTGGCTTCTGTTGTTATTTATTCTCTTGTATCAAATGGTGTTTTAAATGGCTGAGGCAACTGCACCAGATAAATGGATGATTGGGTCTGCTATGCAGCCAATGCTATAATTCCATCTATCTATTATCTGAATGACAAAGCTGCAGCTAGGAGGCAATTTTGTGGCGAGATTTCTGCTCCATCTGTACCTCTGGCATGCACAAGACGAGTTGGATGGTTTGCCAATTTGTTATGGATTGCAAAGGACGTCTGCTGTATATGTTAAAATTTTGCCACATCAAGTTTGCATATATTATTGATATTGATACATGTATATGAAAACTTATAAAGCACCTCTTCAAGAAATCTACTTAATCAATTTTATGGTAATGCATTTATTTACTTTAACCCGATCGGCAGATACCTGATGTTGACTTCAGTCGTTGGCTTCTATAGTCTGCCGTTGCTGAACCGACTTCAGCCGAGATACTCAGACACTCCGATGACAAAAGTCATAGGGAATTGCGTTGTGATCGTTGTTCTGAGCTCAGCTCTGCCAGTCTTATCCCGAACTCTGGGTTAGCATGACTGACATCTTTAGTAATGTGTTGTAATCTGTAACTTCTGTAGAACCATAATCATAGTGCACAGAAAACTTCACAGTTGGCAGTAACTTTGAAGAAAAACTGCTTTCTGCAATAAAAACTTGAGGACAGAACCCTATAATATACGAGAGTCGTAGGTAAAGAAGTAGTAAGATGACACCAAGACATAGCAATGCAACAAATATGTATTTGTTTCAAATGTAAATTATGAAATAGTGAGACTAGCGAATAAGAAACACAGAAGGTGCCCAGTTCCATGTCTTCGGACAACCGTTACAGCAGTACTTAACATAATGAGTAAAAAGAGAAGAAAGGAGCAAACTTAGCTTCATGCATATGTACATCCATGGCTGATAGTTGATCTTCTGCTACAACTGTAACCAGGATGGTACCTACTGTAGGTCCATAAATGAGCTGCATAAATAGTCAGGTAGGAATCTTGTGAGTCATGAGCCAGTGCAGGGATGAATGGTTGAGTGAATGGAGTGTTAGCATAGTCAACCGTACCTGTATAAGAGTCTTGATTCTTGGAATCGGTTGTCATAGACCTATTTTGATTATGATTTATGAAAACGGGTTAATGATTAGAAATTTTGTTTTATTCATAGGTTGTCTTGCAAAATGGAGCTTACCCACATCTCATGTGTTTTCTGCTTTTGAAACAGGTATCACCAATTTCGATCTGCTCGGGAATTTCGGTCGACTGGAGTGGCTCGGGAATTTCTACATAGTTCTCACGTACAATCTCGTCTTTGCAGTCGCCACGGCAATCTGCCTGGTGACCAAGTTCACGGCAACTCTTCGCAAGGCGCTTGTCGACCACTTTGAGCAAGCATTTGCTCAGGGACGCCAGAGCCTGTTGCGGCATCGCAATTTTGCAAGCACCACAATGTTAGTGAAGGATGACTAGAACATCTCGGCCGTTCGTGATCGATGCATCTGGATCAATATTTTTGCCTCAGTTTCTGCAGTTGTTTGTTTTATAAGATGTATTTTTAAAGAGATAAGTAAGATTGCAGTAAATGTGTGTACAGTGTTATGCATGTAACGCAGTAATTTCTAGTAAAGTCATTCTTGCAGATGGGTGGTGTAAGGCTTGAGCCAAGGTGGAGTTATTGCTGTTAACCTTTAAGTTTTCTTGACTGATTATGATCATTGCAGGGAATATCTAGGTATGTGAAGGGTTTTGGTTAATCTGTGAGTTTTTGTTGGTTTGTTTGATAAGAGACACTTTAACAAAAAAATCACTTAATCAAAATTTAGGTTTGTTCAATTTGATAAAACATTGAAAAGAGGTGCTAGAGTAGTGTGGATTTTTTTAAAGTCTGTCGAAAAATTTGTCTTGTTTGGATGACCCTGTTGCCAAAACAAACGTAATGTATTGTAGCAGAATGATAGCGTTATGACTTCTAGTCTGATAACTGAAGATTCTACAGAAAAAAATTAATTTAAACAAAAGCAAAATTGTCCATTGATGAACTGCATTATACCAACTTGATTCAAAGCCTAAAGCTGAGCCGACTTATCCTGAATGGTTCATACATAAGGGACATCACAGAGAAATGGTCTGCTTTTCTTACTCCCTTGGTTGTCTATGTTTGGCAATATTTTTCCCTTCCCTCGTCAGATGTCTGCACCTGAACACCCGGCAACACCGTACTTAGTACCATGTTGATGTTGCAGGGCCAACTGTGCGACAGGATGGGCTACTTTGACACTGCCTCCTCCAGCAGAGGATGTCTAATAGATTCAGCCTGATAGAAATGCAGTCTACTGTATAACTGAAGTTCATGTTTACAGCACAGGCTGTACTGAAATAGCTAATTACTAGGGTGCAGTATTCCTCATTAAGAATTTCCACAATTTGACCATAATTTTGTTTATGGAGGATCCCCATAAAGCAGGTAGCACAAAAGAAACAATCTGGATACTAATCAATTTTTCGTTGGGTGTATACGTGTTGAGAAAGTATACAGACTGTGATGGAACAATCAAGCTTTGACTGTGAAGTGACTTGAACACACATGACTTAAATGTTCACTTAATGTTTCGGTGTGTCTGCATGGCAAGCAACAATCTCATTGAACTGGTTGACCAGTTCAGCTTGGTTGACCTAAAGTTGTGTCGTGAATGTTGGGTCAAAGCACTTCATACTTGTGCATCTGCTGTGTAAAATAGGGCTTACGACTAGCTCTTTGCTATCTATAAGGGAGTCGTCGTGTGGACTGCAGGACCATTTTATATGATAGAAATCATGGTTCCTGTAGTCAGGGCCATGGTCGGTCCACAGCAAGGACTAACAAGCTGTTTTGGTTCACTATCAATGAGTCAAACAAATGCACATCTATTCATACCCCACAATCTATCTGTCTCAGAAATCTTAAATTTGTTCGTGAAACTTGTGTATAGAGGTGTTAATAGATCAAGTAGTACAGGTTGAGCACATCGCTCGCTTGTGGTTGTGACGATTTCTTGTGAGAATTCATGTTGTAAATGTTTGCTCATACTGTCTTATTGTGTAGTTATTTGCAGCATATGATGTGCTCAAAACAATAATTGAATGTAAGATAGAGAAGTCACGTGTCACTGGTTGTGTCATGCATGATTAGATGAAGTACTGATGTGGGGAGGGTGTACTGATGTGGGGAGGGTGTACTGTGCACTGGAGAGCCATATCAAGAATTGCCTGAGTGAAAATGAGATAATTTATATAGCACCACTTCAGTGAGACTGAATGGAATCACGCTGCACCTGGGTGCTATCGAAAGATTAAAATGGCGTTCAAAGGGAATTGTGAGCAGTACTTGATTTGAAGATGTCCGGTTTGGGTAAAGCCTTAACTCAGCAAAAGTTGTATTTTTTCAGTGATGCGATCAGTTTCTATAGCTGTCGTTTATTTGAGCTCGTTGTCTTTGTATGTTAAGACACTTCTAACACTTTAACAACAAGGTGCGCTGGTTCCCGGTCACTTTTAGTGAATGTTCATCGCTAAGATGTTAAGGTCCTCACAGAGCTCACACGGCTATGTTAAAGAAGAGCAGTCCCTATAGATATGCCTGAGGCGGCCATTGGTGTGAAGTGTTAGCCATTTCATTTTGAAAGCCTTGCCATCTCATCTCCCCCACCAACAGAGTAGGGTTGGTACAGATTGACCAGAAATCTCAAACCGATGTTCTGCCCCGACAGGGAATATTTTACTGATCTAAATAATTTGTATCCAAGACTTTTTAAAGATGTATCAGAGCTAAATGCGGCAGAACATGCGATGTGATCGATTTGATGTACAGAAGCACGGCACGAGCATATCTCCACAGGCAGCGTAGTGCAGAGATCTTTTGCTGCATTATAACAAAGATGGTTGAGGGCTACAGTGTACTGTGTAAATTGATTAGAAAGTTGTCTTTACAGTGTCCTGTATTTTAAGTGCTATGTTTATGACGTGTGGTGCACAGGTGTAAATAGCGTAGTTGATTTATTGTTATGATTCATAAATGTATATCTAGTTTTTTAGTGTCTGCAGAGATGTAATTGAATTGATAACTTGACGTGCATTGCTACAGACGTCATGCGAAGCAGGTAACTGTAGTTGTCAGCCTTGTGCATATATCTACTGGTCGTCTAGTTATGGACGTGTCGTTTACATCGTTCTCTCTTTGGTGTTTGTAATCTAATAGAAGAATGTAGTCTTTGTGGTATTGAGTGTTGACATGTTCTGATGTATCTAATTTAATCTAATGATTCTTATTTTGATTATTGAATGTATAATTGTTTTTAGACTGTTCCAATCGTAGTGTTGCTGTTTGAGGGTTTTTGCGTTGTCCTTATGAGCAAGTCTTGTTGGGATTTCATTACTTAACTGAATACTAAGCAGAGTTCTGGGTTGAACAATAGACAGTCGTTAAAAGTGTTTGTAGTGCGATTTCAAAATTGTCCTTGTTGTAGATTTCTAGAAGTCGACGTTAACCACATTTCATGATGTAGATTTTATTTAGTTAAGATCTGTTCATTTTAGTTTAAATTCTATTTACTAATTTTATTTTTCCCTATCAATCAACTTAGTTTTTGCTCAATTTTTGTTTTCCATATTGTTTTTGTTCTGCTGTACCAATGATTGAAATGTTATTCTTACTTCTAGATTAAGTTCTACATCTATTTTAAAAGCTGAACACTTCGACGATAAACTGTATCAATTACCCAGTCACTGTTAATTACTGTTAAGGTATCAAAGGATCAGATCTAGGAAGGACATAATTCTATATTGAACAAAGTATAATAATTTACTGAGATCAGGGCTTCTGAAGTTAATGATTAATTAATTGATTAATCAATTAATTTTAACAATTAAATTTTTTTAACGGTTTATTGACGACCGATTGTTATATTACATAGGTGCCCCAGCATTATAGCCGTTGTGATTATTTTGTTATAAACTCATTGCTCACTGGAACTTAGCAGTATTAACGTGTTGGTTTATTTATGTAATTGGTTGAAGGAAGACATTTGAACTGGAAACTCCAAACTACTCGTATGCATAAATAACTGCTAGCTAGTAATAAATATTACTAATACTTTTAACCCTTTGACAACCAGCGTGTACTAGAGTGTAGGGCATAATCAATAATGCTGGTCATTAAAGGGTTAAAGGATAAACAATGATGTTAATTTTTTATTTTTCATTATTTATCGGGAATATTATATATGCAATCACAATTAACTATTAATTAATCATTAATTCATAAATATATTAACTATTGAATTTTTTAATCCTTAGCAGCCCCTTAAATGATGTATTACAAATCTATAAAGTTTGTCTAGGTTGGAGGTTGGACCATTCCCAAAGTGTATGTAAATAGTGCTGATCTAGAGCTTATTTGGTGTTCCAGTGGTTTGGCAATACCAATTGTAGCCACTGTCATGACTATCCTCTTGGTCATAGTAGTTCCAATAGGTTAAAGGCCACATGGGTTTAGTGGCCTTTAAGTTACCATAGCTATCGCAGTCTTTTTTGATGCATTAATTTATGTCACTAATAGACTAATGATGTCCGTGGACGTTGAACGACCGACAGCTATTTTCATAGCTTATGATGTCACAGATATCGGTTGTCTCTGACATCTGTAGTCAGGTTCTTAACTATTCACACAATTTGGTTCAATTTTTCTTTATCGTTCTCGTATTTTCGTCTGATCTAGTGTTAGTTTAAAATAACTTTTTCGTTTACTCTTTCATTTCAACGAATAGCCAATTGCTTTAGTGTTCGTTATGTAAATATCGCTGATCTAGGACTTGTTTGGCGTTGTTACATTTTGATGACGGCACTTGACCCTTTGTGAGGCCGGTCCCTTTTCATCATCTACAGACAATTCATTCCTCAAGGATTAATATGATCCCTTTAATATGTTTATAAACATGTTTTGCCATTGTATAATCTAGTGTTCTGTTGTGATTGAGTCCCACTTTATCCAGGTGAACCATTATTCTTCAGAATTGTAGGTCCAGGCGTCAAAAGAACCTAGATGTGATTGCTGTTAAATACTATAGTTGATTTGTTAACGTTTTGCTTGTATTGGTCAATTACAAAGCCATTAGTAGGTTTCGTTGGTTTTCGTCAGTCAGTTGTGTATAGCTGTATTTCAGGCAGCTTTCAATAACCTTTTTCATCGGATACCGTGTTTCCTATACTCACCACAATAATAGCAATCCTCTGTTGTCAATTTTGCCATATTCTTTGATGTTTTATTGCTTGGTGCCAATAACTAAATTAGTGAACAAAAATAGAAAATTAATATAAACGATAAATACAAATAAATTTTAAAATGAAAGAGCAATTGTTATGACTGCACTGAGGGGGTTCTCCATGGTTTGCAGTTTTGTGAATGTGCTTGCTATTGCAAATTTATGTAGAGCCACATCTCGATGAGTAACTTTTCAGAGGTGCTCGGCTGTGCTCATTTGCAGTCCATATTGGGAACATCGAATGGTGTCCTTTAATAAAATGGAGCATTTGTATGTAACTACTTAGAATGACATGGTTGATTCTTTCCCAATATTTTGATTCGTTGATAATAGGCAACATAAACTGGTCTTCTGACAATCTGCTTGCACTATTTAAGTCACATTTGATTTCGATCAGGTCTTTAAAGTTCGTGCGTTCTTGTTGCTTAAAAAATTGTAGTTCCAAGATGCTTGACAGCTTCTGAGGAATTATTTTGAAAGACATGTAGACTTTTGAAAGACATGCAGAGTGAATTTGTGATTGATTATCTTGCTTTGAGTTTCAGTATTGGTCAGTAAAATGTGTCGGTCGGAGTTTAAGAGATTTTTGACTCGTCCTTGATTATTAGACAGGCTAAGCAGCAACAGCAAATGGCTTGCCTTTACCAGGAAGCGAAGTGTGAATGTTTGCTATATAAATGTAATATGCCTGTGTTTATGGTGGGCAGGGTTACAATAAGATGTGTGATGCTTGCTTTGTGTGCACTGGTAATGTTGTGTGTGTGTTTTCTGTGTACATTAGTTGTATTTCATGCACGTGCACCTCTTGTGCACTTTGTATGTACTGTGTGTATAAGTTGAGTGTTGTGTTCATTTTGATGTTTATATTTCTGTCTGTTGTTATATATTTGTTTGCTTCGAGACAGGTATTTGCTCCTCTGAAGCTTTGTATTGTTTGGCCTTGCTTCCATTTCTAACTGCATCTGGCATCCTACTAGGATCTGTATCTGAACCATCCTCTCAGATTAGTGGGTCAGTCGATACATCTCCTTCTTGTTCTGTTTGGACGGTTCACAGGAAATATGCAATATATTTTTGCAACTGTTTGATTCGTAGTGTCATTGATGTAGGGGTCATTGTTATATTGTTGATATCCAGCAGCAGAGGTTATCGAATTCAAAAGATAAAACATCTCCAGGTCATGAAGTGTTGATGTGCAATAGGTCACCACTGGTGACATCTACATGAAATTGCAAACTAGAAGAATTTTTTACCATCGAGTACTATCTTTAATAACTTTAGACATAGTTGCTGTTGTTGCAAATATATGAAAAATTTACCTCAGAAATTTCTCTTGCAGGACAGGGATGGCAGTGAGGCAGGACTAGGTTATATACCAGTATTGTGCTATGATTTTCTCATGTCTGCAACAAATAAGCAATTTAATAGAGAATAGGTGATTTGATAGATAATAGTTGATTTGATAGATATTAGGTGATTTGATAGATAATAAGTGATGCTGATTTATAAGAATATGCTCTAAAAACGGCTTTGCCAGATAGAGTTTTTAGTTAGTGTTTATGCTGTCATGGTCATTTTGTAGTACCGCAATATCTATATATATATATGTGTGCCAATTCGTAGGCAGGACTTGATTGAATAAATGCATGCACATCCAAGGATGAGAGTATATGCTTCTAAGATCACTAAATTCAAGGTAGAGTTGAAGAGTGCGTGTATCTGGGAGGATTCTTCTGTCTTTACAGTTGTCGAGCATTATCCTTGTTTATGTCCATGGCACACCTATTTACTTAGTTTCAACGGCCGTTGGTGACGATCATCGCTTGTCTCTCTCCCATTAAACACCATTTGTTTCACTATCCATCTCAGTTATTTAATCACAACTCACATTTAATTGTTTCTTTGACACTCTTTGTCAGTCGATTCAAGCAGGGAACAGAAAACTAGACAGAAAGTAACTGTAATTAATTTTAAAGTACTTGTCATTTATTCATGTAGTGGGTATCATGTGCTGCTTACTATTTAGCAGAGCTCTTGGCCCCTGTGCATTGGATAGTAGGCCTATCCATAGTGGTACTGTAATAGTTATTTTCATTATAATATATTTTATCATATATGCCATATCATTACATTTCCTGTGCATTGCAAAAAAAGTTGAATGTATGCTTCAATTTAAAAGTCTCCTAGGAAAGCCTTATGGGATGGAAGTTGGCTATAGCTGTATCGTATGTCAATCAACTTCAAATGTAGTATTGTTGATTCCATTTTCTTTTTAAATGTGCCAGTTCTTTGCAAGTATGTGCTGCTGTAGGTTATCCACTTCTGAGCTGTTTTGAGATTTTTAACTTGTCATGTATGAAGTTTATTTTTGATTTTCCTCTGTGCGTAGGTTAATAGGTTGTTTTGAAACTATGCCTTAGCCGTCATATTCAAACACATTTGGGTTTTATCAAGTTTCAAACATACTTGTTTCTTCCACATTTTTTTAGGTGTCACTTATAATTCATTGACCCACAGACTGAGATTTTACATAATATGTCCTCCTCACGAACAAGACTTTTATGTAATGAACTTTAAGTTGTTACTACAGTTAAATGTAAACTATGCGTATGTTTAGTTCGTAAGTAATTTTCGTAACTTTTAGTTGTTTCTGTTGATTATAATTATATAGAATCTGTTGCTGTGTGAGAAAATAGTTACATGGCTTAAATATCATATGTTGCAATAGTTGTGCTGGAATTGAGGTTGTGCGTGTGCGAGCGAGTGTGCTTTGTGGTAGCGTTGATAGGATTCTGAACTTCTGTTGAGTTGCATTGTAACCTTGTGCACAGTTGCTTAGCGCCACAGTTGCCATGGTTACGTGGTAGCCATTAGATGGTGGTACTATGTAACTATCTGTGAATGAGGCAGCATGGTGTCCTTCTATGAACTCATGTTTAAGGCTCTCATCCTGCATCTGTCTTTGGCTATCATGGGTTAAGATTCAGGAAAGGGTTTTGGCAGTTGACAATTCTTTATAGGTAAACAATGTCTGGTAACCCTGGCTTCTTATTTTCTGTGAACCATCACTTCCAGGACCTTGTCTTCAAAGAGTATCTACATAGTAATATGTGATTCACTGTTTCTACCAAATCAATCTGTCTTTCGAGTTTACTGGCATTATGATTTATCTGGCTGTAGTATAGTTGTATAGTTTTGAGTATTATGTGGCTGTTTTTTTCTCTGTGTTTTTTTTCTATGTGTCAGCCCATGATTCGTTTGCCTGTCTTTGCATTTTGGTTTGGTCTCGCTTTTGGCTAAATTTTAAGTGAAACCAGGAAGCACTTGGATGTCAATGATTATTGTTGCAATTTGTAGTAGGAAATTTGTTGATGCTCTATACATAAGAAACCGTTTATAATGGATTCTTCTTTTATTGTTCTATAATTCATTAAGTAAGTAAGTAAGAATATTCTTTAAAGAGATGTCTGCAAACGCACGACATGTACATTTGCAGAGAAAATTTAACAAGTACGAACAAAAACTAAAACGACGTAGCACATAATCGGCAGCCACACATACTATGCCCATCCCAATGATGTTCTACATCAAGAAATAACACAATGGTGGTTCAGAATAAGACTTGTTTTGTGAAAGCAAATTTAAAAGGAGAATGCAACATTCGTGGTCGAGGATTCGTTTAGGGAAAGCGTAAAGATTCTTCTTAGAATTGGGAAAGAACTGGGAAGATGCCGGAAAGTGATCCTAATTTACTGTTAGACTTGTGCTGCTGACACAATGGTTGTTGATTTCTGTTGGGGTCTGACGGTGATAGAAAATCGAAGCCTGTTGCTACCCTTGCATTGCGAATAGTTTATTTCAAATAAGGTTGGCAGGACGGTGCTTTGCAGCAATCGTTCCTCTTTAAGACTAGATTTAAAGGATGCATCGAAATGGCCCTTAGCTCAGACGAGTAGTTAGTATCGCAATATAACTAACTAAAGACAAAATGTAATTTACGATGACAATGCACTTTGACCTGCAGGAACAAAAGTGTGACATGTGTCACATCTGTGCGAGTCTGCTGAAAGGATTGCTGAAAACGTTGAAAGATTTGTGTGATTTATGCTGCGATCTGTCAGAAACGCATGCACGTATATATATATATATATATATATCCTCGTCTTGCATCTGTTGCATTATAAGTGTCTTCAGTGACACTTCTTCATCTTATGTGTCATCTGTGTTTAATGAGCATTTTGTGAGGGTCTCAGTGTGGTGTAGTAAGTGGCTTCATACATCCATACATAAAAACCAGCTGTGTGTGCCACAAAAATAGATATCTAGGCTTGGGGAGGGGTTTCAGATGAAAGGTAACACTCTGGTGTGAAGAGCAGATCATCATGGACGCGGAATCGATTCCCGCTAACGTCCCAAAAGTCGACTTGCTAGATGGCGTTGGTAAAATGAGTGGCAGGGCAGATGGGAGTATTGCATAGCTGCCAATACAGTTAAATGCGACTCCTCGTATAACTTGCAACCATTCATTCATACTAGGATTTGTAATCATACAGCAGTGTGTCAGTTTGAATTAATAATAAACACGAATATTATTTTTATTATCAGGCCCTATTTGCTCCATGGCTACGGTTTCTAGGATGATCAACTCTCCTCCGCTAATTTCTGTTTAAGGTCACCCATAGCGTGCTCCTTCTCCATTCTTCACGCTTCAAACTGTACTAGCACTGGAGGAGTTTCAAACGCTACACTACTGTCATGCTAGTTTCAGTTAAACGACACCGTGCGATGACAAAGATCATGAGCGTCGCCCTCCTCATTTATCAAGGTTTGGCACTGGCACTGCCAGGGTGCAAACAGTGGAGCAGTTTAGCGCCACAATGCCGAGGAAACGCTTATAGAGTGGTCAAATGACATAGCCCATAAGTTCCATAACTGACCTATTATAATCAAGATCGAGGCATTTTGGCCTCAAAGAGGGCGTGCCAATCGACACTTCTGGCTCCAGCACAGTCCGTTCAGACCGCAGGCCAACTGTTGAGGGCCTACGTACAAAAGAAGGAATAAATTGCACTGGACGTGATAAACTTATTATCAGTCTAACACGTAATAGGCGATGGCAAAAATAACGACTTATAGCAACGTCGGGTATTACACAAATAGCGTAAATGCAACATATTAAATATTCATGTTCGACAGCCAGATCGTTTCTCGCATTGACAACTATACCTTGACCCATAGAAATAATTGCACCTACCTCAGATGTCCTAACTTTAGTACACAGTTAACAATTAACGTTATAGTCGAGTAATGGGCTCTATTTATGTGCATTTATTGCACAACTGACTATATAGCGTTGATGTATGGCGAGTTGTTTACCTCGCCGAATGCGATTTGTGTCTACGTTTTGTTTGACGTGTGTAGGCGGGGTGGGTTAAAGATACACCACAGTAGGCGACGGGCATCATGGCCTACTCGGCACAGCAATGTACGCAAAGCCCAGTGCCACAATGTCGACGTTAAGAAGACGCAGCAGACGCGTAAATTCGTATTGAATTGGTCTACCAAAGGCGTACACTTTCTGTGCATATAAATTTTAAAGAAGTCCATGCATCGTGATTGGACTAAAACCCGAACGACCCAGGAACCGTTCCGCACGGCTTTGTTGGGTCGTTGTCGTTAGCTCACGATTTGACTACAATTTATCAACAGTCAGATAAGTTTGTTTCAAGAACGCTGTGCTGTATCGTCGAGGACATATATTTCGCTCATAATTTTCCGGATATTCTTTGCTTGGTTTGCGTGTGTGGTATCGGAAATGTGATAATTTCAGACGAATTTTTCACCGTCTCATCGGCAAGATTTTCAGAGTAGGTGGCGGTTTCATTTTCTCAGCGCTGTTTTCAGAAATTCCTTTGTAATGATATAAAATGTTGTGTAGAAGTCTGTCTGGTTTCATTTGGGATATTTAATGTGCACAGTGTGACTTGGTTTGGTTTAGACATCACCCGAACGGGCAACACGCCCGTTCGGATGATGTCCTCTTCCGAACTAAGTAGCTTTCCTGGGTCACTATGTCCCCTGAAGTTATAACTGCAGTTTAAAACACAGCCACTTCTTGTGGCCAAACGATATTCTTCTGCTAGAAAGCCCTTCTATAATTTATTGGGAATGGGGGAAATTGCCCTTTCAGCCAATGTTTACCTTGAGCAGCCAGTACAAGAGGTAAACATTGACTCTGCCCAATTTTATTTCTGTTCCTTCCAATTTTACGCATTTGCGCTCTTAGTCATTCATTAGCTTGCGAAACTTTGAGTAAAACTATTTGAGGAGTAGGAGCTGGATGCATTTTTGTTGCATAGGCCCATATGAGGGGCAAGACACCGCGATTTATAGGTGGCATTGTTAGTGCATGTGTGTATGTATGCGTGTTTGTATGTAAGCATACATACACGTTATACATAACATTACACAGCGAATAGGTTCTCTAAGATGTTGAATGACATTGATCATATAGACCAATGCATGGCATAGTCATGCGTGCATACCTTTATGTATATATTTGTGTATGTATGCATACTAGTGACTGAGACATTGCAGCGTGGATTATCAGTAACTGGCTGTGCCTATAAATAATCGCTGTGTATCTAGGTACTACATAGGTCATTCAGTATGTACTGTGTAAGAAAGAGTTATTGCATCCCTTGAGTCTTAATCACATGCACAATGATACCCTTGAGGTCAATGTGTTAAGAGGGCATGAAGTGTCGGCAACATCATATTCTCAGCCTCAGCATGTGAGGGTGGGTGGTGTGTGTCTGCTCCCTCGCCATCTCACATTCCCACCGACAGTGTATGGTTTGCTTACTCATTATGGCTGTGATGGCTAGAGGGCACTGATGAAATAGAAATGTCAAAACAAATTTTCTCCTCTGGCAGAGATTTGAACCCCGCACCTCCTGGTTGCTAGTCATGCATGCTAGCCGCTGGACTATTGTGCACACACCATCTAGTCTAGATGAAGAAGGGTCTAGTCGTTGGCTTAACTTACCCCAAGGCAGCTGTGATTGAGCCTTAATTAGGTTGAAGAGTTTTTATTCATAGTGCGAACACTGCAGCCTGCCAACATCATTGATCTATTTTCATGCAGTTGAATTGTTAATCAGCTAATACTGAATTTCGTGTTAATCATTTTCAATGCAAACTCCAGGTGCAGTGATGGATTGCATTAAAATGGCAACAGTTTACACTCATATTCTATTTAATTGACTATTCATCTAAATAGCAACAGATAGTAAGAGTGTGCAGTTTATTATTATTATTATTGGTAGTTTTTTTCTTGCCCATAATTGTTGTCGTTGTTGTTATTAGTTAATTAAGTTTGTAATTTGTGCAAGGCTCAGTGAATGTGAATCTGAGGCACGGACAGTCAGCTGTCATTAGAACATGCACTTGGATTTCAAAATCCCTGTCATTATTATTATTATTATTATTATTATTATTAATATCGTCATTATCATTATTATTATTATTATATATGTTTCACATTATGCTGTTATCGCCCATGATGAGCTAAGTGAGTGTTGGCAATGTCCCGAAGAGGCAGGCTGCGTTCCCACGCTGAAGAACAACTGAGATACGTTGGAACAGAAATGACGTCTCCATTGGATCGTGGGTTGCAGCACTCGTTCGACTACCCAACTCTGAGATGAACTGCTGTCCTTCACTGCTCCAAGCGCCGCCGGATTCCAAGGAGAGGGCTACGAAGTCGTGGGTGTTGGTTATGGTGGAATACTTGGCCCTTTTCGTCTTAGCTGCGCGTTCGGCTGCTTCGCCAGCTCTGATAGATGTGTCGACAAGATGTGACTTGGCGTAGGTGTCGGGCACTGTCACATCCCATGCCAGACATCGACCACGTGTCCAAGGAATGAGCGTGACACCGTCCGGTCGCTTTCCATCTTCTTTTAGCAAGCCGAGAGGTTCCTTTTGCGCTGGAATCTTCGCCCTGCCAAGAGCTCTCCAGATGACATCGTTCAACATGCTATGTCGTTGATGTTTTCCGCTGCCTCTTCTACAAATTAGTCCATGGAGCCCTTTTGCGTCGACGCTCTCTTGACATTGGTGACACATTATTATTATTATTATTATTATGATTATTATTGTTATTGTTGCTGCTGCTGCTGCTGCTAGTAATTAAGTTTGTAATTTGTGCAAGGTCTCACTGAATGGGATTCTGAGGCACGGACAGTCAGCCGCCAGGAGAATATGCACTTGGATTTCCAAATCCTAGGCTGTCAAGAAGAAACAGTGAGTTTTGAGCCGATTTTTGAAAGAAGGAAGTGAATTTGAGCTACAAAGAGAGAGTGAGAGAGAGTAGGGTGGCTGTCAATTCCATTCTTGGGAGCAGAGGCAGGGAATGCATGTGAACCCACGACTGCTTGCATTGTGTCTTAGCTATAAGACCTGTTCTTGTAATTTATATGGAGCTCTATGCAGGGAATGATGAACTGCTAGGATTTTTGTGTGCTTTATTAGTTAGAAAATTCCTTGTTTCATTTCGTTTTGTACAGTTGTAATTTATTTATAACAAAAGTTTTTTTAATCACACTTGTTTAGTACTGAAAAGTGCATAAGCTAATTTATTTGAAGTGTGATGATGACCCCAGAACAGTCCATATGAACATGTTCCATATTCACCACCAGTTGAATACCTTTCTTTCCCACTATGGTTCTTTTATCAAGATGGAAGAGCTTCAGAGGAATTGATGATATTATACTGATACTGTATTCATCTGCAGAGGAACTGTTTTCGTATGTAAATTTCTGCTGATTAAGATCAGCTGGCAGTTGGGAATGCTTTGTCTGTAGTTGGCTGCTGGAAAATTGACTGCTTCTTTTCTCTACTATCCTGCTATTCACACACTGAACCCACTGAGGTCAGTGCTTTTCGATCATGCTTTGCATTTCTGAGGGATGATGTACGGGTACTACTATATCTATCCAAAGCCATGGCTCCTTCCTATATAGTAGGGTTTTTATGCGGAGCCATAGCTCTCATAAAGTTCTCTCTTTCAATGCTGCTGTCAAAGAAAACAAAAACAAAAACAGATAAAACTGCTGGTATGAAGCTGCCAAAACACTGGTATTGTAGACCCAGCCCACACACTCCGTGGTTGGGGAGGGGACGGTATAAAGTCCATTTATTTACATACTGGGGATCTCTAAAATCATGCGGTATAAAGTCCATTTATTTACATACTGGGATCTCTAAAATCGTGTCTAAAAACTACTTCAACAACTGAGAATAACTTTGGATTTATAAGTTGCAATGGTTTTGAGATTGGGAACCGTACTTAAGTAAGTAATTATTGAGGCTTGATGTTGATCAGTTACAGACTGAAGTCTGTTTTAAGTTTTTAGCCATAACTGAAGTAAATTTAGCTTCACCATGATGCTTCTGGACAGTAAGATGGAGACATTTAAGATTTGTGTCCAAGGTTTCTTTTCAGTGAAGTGCAGAAATGTGAGGTAAATAGATACAGGTGTTTCTTTTTAACACCTTAACTAGGATTGCATTGGTTTCCCAGTCCCTTAAACTATGCCGCTGTTTGCACTCTGACAGTGCCAGTCCCAAGCCTGGATAAAGGAGGAGGGCTACGCTAATGATCTTTGTTACCACGCAGTGTCCTTAAACGGTAACTACTAATACTGCCCCTGTTTCTGTACACCCTCACTGTGAATGTGCAATGGGTTGCTGATATGCTACCTATGCTTTTGAAGAAAACAGCTTAGACTTTGATTGCCACATAGCATTGTCTGAAAATTGGTTGGTATATATGATATGATGGAACTTCCAGTCACTAGGTCCCAAGTTTATTTATTATTGAGTCGAAATTGTTGAGTGCAGGCCCTACTTGTGAGATATATTATGTGTATTTCAAGATATATATATATATATATATATATATATATATATATATATATATATATATTGTAGTGTCAATCAGAGGTGTGTTTTGTTTGGTTTTTTGGAGAGTCCAACTCGGATTTTGTATACAGCTGCAACACCTGCTTTATTAGAAGCGGTCCTGATTATTTTCACAGGGCGGTGGTTATTTAAAGTAGATCTTATGGAATCACTTAGGCTCGTCTACTGCTGGAAGGTATCTTTTCCTTGCATCACATGATCCATGCTATCTGGGAAGCATTGTGAATAGCAGCATAACAGAGGAGAGCTGCAAGGGACTGACACAAGTTCATTGATCACCAGACAGTTACAGGCAACACAGGCACTTTTGCTTTTAAGATCAGAGGAAGAACTCTAAAGGAACCCAAATGAACCTATTGTTGAAGATGACCTATTACAATATCAAATTTATAGTGTGGCCTACTTGGTTCTGACATGATTATATATTTTCCATACAAGTCAATTTCTACTTCAAACAGATTTCTTTGAACAATCTCTATGCAGGCCTGTTTCTAATTCAATAATAATAATTGATATTGATCGAGTTTTTCTGGTCTAATTATGTAGTGCATTGTTTGTTTATTATGTACATAAAACACTTATTTTAGTTTGAAAATGTTACGCTAAATTGTTAAGTTAGAACTGTTTTAACTCAACAATTGGAACTGCAAGGTTGAGTTAGAACTTTTTTGACCTAAAATGTGGTTGTATCCATGTAATTGTAGATTGTAAATGCTTTATAATCCAGTTTGAGATTTGGGTGTTGTTCTGTTTGGTTTTGTATATTTGCTGGTAACGTTCACCTGGTTGATGTACCATACCCATTATAAACATACACCTAACTTTACCTGAGAATTGCTTTGTTAGAGTTCATATTGTTTTGGTGTGACGCCTTGTGCTAAGTTTGGTCCACTTTGGTTGTACAGTGATTGTTTAACATGCATTGCCTACCAGAAGCTCCTTTGCAGTGGTCTTAGTGGGCCTTGCTTTTCTGCCATTATTTTAGCTGTGAAAAACGCTGTACTCGGACTAAGGCAAAGGAGTATAAACAACGGTTTGTATGAGCAGCAAACCCTGGCTGTTGTTAGGCACGGGTCAGCTTTCAAGTTTCCACATCCACTGTTGCACAGTTATTGTTTTTGGGCTCCATCAGTGTGGCCTAAACGCTGTCAGGAAAAAAAGAATTGGCTGCTGAAAGCGCAGAAATCACTGTGGTCTTGACAAATGCACTTCTGTCTGAATGCTGTAGAAGGCAATAGGAAATGTATGGTACTAGACATCATTGAGCAATGGCTCTGTTACGGAATGATTTGCCGTACTGGCCAGCAGGATGTGACCAGGTACCAAATTATGATTATACTTAATTATAGTACTTATGTATAGATGTACAATTTTACATCAGAGATTTGATGTAACTTGCTCAGTTATTGCACAGGACGGTACCGAGCTATAATTGCGCCCTGTGCGCAATCTGGCGCCCCCACATTTTGAAAATAGTGCATTTCATGGAATAATATGTTATTCTATCCTGACATTTGCGCCCTTCCCACATTTGCGCCACGGCCCCGCTGGCCCCTCCCTCTGGCCCCTTCCTCGGTACGGCCCTGCAAATGCTGATATGACATGGTCGAGTCATTGATCCCAAATTTAGCTCAGCTTTATCGAAAGACCTCATTACCACTCGTCTTGTTTTGAGGTCTTCATGATTTTTCTTCGGAAGATGGGGTCATGCCTTTAGTCAAGTACCCATGTCATTTATGAGCGGGTACTTGACTAACTATTTAAAAACTGACGACAAACCGTACTAAATTTCTTCTTTGTGCTTCTCCTAAAAACATTCAGAACTGAACTATAATATATAATGCTCCCAGCAACACAACATCTATTGCCTAGAGTATATTGCGGATGCAGTCTTATTCGGACACAACACTTCGAATATATAGACTTTGAAGTGTTGACTGCCAATGAATTCGCCAATTTTAGAACAGTTTGCCATAGATCGAGAAGCGAGCATTGTAAGTAAGTAATAAGTGTGTATGTATGTGTCTAATTGAACCGCCAGTAATCACATGGTGGGGAATTTTCTTATATAATAATTATTATAGTATTGCCCTTTGATGCTTGTCTTTTTGAGTGGGAACTTTTATCAATATACATGTTAGCGAATGCAAAATCGCCTACAGTGTATTTCGTGCATACGTTTACTTCTTTTAAAATTTTCTTAAAATAGTGGTGTACTTTCTACTTGTTTGCATCATTTTAAATACTTAGTTAAATATAACATGCCTTGTTTGATAGTTTCATGGTTCCATTGTACATAGTACTACTAATCTTTACTAATCTCTCTCCTTAAAGCTTGAATTAATCTCTCACAGGGCAGGGGTCAGCCACATGTATCCTTCTGTGGATCATATATAATACTATTAATAATCCTACCAAAAGTATATTGGGATTTGCATCGATCAGGTTTACCGTTTATGGGGCCTCTGGGTGCCCATTGACATGCCTAGTTTTAATGAGTGTCTGGTGTATATAGACAGCTATTTTTAAAGTGCCTTTAGGAACCTCGGGGAATGCAGTGTGATGCCAATGGTCCATTATACCATATGCAAGAAGCCCAAATAGAACAGCAATCCTGCAAACAGAGCAACTTGTTCCGACATACATGACCTGAATGCAGACGATCAGTTTTGCTTGATTCAGACTTAGATTCAAACCTAGATTCCAACTTAGATTCAAACTTAGATTCAAACAGATTCAAATTCCATACTGTTACAGTTACATCCTGTCATGCTAGCAGCAATCAGTGATTATCTGCCGCATGTTTGTAATGTATGTTACTTGGAGCACCTTTTGCATTGAATGTTTGAATGGTTTTGATTTGACAATGGACATGGCAGTATGATGAAGATGATTGGTCCTTTGGTTTGGCATATCATCTGAGGGTTTCAAGGTGTAATCCTTAAGTTGGTAGTACTTAGTACTGGTCAGAGTTAGTGGCTAAGTCATGGGATGGTAGGTGTTCATGGAAAACAATGGGATGAGGAAGACTTACTGTATGACTTACTGTACAGGAATAGAGTTATAGATGTTCGAGATCATGGCTTGAACAAAGACTAAATGATAATAATTATGTTAATTAACAGTTATTAGGGTTCAGATTGGCCTTGTGAGATTGAGTAGTAACCGTTTCCGGGCTGTAGGCTGTTTTTCTGACCACTACAAGCATTGTTAAAATTAAGATTAGTTGAGCCAGACAGACAGACAGACAGACAGACAGACAGACAGACAGACAGAGCAAGACACATATATCGCCTATTATGAGAACATTAACACTCTTACAGGATGCAACTTCTGAGTCAATTTGTTACCTGTTCTCTGTACCACTATGTGTTTACATCATGTTAGCCTAGCATTTTATGTGATGAGAGTGTGGAAGTTCCCCAGAATTAATTGTTAGGATATCTGTTAGAAATTCATCTTGTCCAGAGTAAACAACACACAAACCTACTGGCCTATTTGAAGTTCATTTATGTGAGATGAGTTTTTCAAGTGGAAATCATATTAAAAGGATATATTTTATCATAGCATTTACTATGAGACCAATTTCATCATGTGGAAACCATATTAGAATTATATATTATATATGCTAAAACATATAATGTGAGACCAGTTATCTCAAGTGAAAATCATCTGTAATTCTAGATTAAATGCCATAGATACTTATAAGATACTTATAATATGAGATCAATTGGCAAGCATTGACATATTGTTCAATTTGAGACGAGTTTGAAACAACAGTTTTGATAAACTTCATTTTCATTATTAGAAAGACCACATGCCTATGAATGTTATCATTAGTTTCAATTTGAGACAATTGGTCTTATGCTCTTGTAAATGCCATTTTCAAGTTGAGAAGAATTGCCTCATGTAAACATCGTTTTCAAGTTGAGAACTTGAGATGAATTGCCTCATGTAAACATCATTTTCAATTTGAGATAAAATTATTGGTGTCATGCTTTTATCAATTTCATTTCAATTTGAGATGAACTGCCTCATGTAAACATCATTTTCAATTTGTGACAATTGGTGTCATGCTTTTGTCAATGTCATTTTCAATTTTAGATGAATTGCCTCGTGTAAACAGCATTTTCAATTTTGGATGAGTTGTCTCATGTAAACACCATTCTCAGTTTTAGACAAATTGCCTCATGTAAACACCATGTTCAATTTTAGACGAATTGCCTTATGTAAAATTGTAAACACCATTTTCAATTTTGAACTGAATTCATGACAGTGAGAATGACAGGCAATTGGTCTCAAATTGAAACTGATGTTTACACGAGCCATGTTAACATCAGTTTAAATTTGAGACCAATAATTGCCTCTAGTGGGCATAATTTTCCCTGCCATACCAAAGGCCTCATGTCAGCATCATTTTAGCCATCTGACCAATTGCCTCGTGCAGTGCTAGTTTTTCGGTATGAGACCAGTTGCCTCACGTGAGCATCATATTTTGTTATTGATTGTTGCAGCATGCTTTTGGCATATCTGCTGGCATATGAGTGCCAGTTATTGATTCACCAGTAGGCTTACTATCTGCTATTTCCAGCATTATTGACAGAGGATAGACTCGGAATGATTGCTGTGGGAATGAATTCTCCAGGATGGTCGAATGAATTAAGTTACCTAATGGCAATTGTTGCTACAAGCATATGATGAATGATTTCCCTCAATAAGTGACAACTGTTGCCTTACAACAATTAATTACCGTACGAAAAAGCAACACTGAAAATTGTGACCCTTACCACACCACTGTTACTCTAGTGTAAACTCACATTGTCTTGACTTTTTTGATGAAATTTTAAATTGGGTGTCCGAAGGTTCGATAGCCCGAAGGTTCGATAGTCCGGAAGATTGGTGTAAGCTCAAGAGTGCCTAGGGTTCGTTAGTCCGAAGGTTGGATAATCCGAAGAAAACTCGTACTAGAAATTTTTGTTTCGGATTATCGAACCCTTGGACTATCGAGACTTCGGACTATTGAACCTTCGGACTATCGAACCTTCGGACTATCGATACAGAACCATAAATTATACTTTAGGCAGTGCATTTTGATGAAACAGTGAATGTAAGTAGTCAACTGGCGTCACATTCTAGAGCAGACTGCGTAACAAATGACGTTGACACTATGACAGACATTTCTCTTCTTTCATTAGATTAAATTATGCATGCATGATGCGTGTACTCTGTAGCTGCAGTATACACTGTCAGACTATCTTATTGAGACTCTGAGACAGGGAACACACAGACATACAGACAAATACCTAAATGATTTTCGGCTGGGTTCTATGTCTGAATGTTTTCCCTTTCCTGCTTCGAACATTACTACCTCAGGTGTGATCCAATGGGATCTTCACACTCGGCACCTGTTAGTTCTCTGAGAGGTTTGCTGTCACAGAGCCAGTCATTAGCAATATAACTGTGGCAGATTATCAGCTGCGGTTGTGTTATTTGTTTATCATCTGGAACGTTCCATAAGCCTTTGGGTACCCGGCATGTGGTGGTGTACTGGTGTGGTGCAGGCCATCACCGGCAGAGACCTCAACTACCTGAGAGGCCCAGAGTTATGTTGGAGGCACAGTTTGAACCTACTGGGTGTTCAAAGATGGGTCAAAGGAGACTTAACTCCAGCTGAAAAGATGGACATATAGGAAGATACGGAAACTGAGACATGCTGGTATGTAGACTGACACAGGGATACAGATGGGCAATGTCCGGAAACAGTGACAGAGGCAGTCCAACTCAGAAAGTTTGACACACCTTGCTACAGTGGGAGAGAAAGTTGGACACACTGGTTAACAAATGAAGGGTGATAGAGATGGTGTCAAAGCAACAGACAGGCAAGTATGTGGACTGCTAACCAGCAGAACAGCGTGTGGGCTGGCAACTGAACAAGTAAACAGAGACAGACAGTGAGACAGACTGAGGAGACAGACAGACAGTCAGCCAACCAGGATATAAGTAGATGAAGAGACAGGATGCCATGCAGGCAAGGCAGCAGAGAGACTGACTTTGAAATTAAGTTAATCTTTTTATGTAGCATCTGTCTGTTGTAAAATGACCTCAGAGAGATAAAAATAGACTTAGCTGTGGGTCCTTGGCGTTCGTCTTCCATGTCGCCTTCGGCCTCGGGACGTCATTTTTCTCTCTGACTAACCTTTAAGTGATAGATGATTTTTGCAACAATCGAGACCTATGGGTTGGTGAGTGTGAGTTCCATAGGGGTGCTAGAGATAAGATAGATGCGCGACCAATCAGAATCTGCCAGTGAGTTCTGGATTATCACTGTATGTAACATTTTCAGCAGTTAAGGTCTAACGAGAGTGGTGTAATTGGGCCAATCCTTGGTTTGTCAAGGTCTCCAGGAACATCAGTCAATAGGGGTGCATTTGACGTTGGCCCTTAAGTGTGAAGTTATATTGGAATGTTTTGATAAAAGGTATTTTAAGACTTGGTTACACCCCCCCCCCCCTATGCCAACGGAGAGTGGTGGAATATATACTATCAAATATATACACAGATTATTGAGTGTATTCAGTATCTTAACTATAAAGTGGAAAATTTTTATTTGTCCACCAGCAAAGGGTCGTCAACGGAATGCTCTGAAAACTTTTGCAAAACGTTCTTATGCGAATTTATAGGTCAACATGACATTTTCAACATGCGATTTACATAACATTCTGACATTAAATTTTTATTTTATTTTCTTAATTCGGTGACATTCAATATAATAACAAACGCCTTTTCTGTTCGCATAATTCCTGAAGGTTTTGCAAATTTTGATATGCAAATCAGAATACTAGAACATTCAAAATGATGCTGTGCTGAAATATAAACTTTATATATATATATATATATATATATATATATTTATATATGTATGACACTCTGTGATAGGAGCAGTTTAGCTATGAACATGCCCACAGCCCACAGGACCTCGGAATTTTACTTAATTCATTCCTATATCAATTCATTCACCCGTCCATCATTCATTCATCCTTATGTATTCATCCATATGTCAGTCCATCCATGCATACCTCTATCCAGAAATTAATTCATTTGTCATTTCATAATTCTTTCATAGCCTCTTCAGTAATATTTTCTACTAGGTTTAGTATTAATTATGTGTTGTCTGAATTGTATGGTTAATAGTAATTTTAGGGTTAGGAAAATAACCACAGCATAGATAGTTATTGCCTTGGAGTGAAACACAAACCTTTGGAGGAATTCATCACACAGTATGCGCAGGTTTGATCCATTGGCACATTTAATGACGCCCTCTGACATTGTATCAAGGATTAATCATGGTAACACTAACCATTAATAGTATTAGAAATAGGACCTGATAGTTAGCCAAAGGTGTCTATGCCTAGTCATCCAATTACAGTGAAACCAAATTTATCTAGCTATCAACATTTGTAGGCCTATATGGCTCTCTTTCTTGCAGTGCAAATGGTTATCGATTTCTGTCTGTCTATCTGTCTGTCTATCTGTCTGTTTATCTGTCTGTCTGTATGTCTCTCTTTCTCTCTGACTGATTCAACCAAATTGAGTGCACAGTGCCAGCATCTTATCACTTCTGCAGATAACATTTGCTTTTTTCCTATTCATTTAAGTACCATTGAGTTTGTAACTTCGACACTGATTTCAAGCAGTGTTACAATGGTAATTGTACTTCAAAGTAATTTATAATAATTGATAAGTACCTGAATGTACATTGGTATCTTTGATAACATCCATCATCATGACATGAATTCTGATATTAAGGTGTCATAGTATGACGTGCATCACTATGACATGAATACTAGAACAATAGGTTCATAGCATCTATCATAATGATATGCATTCTGATATAATACGCATAAAAACGTCATGAGTTCTGATATTATGAAGTTGCAATATGAATCTTTATGATATTTATTCTGATATAATGAACCCTGATTTTAATAATTCAAACTGATGAATACCCAGTAGGAGTACAGAATATAGCAAGTGATAACAGATTTAACAGGAGTCACATTTAACTGTATGACAGCCTGCAAGTGGCACATCTGTCCTATTGCTCAACCTACCACCTCCTCCAACTAGGTGACCTAGCTGAGTTCAACCATCTCCCTCCTCAGTGTGAACTTCCTTAAAGATGTGTTGTTGGTCACAGTGTGTGAACTTCTTTATTGACATGAGTATGTATTGTTAGTGACCAAGGAACTTCCTGAAAGACTTATAATAGACTGGAGCCCTAGCCTATAATTTAGGTGCTTCACTAGTGTTTCATCGAAAAACAGTTTAATCAATTACCTTTGGGAATACCTATGACTCATTAGAGACTTGATCAACATCTCCGAACTGGGGTAACGGATAGGACGTTTTGTAAGGGCTTTGATTTCCAACTGAGCACTTGCCACGGATACCTTTTTACAGCCCAATTGATGGCCCTACATTGTAAGAACTTCTCTCTCTGTCTGGGGTCTATTGTGTGTATTTATATGGTATGTATATGCATATCAGGTAAATAATGCGTAGATGTGCATACCCGATGCTATAGTATACAAGGTAATAGTATACAAGAATATACAGCAGTGGTAGAAAGTGTATACCTACAGGCAGCAACTGATCTAACATGTGGAAGAGATATATCAAAAGTCATCAAGTGCCGTAAAAGCAGATGCAAGATCACAGAATACTCTGAAGTGAAAATTTGACTACAGACAACAAGACAAGGATTCATCATATTATCTCCATGTATCTATTTAGCCTGGTATTAGAGGCAGTAATGAAACTCAACCTTAGAAACAACAGTGCGGAAGGAATCTATTAAATGAAGGGATGGTGAACAATTACCCACACTTGCTCAAGGACATTGGATTCTGTTCTATATGCCCACCAGAACTACAGTATATTGACATAGATTGATAAAACGTGTAGAAAATTGGGACTAACCATCTACACAGAGAAAACCAAAGCAATGGTAAGTGAAAGACCAAAGAGACTCCAATTTTGTAATGGATAACTCACTGGGAAGCAAAGCTGCTACCTGCATATCCCCGTAACGTTGGCTAATAGTCCTTCTTTTGCTAGGTGTTGTTGGTTAAATTAGATGTGTAATGTAATGGGCACCTAGCATGGTGACCCGTTACCCTATTATATGCCTAATTTAACCAACACCGTTGCCTAGTGAAAGAAGAACTAGTCAGCCTTACAAGGATGAGTCAGGTTTAGAACTCGTTTTCTGAGATCTGCACCCCAGTTTGTTATCCATTACTTTACTGCCCCCCCACCCACCCCCTATTGATCATGACGTCTGTCCTTAAAATCCTAAAAGAGAATCGCACTTTGCTTTTATGCTTGGTGGTTACATTAGTGTGGTGATGAAGAATTCGTTTTATTGTTCTGTAATAACATACCAGATGTCAGACTGCATCTGCATCATGGCTTACAGAAAAGATACTTTTATTATATTATAGAAGATGTAATAATTTAGCCTGAGAGATTTTTTTGGAGTGGTTGCAATTTTTTTCAGCCTGTTTTTTAGGACAATTTATATGGTTGTCAGCAATTGACCTTTTAGCCTTGTGTCAGAGGTTGTAGTCTTGGCATAGTTCTCAAGTGGACAGTTCACTCAGAGGCCGTGTAGCCCAGAAGAGAAACTCTTCTTGCTTTGTCGGTTTATCAGAAAAAGCTTTCAGCTGCGTGGCCTTGCTTTGAAGACGACTAGGAGGAAGATTGCTTCAAGGCATGCCATGAATTAGTCATTGCCTCTGCCTTGCCTCAGTTTCCTTTGTTTCGACTGGCCTTGCATTGCCTTGACTGCCCTTGCATTGCCTTAACTGGCCTTGCATTGCCTTGACTGCCCTTGCAATGTCTTGACTCCCATAGCATCACGTTGACTGCCCTGCATTGCTTTAACTGGCTTTGTATTGCCTTGACTTGCCTTGCATTGCCTTGACTAGCCTGCATTGTTTTTGACTGACCTTGCATGGCATTGACTGGCCTTGCATTGCATTGACGGGCCTTGCATTGCAATGTGTGGGTAGGTATATATTTGGGCACGTATATGTGTGGGTATTCGTGTATGTGTGTGGGTAGGTATATGGGTAGATGTGTGTGGAACCTTGTGGGTATATGTTTGGGTAGTTGAATATTTGGGAGGTTTGTATTGGGGTAGGAATATGTTTTGTTAGGTATATGCATGGGTATACCTATGTGTGTGGGTAATTATGTGTGAGCCTGTGAGGGTAGGTGCATGTGGTTGTTTGCTTATCCCATTCAACTGTCTGCGTAGAGCCTATACATATATGTGTGCCATGTGGCAAACGAAACTACTGTTTCTTTTAGCCCCCAAAAAGAAACTTTCTGTACCACTAATTAGTTAAGTGGTCGTTATTTGCATCCGATAGGAAAACGTTTACAGCACAGTTCGTCATAGGTACAGCCAGGGATTTACTGAGTGGGCGGTGGGTGCAACAGTTAGAATTTCCTTTTGTGCTGAGAGATTGCTGCTGTTGGGTCTGCACTTTAGCCTAAGGATTATCTAATAGCCTAGCAAAGTGCCTTTTGAAGACTAGCAATAAGCCCCATGGTTTGTAATTAGGGGACCATTATCTTGTAGCTTTATCATACTGGGTGTGGGATGAATGTGCCATGCGGGATGGATATAACAGACATAAAAATCTACAAGACAGGTCTCTGTTTGGTGGTAAGATTTGTACACACATGTTTCGATGCTGAGTTTGGGGTTTGATTCCTTACATGTTTCAGACTTTATAAATCAGTTATTAGTTTCTGTCGTAGAGGGAGTTTGCCTGACTGTTGTAATGTTTCTGCTTGACACTCCGAAACAATGAGAGTGTTGTAAAAGTGACTTTAAAACTTGTTATCCTGGTCAAATATTGAGAAATCTTGTTGTTCTATTGCAAACTTAATTAAAAGTAAGAAAGTGTATTTGGTTCAAAACATTTCTGAAGACAGGTTTTGATGGACGCCTGTGATGAGCATATTCTATATCTTTTGACTTTACCTTTACACTGCCTTACTTTTCATGCTTTTGAAGTCTTGAGAGATGCCTGAAAGTTGCTATACATACATGGGCCTACAATCCCTACACACATACATGGCCTAACTAATCTTTCCATACCTTGTCTAAGCTCTAAGCTCACTTTAATATTATTACTTACTGTAATAGCTTTCCTTAACATTACCATGCATTGACTTTGCTTTGCTTATTTTTTTCCCCAGGTGAGCATATTCTGGCTACACTGACATTCTGAGGATTGGCAATATGTGGGATTACCTGTTTGAAAACTGCTCCACATGATGACCTTGTTCCACTGGGAGAAGCTGAGTCCAACGGAGTTCCACCAGCTCCAGGAGTACATGACATGTAAGTCATGGGACTACATAATATGACGACATACAGTGTGACTTGAACAGTAACTGACCACACACACGTATATTTGTTGTTTTGCTTGATTTGTATTGTATCCGATACAGTGTTGCTTTGCTTTGTAACTTTCATACAATTCTCATGTCACTCAATGCTAAAAGTTTGCAGCTCTGGGTGGAATAGCCTTTGCAAGAATTCTGGTGATGATATTATTGTCTGGTAGTCTTTTCACTTCTGCCCTCTTGAAGCCTCTTCCTTAAGACCTGAGTCTTGATTCTTGGGGTTGTTCCTCTGGATGAGGGCATCTCAGTGTTTACTACTACTGGAGGCACTACATAAGTATCCAAGTACAACAGAGTAGGATATATTGCAGGAAAACTGACAAGACGAGGGGAAGTTTCTTTACTTTGGTTAATAGTTTCTGTTTCTACCCGTATTCTTAAGACTTTTCTTTTCCCGCACGGTTTTTCACATGAGAGTACCTCTGATTAGGTTGTACTGGGACCGGCGCTATAGAAATATGTAAATACAATATAATGTTTGGACTTTTTTTTATTAATGTATATTGGTTGTGGTTCATCTTTTATGGGTGGTTTATGAATGTAGATTATTTCAGTCTCTTGCTAGAAACATGGAACATAGTAGGTTAAGATGGGGATGCATTTAAAGTTGGCAGAATGGATTATACTGCAGCTTGGTTTCAAGTGACAAGATGGAAACGTGTATAAGTAGATTTACACAATATAGGAATCTATTTAGTAATGACAATGGCAACACCGTTGACTATGAATTCAGTGATCTAAACATGATTTGAAACTCTGCAGGGATTGTAGGACGTCACATAATCTTGAATATTTGATTCATGGAATTCTGTATAGTGTTTATTTAATGTGTCATTACTTTCCGCGTGGTCGTTAGTATCTAAACATTTATTAACACACTTTTTCCATATGATGTAGCTAATACATGGAGCTCTATATATGTAGATCTCTATAGCAATTTACACAATTGAACCCCAGCTGTTGCCTTCTGAGCATTCATTGCCATCGACTGTAAACTATGATTAATATTTTGTTTATTGAGGATAAAGTGCTTTTCAAAGCATGCAGATGAGACTGACGTATTAATCATGATATCTCCTCTAATATTCGGCAATACAGTCATAACAGAGCAATTTGATATTGAGCAGCCTAATGTGGTGTGTTCATTGGTGGCATAACAAGATGATAATCAACAACTAGCCAATCAACAACCAATAAAAACAACTCTTTTGCTTAATCAAGAGCCTAATTCATCGCAATATTTAGGTGAATTTATCAGGTGATTACTCAAAGGTTTCATACTCATTTTGACTTTGATGTGTGGTTGTCTTCCTTGGCTGTATATTATGTGATTATGATGAAACTGTTGCGTCGAGTTGTTTGGTTGCACATCTCTGTTGCTTGACTGTTGCCTATTTGTCAAGTGAACCCAGATTGTTATGCTGTTATGATCACAGCATGATTGAGTAGTAACCAAGAAGAGGTGCTATATAAATATTTGTTATGAATCTTTCTAAAATGAGTTGCATTCATCGGGTTATTACATGTGGGAAGCTGAATTAGAGTTTCAGTCTACTGATTGAAGTCTGCAATTCTGTGTCAATCCTTGTAACTCCACAATACTCTTGAGATTCTTGAACATCTCTTCCTTGCATGGATTAAGAAACACATTACTAGTTCATCTCCTCCTGACTGCTGTGCTTATTTCGAACCTGCATAACACGTATTTGTAAATCTTATTTCTATTCCATTGAAACAATGTCACGACTCACAACATTAGGCCAGGCCTTACGTCCCGAAAACATGTCCCAAGCCATGCTCGGATGTATTTGTTGTCTGCTCTAGCTTTGACTATGCCAACAGAGTTCCTCCATGACTTCAACATCTCAGGGCCAGCACCTTTACCCGAAGGCGCCATCGACCCCATGGGGTCTGGCGCCAGCACCATCTCTCGGGTTGCGTACGACTCACTCCAGATGACGAACCTCTGGAGTGACTTGCTCCGTTCATGGCTGCAGTATTCATCTAAATCACCTGTCATCTTAATGTCACCCTTTTTGCTTGTGTTCATCTTGCATTTCGGCCTGTTAGTGTTAATTTCCGTTCCTCATTATTGTCCACCTGCATGTGGATTCAATATGAATTAACACTTTCTTTTTTAAATTTATATATCTCTAAACTTTTATATAAATTGTATGTTTTTATGTTTTCTCTTGTACCCGTAGTCTGTTTGCAGACGGTATTAAAGAATATGCTACTTCCTTACTTAGTTCTCTCAGATCTTGAACTCAACATGGCCGCTCTGCAAGCAGCTCTAGGTATAAACTTATTCACTCTCTTCTCTGTCAGCTGCACTGGCTTCCTGTAGAATTTAGGAGTAGAATTCAGAATGAGATTTCAACTGCCTGACCTGTTAAATCCTTGCCGTAAGTACTCCTTTGTACCTTGAATGCCTAACATCTCCTTACTTCCCCTTTCAACAGCCTGCTGGCTTCTGGTATAGGTGTTTTTGGCTGAGTCATGATGCAGAACCGTCATGGGTTGTGATGCATTTCTTGATGCTGCCCCAAGGAATGGAACCTAATAACCGTGTTTCTTCAATTTTTTTGTTCATTCAGGAAGCGCCTCAGAACCCGTTTTTTTTCTCAGGAATCAAAACATTTTTGGGTCTAAACGGGTCATGAACTCACATTTCTGTGTGAGCTCGAATGTTAAACAGCTTTTGAAATAATAATGATAATAAAGAATCACAGAGATAATTAGTTAGTTACCCAGACACACTGCCTTCTAAATGCATGCACCATGCAAAAGTGTGATGGTTTTTCCAGTTATGGACTGATGCTAAAGGAGGCATATAATAAATTATTGTCTTACCTATCCATTCCATTGACTTATAGAAGTTAATACCTTACCTAACCTATATACCAGACCTTCACTTATCCTATACCTTAGAGCTTATGCCATGAATATGTTGGTGTCATAGGTATGTTAATACTATCCTACATAATTTCTTGCTACCTGTTTCATTTCAATATCTGATTATATGCACCAAAGGTTTGGTAATAACAAGTAACAACATATGTATGGGCTTCATAAACTGTTGTTAAGGAATGCTTTTCATTGCACCAAAGAAAGGTTAGGCAGTAGGAAAGGTTAGTCAACATATCAATCAATCAATCAATCAATCAATCAATCAACTTCTTTATTGTTCACAAATAAACATAGTGCATGATATAATCCTGGTAACAACAGAGTAATAGTGTTCAGTGAAGAATGGGAAACCCCAACACATATATATGACTTATCCACTGATAGAGTTAGTTTGATGTGTCACGTGTCTTGCTTTCTTGGTGGTATCAACAAAGACTTGGCATGACCTTGTATATGCCAAGTCTGTAGAGAATGGATTTACGATGGTGTAGAATTGTGCAATTGCTTGTTACACCTCACAAAACCGCCCATCACTAAACCTTCTTTTATGTAGATATGTAGCTACCTTCCCAACGATGGGAAGGTATCTATCTGTAGATACCTGCCCATCATTGTAACTGTCCACTCACTGGGTTTGAGTTACTGATCTAAGTCAGACAGGTCATGGGTGTACAACATCCAATCAATCAACCAACCAAGGTCAGCGTGACAACCAGCCAAAAAAGTAATTATGTACGTGCATCCTTCTGGAGCATGGTGTCAAGAATCTCAAGATCAAAGGATATATTGGCATGACCTTGTATTTATGCCATGATTTAATCTCTTTTCTTGCTTTATTTTGCTTAGTTCAACTGTCTACCTGTAGTTGTATAAAAAAAGGATCATATCTTCTGAATTTGCGTCAGTTGTTTCATTTGCCGACCCCAGGGGATGGCAGTGTGGATACTGCCTCAGGTGGATTGTTACTAGACGTGACTGCTCCTCTCTCTCGCTGCATTGCTTAACTTGGCACGACCTTGTATATGCCAAGCCTGTAGTGAATGGGATGACGATGGTCTGGTATTGTACAATTGCTTGTTACATGTCACAAACCAAAACTGCCCACTAAGCCTTATTTTATGTAGCTATGCTCTTATCTGTAGGTTGGCCATGCTTATGGCGTAAAAAGCACTGACCTTGCACGTACTTAGCTGCCTATCTCTCTATTGAACTTTTCTCTGTATTTCTTTATCCTCATTAATTTTTATATTTGAATTGGTTCGTCAATCAGTCAAGATTAATAGCATCTATCGCCTTTGGAAATCTACAGGTGGTAAGATATTCACGAATCCACAGGTGCTAAAATATTCATGAGGTGGTCTCAGCGCTGCTGAGTGCCATCACGAGGTGCTTTCTGATTCCAAACTATGCTAGTTACCTGAAGCTACTTGCAGGAGGAACATAACGACCTTGTTTCAGTCGCAAGCGATAAACATTGCATAAACTATGCATATGCGATGCACATACATGGGCAAATGTATACCTTGCATCTGACATATTAGTTGCTTGCAATTGTGGCCCTCATCATAGCTAGACAAGTAGTGTGAGCTGTAAACTGTAGCGTCTGTGCCTACCAGACAATTCTGGTGTAAGGGTTGCTCGTTGATTGCTTCAAATTCAGCCCAGATTCAAAAATGCAACTTACCTACTTAGAATATCTTGGCCAGCAAGAGCTGTGATGGAGAGAAGCAGTCCGGTTAAGTAGTTTAGGGTGAGGAAGCCATCAGTAGGAAGTGTTAATGACCTCGTTTTCTTGGTCTCAGCATACGAGAGCAGTTAGTCAGCCCTCTACATTGCTGTCTGATCTAACCACTGATGGTTTATAACCAAGTCAGTGGATTCGCTTAATAGCTGAGTTTGCTGGCAGGCTATAACGGAACATAATTCTGCCCTGGTCGGGATTGGACTCTGACCTCTGGGTTGAAAGTCCTGCTTGCTAGCCACGTGGGGGTCTTGCACTCATGGGGGTCTTGCACCGGTCTGCCTTGACTGTTCTGCAAATTGACAGGCCACGTCAAACTCTGATTGGCTGCTTTGCGTCCGTTTAGCAAAGTATGTTCAGCACACATCCAAAATGCACTCATTGACATCTCGTGATGTTCTTTCAAAGGCCTTACTTAGTTTGCACCCACAGCTGATCAAATGGGTTTTATTACGTCTGCTGCTATTTTCGTTCATGTCTGTTTTGATTTGGAAATCTCGTATTACGAAACACTGCAAGTGTTACACTGTCTTCCTCCTTCCTTGTTTTGCTTCATTATGTCCTGTTATATGCTCTGGTGTTCCTCTTACTCGGTCTGGTGATGTTTCTTGCTGTCAAGGTAATTTGAGACTGCACCCTGTCTCCTCCTAGGTGAGGATTCCAAAATTAATGTTGGTATTAATAGGATCCTTTGGCTAAGTACAAAACAAGGCAACACTTGAAAATCCGGCAACAATACACCTTCTTAAGTAACCAAGTTCCAACGTGTGCTGGTACTTTTATTTACCAACTACAGAGAAATGCCAGCCTGAGTTGGGTCTAGATGACTTCAATATCCAAAATACTTGCCATGATCAGCATTTCACAGCTTTACTCTGCTGGTCAGCATAGTATAGTCCTTCTGTAAAGTACTTTGGTACATCTCACATATGACGATCGACTGTTGTAATGGTGCTGTAGAGATTCCACATAAATATATACCTACATTGGTGCTGCCTCTACTCTCAATCCCTCAATTACTCATTCAGAGTTCAAACTTTGGCTGCTGGAACCAGCTGACTGAATTGGCAGTCTGGTACAAGTCCTATGCACTGCAGTACATATCAACATTGGCCATTATTTAAGAGAATATGCAGGATGTCCTGCATTGACTCCCTCTCCTGCTGTGGATTGCCTGCAGGATTTGTGCAGTGGTTTTGGGTTGCATTGAGGAACTGACTCTCCATATCTGAGTGTAGAAAATCAGTCTCTTGAACTTGCCTTGGGAGATGTCCATGGCAACAAGATGTTAGCAACCTCATTTTCCTAGTCTTGGTATACGAGGGCGAATGGGGAGCCATCTTCCTCGCTGCTTGATCTGCCCACAGACAGGGTATGATCAGTATAATATTGATAGGTGCGCCGCTTGTTGGCTGCACGAGTTCTTGTTTAGCACCCTTGTAGCTGCATGGCTGCGTTACGGCGCTCTAGAAATTGTCCGTTTTATAATAATATGTAGCAGCTGAGGTTGTTGGTGGAGAGAGCAGGTGGAGCAACACAATTCTCTGACCACTGATCTCTGGATGGACAGTCCAGGTCCACCAGACCTCATGTGTCTGCTTCAGTACCAGCCATCAATAATGTCTGAGCTTTGTGGCCATTGCATTCTCTGATGTCTGTATTCTTTGAAATTGGGGAATAATGAGCTCTTTGTTGCTTGGACCATTGTTTCCGGATTCAGCTCCTTATATCCGAGACACTTGGAAAGGAGTGCACCCGGCACTCAACTTATCAGTGGCCGGTCCAAAGTTCTGATGTTCTGGCATTTGTTCCCTTGTTTCTGCTGGGTTCCATTTGGTCATGACCTCATTCGATAGAGGGTGGGAGTGGGTTGGAGTATTGTGGAAGGTTTGTAGCAGCCCAGTGCATCCTCCTCCTCCTCTGTCTCCTCCTTTTCTTCTTCTTCTTCCTCCTCCTCCTCCTCCTGGGGTACTATTCTGCTGTCTGATTGATAATAGGTTTGTTTAAAAATAGCCCAAAAGAGCTTAGGTCCTTAGGTTGGAGGTTCTCCAATTTTTATGCCTGCCTCGCTGTGTGTTCATCTCGCCTGCCTGTGTTTAGTCGTCTGAGTATGATTGTGTTGTGTTGGACTGTATTTGTTGGATTTTCTGTTCTCCTTTAGTTCAATTCTCTTTAACAGACAGATTGTAAAGAATCGTCCGAGAAGTTGTTGGCCACATAAAATATCACTCTTGTCATTACATTTACTATTCCAGTCAGACAGATAGACAAACATATATACATACATAGTTCTTCATGCATACGTATACACACAGACAAAGACTGTGTATCTGTCTGACTGGGTATCTGTCTATCTCCATTATCTGATAAACGCAGCGACTTTTGATGATATCTAACAACTACAAATAGGGGTTTTGGTACTGAAGTACTATTTAATACGGTTGTCCTTCGTTCTAATGCCACCGTGGCACTGACCGTGGCACTGACCGTGGCACTGACCGTGGCACTGACCGTGGCACTGACCGTGGCACTGACCGTGGCACTGACCGTGGCACTGACCGTGGCACTGACCGTGGCACTGACCGTGGCATTTCCCTGGGACTGTTTTGTTCTTATTTGATTGATTTGATGTTGCTGTGCACAGACGAATGTTGCTTTGATCATTCCCAGATAGCCTGCAATTCATGCCATCCCAAGGACCCACTGTCACTTGCTGTTGACATTTTTCGTCCTATGTATTTGTATATGCAGCGTGTGTATGTGTGTGTGTATGTGTGTGAGTGTATGTACGTACATACATGTACATACGTGTATGTATGTATGTATGTATGCGTGTATGTAGATGTGTGTGTGTATGTACGTGTATGTCTATATGTCTATATGTATGTATGTATGTAGGTACGTACGTTTGTATGACTGTAATATGTACTGTGTCCAAAAACATAAGGATTGTTTTGTTATTATGTCTGTGTATCCATGTCTGTCTGCATGTCTGTCTGACTGAGTATCTGTCTGTCTGTGTCGTTGTCTGTCTGTATATCTGTCTGTCTGTCTCCATTATCTGTTTATTTTCAGATGACCTAGTGACCTCCCAGTAATTAACCTCATCTTGTGGCTTGATTTTGTTGTAGCAGCTTTTGTTGCTTTGTGACTCAACGATGCCATTGTAGAAGTTGCTGCAACTTATTATTATTATTCTTATTATTATTATTATTATGTGCCTCAGATTCACACTGATGCGCCACCTTCCCGAGATAAAAGGTGCTGTCCTCACTTAAGAATTTAACTATTATTGCAATCATATTTGTTTATATGTTGCACTGAAATTGTGCTCAGGGTTGGTCATGCATGGTCAAGCCTTCCTTGGGTTGCAGATTGGACACAGTAGATCGAGTAGACCACCATGTTATACATTTTTAGAGACTACCATGCTATACATTTTTAGAGATTACCATGCTATACATTTTTAGAGACTACCATGCTATACATTTTTAGAGATTACCATGCTATACATTTTTAGAGACCACCATGCTAGACATTTTGAGAGACCACCATGCTATACATTTTTAGAGATTACCATGCTATACATTTTTAGAGACTACCATGCTATACATTTTTAGAGACTACCATGCTATATACATTTTTAGAGATTACCATGCTATACATTTTTAGAGACCACCATGCTAGACATTTTTAGAGACCACCATGCTATACATTTTTAGAGACCACCATGCTATACATTTTTAGAGACCACCATGCTAGACATTTTTAAGGACCACCCTGCTATACATTTTTAAGGACCACTGTGCTAAGACCTAATATGTAGTAGACCTCCACCATGTAGTAGATTCCATGCTATACAGTGTCGAGAGAGCTCACAATCACACATAGGCACCAATTGCTGCAAAATAGCTCTCATCAGAAGCTGAAAATGATGATGGTAATGAGAGTTGCCTTTACTGTAATTGGTGCCAGCTTTGTGATTTGGCTCATATTTTATTTTGCGATTTGGACAATTTCTATTTGGTTTCACTCATCTCATGTAATCTGGCTCATTTTTGTGTGACTTGCATCTGTGTGGTTTGTCTCGGTTCCTTGTTTCACTGGGGATGTGTAGATTATACTAAAGCTCTGTGGTGGGCTCATGTTCCACAGAAGTCATGAGTTTAAACACAAACTCTGTTATCCTTAATTTCAATCAATCAATCAATAATATCGAACTCTGTTATCCTTAATATCAATCAATCAATAATGTCAAACTCTGTTATCCTTAATATCAGTCAATCAATAATGTCAAACTCTGTTATCCTTAATATCAATCAATCAATCAATAATGTCAATCTTGCCTCTGTTTGTCAACAACAATCAAAAACTAATATTTTCTGAGTTTGTGCCTGTACAGTACAATAATACAACTGTAATTTGATAATGCCTCCTTACAGAAAGTTCCGAAGTGCACTGGACTGACGTGGAGTGCCTGGACTAACATGGAGAGGAGCACTGGACATAACAAATGACCAAGGGCAACAAAGAACGTTTATTCGTGCCCATCGCCGCCTACTGGCTGGGGTCATGAACTGATGATGATGATGATGACGATTTTCAAAACTGGCTCTGCACTGTATGTTGGGAGCTTCCTAGAAGGGATGCTGTATAAATGGGTTTACGTATTGCCCACACCTGTTCCTCTTTTTTACCGCAGTACTGTTAGTTTCCCCTTTTCAGCATGTGCACTGTAGTTTTTCTTTTCTCTCATAAATCGGCTCTAAAGCTAACAATAGCGTTATACGAACTCGTGGTTGATTTATACCAATTTGTGTGATTGCCGTGATTCACTATTTGCTGGTGGCATTTGCTTTTGCCTCGTGTTGCTCCGACCACCCACGCACTCGCTCGCTCGCTCAACTGGTTGGTGGCTAAATGGCATGGCTCAAGCTGAGTTTATATACATGTTGTAAAAACTGATGAGCTGTGGTAAAAAACCGTGCAACCCATTCTGGAGTTGAATGTCGAATTCTAGCACTCTTGCTGATTCGCTGCGTGACTATAATAATGATATTATTTGTAGAACAGTAATACTATATGGTGCACAGCTCTTCTGTAGCTCTTGTCAAAAAGACAATTGTTGAAGGGTTGAAAGACCCACTGGTGCATGAAAGAGATGTAACTCTTATCTGTAAAAGTGCTGCAGATGGTTTTATTGTCATCTGTTTTATCGGTGATGACTTTCAACACTGTATTCCTGATGAACCACCTGACTGACTTCTATCATCATCGTCATCATCATTATCATTGTCTTTGTCATCAGCAACATCATCATCGTCATCAGCTCCTGCTGCCAGCCATTTTGTGGCGTTGGATACAAACAAATCACTTCCTTTGTTCATTATCATTTTTCAAATTCATTGTTCCCCTTTGTGTTAGCCAAAATGATGTTATGTCTTCATTTGTGTTGTCCTTTCAGCATAGTCTTCATCTTCTTTTGTTTCTATTTCATTTGAATCATCGTATATACTTAATACACATTTTGTTGAGTTAGTAGTCATTTTCTCTCTACACGTGCCCACAACTCCCAAGTCCCAAAATACGTCTACAAATACTTTTACAGGAAGATATTTTATTCATAATCATCAGTTCCTGATACGAGCCATTAGGCAGGTATGGATACGAATAAATGATCTCTATTGTCCTCCGATCAGTATTGTCCTCCGATCTCTATTGTCTTCCGATCTCTATTGTCCTCCGATCTCTATTGTCCTCCGATCGCTATTGTCCTCGCATCCCTATTGTCCTCCATCATTTGTCCAGTTCATTGGTCCCCGTAGTGTTAGTCCCAGTGATGTTATGTCCTCGCTTTTTATATCTATTTCGGGGTAGTATCAGTATGCCTTTGGTTTTTTTTCTTGCATGTAATGAACTCTGAGAACATTACATTAGGGTACATTGTGAGTTGCAAGTAGCCACTACTGTGACCAAGAGGAGGATCACTGTAGAGATGTGAGGATTCTCATGGAATGTGATCAGTCCTTCAACTGTGCTACACAATAGCCCTGATGCATTTTATTCAGCCGTTTACTGTTTTACAGAAATCCGTGCAGTGCTTCGTACAGAAAAGCCACTCTCAGGCATTGTAGCTATTCTGCGTGAACATCGAATGCTTAATTTTCATTGAACCTATCCTTTAGATAATCCGTTCTCCACAGATGCTGTGGCAAATGCACATCTTCCTTATATTGCTTCAGTTTAACTGATTAAGTCTCGTCCAGTCTTAGAACCTTTACCACATAACTGTACACTATGCAGAGGCATTAGTAGGTTGCTGCCATTGCCTAGCTGCAGATTGGTTGGAGTGCTCGCTCGACTCGCCATTTGGTCGTCTGTGCACTTCGGAGCTTTGAATGGATGGCAACATCAAACAGTTGAATGGTGTTTTTATATCTGTGTTTACTGTACTGAAACTGAAGATGTTATAAGGACAAAGTGGTGGATTCCTGATGAGCGATGGTTGTGGCAAGGTCTTACTCACAGAGAGGTAATGGTTGTGGCAAGGTCTTACTCACAGAGAGGTAATGGTTGTGGCAAGGTCTTACTCACAGAGAGGTAATGGTTGTGGCAAGGTCTTACTCACAGAGAGGTAATGGTTGTGGCAGGGTGTTACTCACAGAGAGGCAATGGTTGTGGCAGAGTGTTACTCACAGAGAGGCAATGGTTGTGGCAGGGTGTTACTCACAGGTAGGCAGTGGTTTTGAGGTGTTACAGAGAGGCATTGGTTGTAGCAATATGATACTCAGACAACTTTTGACTTTGCTGACCTTCTATGTGCATGATAAGGGATGCATAATAAGGACTAAAAGAATCGGCTAAAAGGTCAGTGTCAGCATAAATGACCTTACATAGTGTTGTTATTTTTATAGCAATCACTTAAAGGTTCTCTTTTAAGCATATATTTACATCTGACTCTGGGACAAGCAGTGTGCTACCTCTTGTCCTCTACAGACAGTGATACTGGTTTTTACACTGAGGTACATTGCCATCAACTCACTTTATGTCATTATTCCTACAAGTTTGTTGTTTGTTTACTAAGGCCTGTTAGTGTGGGAGTGTTTTTACAACAACAGCAGCGCTACAGAAGTGACGAGATGCCATAGACCTATATTAGTCATATGTAGGGCATCCTGTTCCAATGTGTGCCTGCCTGCCTGCCTGATAAGGCCGGCCACTTAAAGGCCTAGGAACCGGACCTGGAGTTCGATCATGAAGGCAGGAATGCAGCTGCGTTTCCTGAGTCAATGGGAAATGGAACTGCCACGAAGGGACTTTATGATGCCAGGCAATCCGCTAATTGCCTAGTGCTAGGGATTTCCTAATGGCAATTTGCCGGTTACATGTTATTAGTAGGAGTAGTCGTGGCAAGTAATTTCTTGTTCCCCATAGACTTTATCAGTTGGTTCCGTTGGTTCCATTGCTGACTACGTATTCCCTAAGGCAAGGAAAATGAAAGCCAGTCCAACAGCAGCCAAGTCTCCTCCTTCATAAACATTCAACACATCATTGTTATTATTAATAGTTACAAAACAAAAACGCTTTCTCGATGATTGCCGTGAGTGTGCTGACATTGCCAATGCTTGAAGACTTCTGATCAGTTTTCATTTACTTTTTCTCATGTGCAGCGGAGTTACCAACCAATAAACACCAGAAAAGCAACTTTTCTTTGAACCGTTACCCTTTGCTTTCACATACATACTGTGGATACATTCGGTTTCATTTTGCTCCTTCATGATGCCATTCAGAGCAGTAGAGTCAGTGATGTAGAGTCAGTGATGGGACCATCCCCTGGAATTTCAATCATTTTGTATTCCCCTTATTTTTCAATAGAACGCATGATGGATCTCTTTTGCCTTATGCAATATGACAACAATTATAAAATTATTGTTAATAATATGAAATAACCTCACGTGCATCAGCAGTGTTGATGCAGACGACATTATTTCATATGTCAACCACACTATTCGTCTTGTCTTAATGTTATCTGAACATCTGTAAAGCGGCTCTCATGTCAAGGCGATTCAGAAACACTTTCAATGTGACAGACTCAGCCTAACTGTTAAGCAATGAAGAGATGCAGGTAAGATTCCCTCAACAATCCCACTCTCGAATTTGGGATAAACAGAATGAAGAGAACCAGATGAACGAGCAGAGAGTGGCTTATACATTAAGTTAGTGAGATGTTTGGGTGCTAAAAACAGCGTGGCATGACGGTGGACGATTGGTTGGATCTGTAACACAGAGAGTGTACGGGTTTGATCGTCGTCGGAGACGGTTACTGTGTGTGGACCTTGAGTAAGTCTATTGTGCACTGTTTCTCTGCAATATAATTGCTTCTATGCACTACTGAACTTTGTAAGAAGGCAACATCAGTTTGCAGTTGTGTTGTATTATAAACCCTGCTGAAGATTAACTGTTGTTTTGCTAATGGTTTTGGCTTTTTTAGGCATATGAAATTCCTTTAGAATTTGGCTAATGTTCTTAGCAATCATTTGTTAATAATGTATTCTGTTGAGGTGGTTGTGTTTTATGGTGTTTTTCCAAGTACTTTTTTCATTTTTTGCAAATGGAAACTTAATGCATTTTCCAGTTAGCCATTGCAAATAACAAGTTTTCCACAGCATTCTTCTTCTTGATGTGTTTATTCTTCCATCGATCTTGAAAATCTTGAAAATGCCTTCATGCTTGCAATTTTTAAATGGCCTTTATGCAACCCATCTCTAAAAATTCTGCTTGATTCATTTGGTAGCCTAATGATGCTATATTTGTTTTCAGTTACGAAATGTATCTTTCAGTTTGTACCATGTAACATCTAAATGTGAGGTTGTTTGGAAAAAGTGTGTTGAAACACTTAGATTACTTTTGTGACCTGGCTTCTTCACAATTCAATGCTGGAGACAGAAAGTGATTCTGAGGATTTATGGAGTATTTTCAAGTAACCTATAAAAGTTATGTGTATTATGGTAGCAATAATCATGATTATGATCTTGATGTTAATTATAGTGTTATTTTAAAAGATACAGGCAGTTATCAAAACAGCCATGACGAGGCGGATCATTAAAAATTGATTGACAAAGATGAAAACGAGACAAACTGGTGACATTTGATTTGTTGCAGTCACAAGATATCGGTATTTATAACATCTGAGTTTTGCAGATTTTGACTTTGTTGATAGAGTTGTTTTCATATTCCACGTGTAATTATCAGTGAGCAACAGTTGCTTTATTGTAAATTGACTTTGCACTCTTTGTGTTCTGCTGAACTGAATAAATGGCAAGAGCTTTGATTCAGTGATGTTCAAACCGCTGCCAACAGGTGTTTTCGGGTTTCTATATCTCTATTGTCTTGCAATTCTATTCGTAATCAGCTTGGTCATAGTGATGACTGATTGCAATATTTTGGGTTCTGGTACCCAGAGTTCAGATGAAATCATCAGAATTGTTTTATTTGTAAAACCCAGATTAAAATAGGAAATTTTGAATAACTAGCATTTGAAATGATGGTAGAGATTTGGCAAAACAAACTTTTCCAGCAGTCAGTTGCAAATACTGGAAGCACATGACCTTGTAATTAATGTTTTGCACATAGGGTCTAGCTAGCAACAAGCCACTTTCTGGGCAATGCATTGGACAATAAGATAGAAGGGCATCAACAGAAGGGCCTAGTGTCTCAGAATGTGGCTTCAGGGTGTTTAAGAATTAAGCCATAGATGTTAGCCCCATACGAAGTTTCCTTGCTGAGAGCACCTCTGAATGGTTATTCTGTGTGAGGTGCTACATAATAATAATAATAATTGTAATAATAATATATTTTTAATTACAATCTGACAAACCACAGTATGATTAGAAACATGATGTGAACAAATGATGACAGGTTATTACAATACAATACAATACAACTGAAATTTGATATTGCCCTTCTTACAATCAGCTCACAAGTGCACACACGCCTCGACGGCGCAATTGCAGTTGAAATGCAGAGCAATTGTGCGTGAAAGACTTGCTCAAGGCCCTACACAGTGACTCCTCGGACGAGGGTCAAACCCGCACACTGAGCATTACAGGCCGACCGCTCTAACCATTCGGCCACCGTGCCGCACAGGTTATTACAGGAGTCGAATGTAACTGCTAATGAAAGAAGAACTAACTCAACCTTACAGGGGATACGCGTGGCTATAAACTATGTACATCATCATTTTCTTTGCCTTGGTATATGAGAGCGGGTGGCAGTCTTTTCCCTCACCATCTCTTCCCATCTTCAGCATGCAGTCACTGTGCTGAGTTGACTATGGGGTGATGCTGGAGCAGAAATCTCAAACCAGATTTCTACCCTGGTGGCAATTTGAACCCCAAGTCTCTCAATTAGTGACAGTCCAGCATACTATCCTCTACACTGTCAAGCACCCCTTCTCTAAAAGAAAGAGCTTCAGAAACAGCCTAACTAACTGTTTTCTAAATTAGAAGCTACCTGTTTGATTTCAAATTACCCCCAAAAAAGACAGAGATACGTTTGACCCAGATAACTGAATGCTGATTGGTTGCTGCTTAACTACAATGTATCACAACATATATATGGATGACTAGTGTCGCCTTTTCCCAGGCTTGAGACGGACACTGCCGGAGTAGGACAGAGACGTAGTTAGAACTGGAGATGATGCTGTTGCCCTAAAAATGTTGATATGAAATATGCACGCATGATGAATATTAGTGATGAGCATAATGAATATGAATGAACTGTGATGAATATTAATGATTGAGCATAATGAGTATGAATGAGCTGTGATGAATATTAATGATGAGACATGCGGAAGTATGGTCCGCATTGGTGATTGCGGATCAGCCAGTCTGTGTTGTCCTAGCGCAGAGGGGGTCTTTATGCAAACACTCCCATTGCGGGCAGTGTCACAGAAATTATTATTATTATTTAGGTCCGTGGAGTCAGAGGGCAGGGGAGGGTTGGATCTGCCGTATCCTGCATCACATTCTCTGTGCTCATTTCTTGCACTCATTTCCCTATCGAATATACTCTTAAGAGCCATGTTGGGCAATGGCAATGTGGCCAGAAAATCTGATGTTGTATGATAGAGCTCGGTCATTTTGACCTGCCGCCGAACTAAAATGTTTCCTTTTGATATAGACAAAATTGATTGTGCTTTGACATAAAACATAGTACAACATTCCAGTGTGTGCTTTGTCAGAGAGACGAAGAAGTAAGAAATGTTATTAGTGTGTCTGTGTTCTCTTGAAAGTCATAACATTTCAACATGAGTTTCGAACATGGTAACAATGTCTGCAGACATATAGCTTTTGTTCATGATAGATGATGTGACCCAGAGCTATTGATCGATTGAATGATTGATTGATCGGTCGGTCGATTTGTTGATTGATTACTTGATTGAATGATTTCTTCCATTTATCTATCCTTCCTTCCTTTGCTGTGTAGTGAACATGAGAGAGCTATTTAAAAAGGCCTATGTACTATTTTGAGAAGAAACACACCCACTGTGTGTTGATGGTTGAAGTGGCATATGGTGCAACTCCAGTTTCTCTTCTGCATCCGTGGTTCTTGAGGATGCATCACGTGAAATTGCCAATGGATTGACTGTTGTGTCATGTGACCAGCGAAGCTATTCTGTTACAAATATGCACTAAAACTTGAACAATTAAAGTATTTTGTGTGTAATATTCGTTTTTTTTTCCAAATCATAATGTCAAACAGCAATATGATTACATGAAATATTAGGGACACATGATGACATGTTAGTCATGGATTGATTTTATATTATAGATTGGCAACATGTTAGGTGCCAATCCATAATACTGCTGCACGATAGACGATTGGCCTCTAAGGAGTGGAAGGCTGAGTCAACATTATTATGACCTTTGTAAATGTATGAAATGTTCACATATGACACATGTTTGTATGTTGACGTTTGCTTGTACATTTGTATTGTATACATTGTACACACGTGCGTGCGTGTGTGTGTGTATGTGTGTGAAAGTGAAGGTTAGAGGTTCAAAGAAAAGTTGTTTTCTGGTGTTTATTGGTTGTATACATGTAGTGTGGCTGCATATTTTGGTTAGAGCCCAGGGGCACTGTTCAACAAATGAGCCATTGTGTTAAAAGATAGATAAGTAAAATTATAAATTAGCAAACAATTACCTGCAACCCTTACAGTAGTCCTCCTACATATCTGTCCTTTTACTGTATTGAAGAAGATGTGTTGTCAAGTGGCCTGTGTTGTCCAGGTGTTGGACAACTGTTGGACAACTGTTGTCGGTCTGCTGCTTAATAATCAAACGGAGACAGCCATTACAGGTGGTTCTGTTATTAGATTATTGTTGTGCTTGCACTTAGGCCAATTGGTCATTAATTTTAGTCCCTCTGGGGATGTATTGTTGATCAAGGTGTGTGGCAATTGACTGATTGTCTTACCTACCTACCTACCTTTACCTATCTACCTTTGCCTACCTACCTACCTTTACCTACCTACCTACCTTTGCCTACCTACCTACCTTTACCTACCTACCTACCTTTACCTACCTACCTACCTTTACCTACCTACCTACCTTTACCTACCTACCTACCTTTACCTACCTACCTAACTATACATGCTACAACAGCCTGGTGCTTTGGAATGCTGCTTTTCCTAAGGCTTAAAGCTATTTGGAGGGATTAATTCATCCACTCCTACTAAATGTGTTGTCGGTTTTGGCAATTTTTAGATGCCAACAACAAACTTAAAGATGTTTTGGCCGAGTTTACAGAGGACAGCAATTCTGGCCAACACAACAAGCAAGACGAGGTAGGCTGTTACAACGAGTGATCGTTTCGGCCTCTGTATATAAATAACATTTCATCATAATGGAAACTATATTTATCGCTTCTAAGATTTTACATCTCCTCATTTATTGCTCCAGTTATTATTTCTTTTATATAAAGTATACCTGGTTCAATATGGGCGTTTCGTGTTTTAAAATGTGGTCGCTACCAGAATATATAAAGCGGGTTAAGGGTTAACTAAACACTCATTAATGTGTGTTGAACAAATCTTCCACAGAATTACCTATGAATTGAAGCACAGTAGTATCTTAGGTTTCAGAATTACTTTCAGATTACTTTATCATTTATCATTACATTGGCATTTTTTTGAGGTTTTGAAAATGGATTATGTTTAGTGTCTTGGTACAAATACAAACATGCATTTAATCTGAAGTAAAATATTGTAAACCTGACCATAGGATAAATGGGTTATGTTAAAATGATGAAGTATGCAAACAGGTATGATGAGGTGGTTAATTAGTTTGATCACCCTTTGTTTTGTAAACTTCTGTCTTCAATGGTCATCGGAAGTGACTTGGCTGATGCTTGAAAATGACAACAGCCAAGTACAACAACCAGGTGAAAGTCCACTGGGGTTGGGTGGTTATGGGGCTCAGCAATGGGTGTTTGGTTTATGTGGGGCCAGATGTAAGGTTCCAGTGACCTCATGGTTCCTAAGAATGTGGCCTCATGGTGCCTCAGAATGTGACGTGGTGTCTCAGAGCATGGCCTCATACTGTCTCGGAATGTGGCTTCATGGTGTTTATGACCTCATGGTTCCTCAGAATGTGACCTTGTGATGCCTCTGAATATGACCTCATGGTGTCTCAGAATGTGGCCTCAGAAAGTGACCTCATGATGCTTAAGAATGTGGCCTCAACGTGCCTCAACATGTGGCCTCGTGGTACTTCCGAATGTGGCCACATGGTGCTGAACTACCGCCAAAGACCACGAAATAAGTACCTACCTCCTATTTGATTATGTGACATGGGAGTTTAATTTAGCTTAATTTAGCTTACTTTATATATGAAGGGATAAGGACACTGCTCAATATGTACATGAGGTATTGAATGGAAGCAAGGCTCTTTAGGGTTCCAGTGGGATGCTGTTGTTAGGAGCTGGCCTAATATTGAGAGTTCTCACCTTTGGTGGTCAGGTGCCCATATTCTGCATCTATTATTTAGACTTACCTATTCTGGTTGGTGATGCAGCTGTTGCTGCTGCTGCTTCTGTTGATGGTGTAGTGAAGACAGAAGAGGAGGAGGAGGAGGAGGAGGAGAGGAGGAGGAGATGGTTGACAGTAAGTGCTTGTGCGGACGCTAAACAGATTTCTAAACTAGGCAAGTGAACTGATGGCTGACAAAACAGCCTCCTGCATAATGCATTCAGCAAGACAGACTGGACTGACTTAACGGACACGTGTGTGGTTTATATGGGGTGTGGCAGAGTACGTGGGTGATTCTGTAGGTATGGGCTTTTGGTCACCTCCTCTGTGTTG
>OY365816.1:19806794-19847226 GCA_959347315.1 Bimastos eiseni
CACAATTTACAGGACTAATATTTCCATATGGGACGATATAGAGCCCACATTGGTTCTATCTGATGTCCATGATAATGCTGGCAGGAGGGACATAGGACACCAGCCTCACGAATGGTCAGGGAGACAGAGGGGGGAAGGGTAAAAGGGAGAGACGGATGACCGCAAGCATACCAGATGGTTTGTATGCAGTGGGATACTATTATTACTGTTGTTGTTTAGTTTCTTATCTTGAAGCAAATTGATCGAGTTAGTGAAGCAGAATGATCGAACATGTAAAAAAACTGTTTCTCGGTATTAAAATTCGCGACATAGATCTTACGGAGGAGGTAATTACCGACCAAATAAGGTAAATTACAAGGATTCCTTGGATCGTCCTCTATCCATGGAGGAACAGGAGACATGGATGGGGAGGTAGGATGCATGACTTCGCCATGGCAACTGTTCACATGACAACCAGCGCAAACTCTGATGATGAGTCATATTTTACACAGTTTTCATTATTAGTCATTTTTATTATGCTTATTTAACTTCACTTTTGACGATTGAAATTTCTTTTATGTTTAGCAATATTTTCCTATTTTCAAGCCATTTGGTCAGTGGTTTTAATTAGGTGGGTCATTTTCCGATATCGTGACTGTGCCCTAGCTTTGAACATTAGCAGTCAGCTATATTAAAAATACAATATATTAAATTAAAATACATTACGTGTCTAACATCCGTAAATATCGTCTGAATTTTGCCAATGATGGTAACAACTGTTGAAATGGAGTTGTAGTTATAGTATGATCAGTGGTCTTCCTTCACAGATTTGTAAATTTTCCTACAAATTGAAAACTTAAATGTTTAGTGCCAGACATGTAAATGTGCTAAATAGAAAAGAGGGAAACACAAGAAAGTGCCCAACGTAAGAACGTGCTAAACCTAAGAGGGTGCTCACATTGAGAAAGTGCTAAACATAATAATGATGATGGCTAAACATAAATAAGAGTGACTAAGGCCGAAACCATTTACTTTTACGTCTTTCTTTTCCGCCCAACAAACACTTTTTAACCCAACCCTTCAAGCTTGGGTGCTCTAATGAAAAGTTAATCCAGTCCATAAGAATGTATGACATATTTGACTACAATCAACAGTGGTCTTAAGGTATCACGATTGGTCAGTGGTCACCTATCAAAGTAGCCTACTAACTAAGGTTCAACGTCACGGTTTCATGTTACTGTGCTTGCAATCACAGCATGAAGAGTCGGCTACTTGTTTTGCATGCAATAGAAGAGTATTTATTCAAGGCCCCATGAACAGCCATTGTGGTGGCTCACTTGCCTACATGTAGTCTCCAATAGTTTGCTCATGCATTACTGTGTGGAAATCGTTTCTTTTTTATTTAAGGGATATCATTATGAGAGTTTTTGCTGGTGACTAGTTTCTTAAGCGTTTTGTTCATTTTACTTAGTTTGGGAAGACTACACTCACTTACACCACTACAGGCCTAGGGCATAAATCACACCAACCAATTGACACAACATAGTCACTTAATGAATCACTAAAATATACTCACATGTTGGCTTAACATATGATGATGACGATGATGATGACGACGACGATGATGACGATGACAACGATTATGATGGTGATGATGATGACGATGACGATTATGATAATGCTAATGCTGATCATAGTGATGACCAATATATGACAGTGATGTCACCAATGACAATAATGATGGCATTGATGATGATGTTGTTGACCATGCTAATAACAACGATGATCACAAGAATGATGATGAAGGTGGTGATAATTGGTGTTCCCTGATTCCAACTATTTTGAGACTGTCAAAATTTATGTAGCAATGTTCTGAACTGGTTGGTAAAGCTACAGAAGTTAGAACTGTCTTAGAGACATTATCATTCATCGACTTTATTAAACAATGTCTCGGTTGCTCTTAGTTAGGCTTAGGCTAACTCATATTTCTGTGAAACTAGTATTATCTTTGATTCATAATAAGATTTACAATAACATTTCTACCGCTCCCAAAAAAGTGAAGTCGCAAGAACCAGTTTGTTCACGAGTGCTTCATCAAAACGTAGTCTGTGGTGAAATCAAATCATTCCTCGATCTGTGTTAGATTTAAATATTTAGTGATTTTGATATGTTGGTAAACGGAATCTGTTGCTGATGATGCTTACGTGTGGAACGTAAGACGAGGTTCAGAGCGCAGTCCGGTGTCAAGCGCTGGTCCTAGACTCCTTGCGACAGTCTATAAGGGAAAGAAGAAGGACAAAGACTTGACGTGCAACAGGTGCAAATCGATCACGTGAGATTGTGTCTTTCACGGAAAACACTGTGCGCACTGTATTGTGAGGAAGTCACAAAGAGTCACGAATGTCAATGGAAAACTACTCATGTAGTATTTTTTGTGTTTATTATAATGTATGTCACACAACTCACTGACTTGAATTCAACTACCCTTTTCAGGTTTTTTTTAGGTTTTGTGATCTATCATTCCTTATTTATCAAGCAGTCTCTCACTATAGGTTGGTCTCCTTTTCTGATACACTTGGAAATTGGAGAAATCTTCTCAAGAAGCAGAGTCATTCATTCTCTGGAAGATCAATGTAGATGCTGTTCCATTTCTACCACGAATCACATCTCTTAGGTCCATGGGATTATTGTGGCCACTGTATCTCTCACATCTTTGTGCACCTGTCAGACCTACAGTATGACTCTCTTTCTCTCATTGGATGCATTGAATCTTGCACTCTGAGTCAGAAGTGATAAGGAGTGTATTATCTCTTCTAGTCTCTGGTCCAGTGATGTCTGCTTCCTTCTACTTTGCGTCCCTTTGTTGAATGTTAAGGTCAGGTTGCTTAACATTCGTATCCTGGATTCTGTCGCCTACTAGTATTTTACTAGTCAAGTATTTTACTCGACTAGTTCTGGAAATTGGGCTGTGACTTCAAAACTGCTCAGTTTCTGCTTTGCCCTATATCGAAATGGTGCCATGGAATTTTCCAGATGACACAATCTTAGATTGGTGTTATTTCACATTTTATAACACACATAATGGACTTGTGTATTATTAGCATACCTCTAACTATCGCAGCTGTCCATTTTAATTAACAACCAAGTACTGTTAATTGATTGTGCTAACTCACTCTATCACTATGCATTGACTATATGTCTTGACACCTCCAGTGTATGTTGAAAGAGGTTTCTTCTTTCGAAATTGATGTTTTTATTTGGGGCTTGAAAATTGAGTCTGTTTCTTCATCTTGCCATTTCTCTTCTCCTGTCTGCTTCAAAGAATGCATTTGAAGTTGGGTATAATCACCATATTGAAATCAATGGTTATTATCGGATTTCAAAAGTTCACAAATTTCACTGGATTAATTCTACGATCTTGCACATTAAAGACTGTTTGTGGTGCCATCCCTTGTGGTATTTATCTCTTTTTGTTTTGCTCTCTTTTGCTCAGAACAATTGAGTCATTGTACGAGGAACTCGTGAGCGAGGGCATCATCGTACGTCACCCGCGAATTCAAATGTGCGAGTATGCTGGCGAGTACAGTTACCTTGGTACAACGCTTCGACAAGCCAACATCGAACCTATGCCATCTCTAAGCGACGTTCGAAGGCTTGTCACAGAATATGCTATTTTACCTCTAGGTAATTTTCCACTGACTTTTTGTTTGAGTTTCGAAGTCATAAACATGCAATTACTGAAAATATTTACTGTTTGCATAGATTACTTTATGTGGTAACATATAAATTGTGTTCCATTACATTGCAGCATATATTAATCACTCATTTTCTATATGGTTACATAATTGACACACCAGAATTTCTGTTCTAATTTTCAATTTGTATCTTTGCTTCTTAGAATTGTCTCTCAACAGAACACTCTGTACATGGCTTTGATAGTTACAGTGAAGTTGGAGAAGCAATCTTTCGAGTTCTGAAATTGTCGTGCAAGCAGAACCGACCTAATTCTTTTCACTAGCATTCTACAATTGAAAAATAAATTAAAAACAAGATGATACATATAATCATTAAAAGTGCACCTTTAGAAAGTCTCAGAGGAGAAACAAAGGAAGCTATTGGGTATTTTATTTAATTAATACATATGAACTAATAAAGCTATTTTATTAAGTAAATAATGCAGAATCTACCGATGTGATTGCACTCTAAACAGGTTCACCAGCTGTGCATGAAAAAGCGCCTCTGGTGAAATCCATCTTACTAGCAGGGCCTCATGGCACCGGGAAGAAGATGCTTGTTCACTGCATCTGCACGGAGACTGGCGCAAACCTCTTCGACCTCACCGCAAAAAATATCGCTGGAAAGTACCCAGGAAGGGATGGACTCAAACTTCTCCTACATATGGTCTTGAAGGTAGAAGAATTTCTGTTTTGATAGGTAGTAATGAATTCCACAGGCAGCTACCTATCAGTTTTGCAAGTGTCGTTGTGATTAATTTGTGAAATGTAATTTATTTCTATTTGTGTTTCTTTGTAGGTTGGTAGAGTACTGCAGCCGTCAGTCATATTTGTAGGTGACTGTGAAAAAATGTTTAGAAAGAAAGTTTCCAAAACTGACGTGGTTAGTTTTCACTTTGTCCAGTGCATCATCATTATGCTGGTATTAATATCGATGAATGTCTATAACAAACATATAATAATATTATTTCTGCTGCTCAGAAATAGGAAGAATTAAATATTTAATAGGTCTAAAGATATTTATTTGATGAGTTTCAGTGAAAAGAATTATGATAATTATTTTCTCTGTGTAATTTTAATGATAGAAATTTATATTTTCAACTGTCAGTAGGCCTATTTAGTTTATTTGCATCAAACTTTGCACATCAAATATAAATTGAATTGATTTATTTAAACCAGGACTTTGAGGTATGTTCCTGATTAAACTTATTTTGTGATTTAAATTAAAAGTGCACAAGGCGCACGAAAAGATAACTATGGCTTAACTTTTAAGTGTTGCTTCACTTGCTAAATCAACAATTAATTTTAACTCAGAAGTTACCGTTTCATCACCAACTTTTCTTCATTAATTATGTTGTCATCGTGATTGATACAATTTTTATTCACAGTTTACACATTTGCTAGTAAATTCAGCCTAATTTTAGCTGACATTCTCTCACAAGTTCGTAACTTGGTTTTAGATGATTCACTTTGCTTTGTCACACTCCAAGTCACTCTGGGTCAAATGGCACATTGAAGTAGAAAGGTGTGAATGTTAATGAACTTATATCTAAACAGACATAATCTACACAGACTTATGTGTGATCACCTCCCAACCAAAGGCAGTAGGTCTAGTATTTGTGATCACTTCCCAGTATGGGTGAAGTAGCGCATTAGAATAGTAGTTTTGTTATCTTATGTATCTTCTAGTTTAAATGCCATTACAAGTCCTTAGGTTGGTACATCAGATAAAACAGATTATATCATCAAAAGGTGACCAAGAGTATAGTATACAAATTGAGGAAAAAATGCAGGAAGTTGGATCACTCTGTCTTTAATTTCTGACAGAGTGATCCAAAGCGACTGAAGAAGGAGCTGCCAAAGACCCTGAAGACGATTAAGTCTGATGACCGTCTGCTTTTGGTTGGAACATCGAGTGTTCCGTTCGAGGGGGAACTGAAGCCAATGATGAGCACATACCAGCGAGTCGTCCTCATTCCAAGGCCAGACTACGCTTCAAGACACCGTCAGTGCACTAATCTGCTCTGCATTACATATAAACCATGACCAACATTTCTTTTGTTTACACCATTGCGCAATGAGGCAATTGCATATGAACAGTAAACAACAAATGTTAACTATTAACCAATGTTTTAATTAGTACTGACAACCAATATTATTAAGCTGTCATTTATAATGCGCCTAAACAAAATGAATCTTGCACTGACGAATGATAAGAGTGTATTTTGTTTATATCACAATCGATACGAGTATTGAGAGAGATTCATTAGAAAGCAACAGAATGGATTCACTAGAGCTTGTTTCTATTTCACAAATCTGTTCTAATTCTCTTAAGAGGTCTGTTTGGGAGGGGATAGACGAGGGCTAGTTCTAGTAACAGTTGTGTATTTGTGATTGGCACTCACTTGTTGAGTCATATGTCACAAATGTTATACTGGAGAAAATGATTTATGATGGGGTTTTCTTAAATTTACTGAGCATCTTAGTGGACTACAGCTGCTTTGAACAGGAACTAGATTTATTATCTGACGGTATCAACATCTGATATAAGAAAACCTGTGAGGCACAACTGTTTTGTGATAGCCAGTGACATTTGTTGGACTGCCAGGATGCTTGATTATTTATTATTTCTAGTTCTATGGCGTAAGATCATCACAAAACACGGAGGCACGCTGACGACTGCGCTGGATGTGAGTTCGTTGTCAAAGGTATCCGATGGCTACACACCCGGAATGATGGAGACCGTATGTGGCATAGTCCTCAACGAACATCGTGTCAATCAGCTGCACAAGAAACCACTCCAGGCAATCGAGTTCGTTGCTCCACTGGCACGACTTGACCCAGTTTACAAAGAGGAAGAGGAAACCTACAAGGTAGGGCATCCGCTGTGGCTTTGACTGAGCTTCCTTAGTTTAATTGAACTGATTAGAGGTCTTAATGTTAGATGGGATGTCATGGTGTACTCTGTGCTCTGCAACCAATGGGTTTGAATTTGCCTCAAGCCACTGTATGATGACCTTGGTTAAGGACCTTGGGTAAGTTGCTCACCCATAATTGTATGTGAGGAAGGCAACGGCAAACCACCTCACTCATCTCATCCCTGAGTGGCACAGAACTCATCATCAAGGAGATAGCCCACTTGACAACTGTTCCCTTTATTATGTTGCTATTGTGATGCCACTAGAAGAAACCTTTAAGCTGGCTAAAGTACATCAAATAGTTGTCTTTGGCAGAAATATTATGTAATTGTAACTTATTTTATGCATAAACTTAATTAAAAATCTTCATTTGTCATGTTATTATAAATATCGCTTTGTTGTTATTTATAGGTTTCACTTATTGTAGTTTGTTTTAATTTACTAAACATGCAAATGAGCATTAGCTAAGTGGGTAGCATGCTGACCTCTGAACCCTGAGATTGGAAGTTGAACAAAAGGATTTAAGAATTTCTATTTGGCCAATGCTCCCAGCTGTAAAATGAGGATAGAGAGTGAACTTTTCAGGACATTCCTGTATGTTTTCATTCACAAAAACATTTCCAAAAAGGGAGTTGCTAACACATCATGTAAATGGCTGCCTGTCTACAATTCGATAGATTTATATTCTTGCTGAATCTGAAGGTTTTTGCCCATAACTAAAGGAACTGTTTTTACATTTATTGCAGACGTGGTATGCAAAGACACCTCTTGGCAAGAAGCGGGCTAAGGCTGCTTTGGGAGACGAAGAAGAGACAGGAAAAGGGGGCAAGGGTGGCAAGAAAGGAGGCAAGAAGGGTGGCAAGAAGGGGAAAGCAAAGAAAAAGTAGACTGCATATCAGAGTTTTAAATCATGATTTAGAAAAGAAGCACAAGTAAAGATTAGCAAATTGTGATGCCATATGCACATGATGAGAAGTTTACATCTAATTTACTACAGTAACTTCTGTAATATTTTTATAAATTTATTTACATTACCTGCAATCATAAATTTAGTGCTGAAGGCAATAGGTTTTATCTCTGAACTGGCCTGATCTGGTATATATATATAATATATATATATATAAATACATATATAATATATATAAATACATATATAACTGCTAATCAATGAGGCCTTACAAATTTTTTAATGGATATAGCCAAGGCACCAGTACGGACTGCAAACACGGTGAAGGAATATATACTGTATACGTTAACGTATCGATCAGCTATGCTGATATATTGTCTTTAAACAATATTTACCTCACTTTGACGTTGAAAATTACCAACAATCACTGCTTTAAATGTATTCAATGGAATGTAACATGGCTGAAGAATTTCTGAACCTACCATATTCTTACTTTTGAAAGGATATCTTAGAAATATTAAGCAGATATAGTGTATTTTTATGTGTTTGTGAAATTTATTTTATCCCTCTGAGTGGAAAACCTTTTTATTGTGAATTATTTTGTCTGTTCTCAACTGAAAATGTACACAGAATGTTAATGTTATTTAAAGTATACTCCATTGGTTGTACTGCTCTGTGTAATGGTCATCGTTATTCTGTAAATTGCATTTGCTAAATAAACTAAACATTTCAAAAACACGAAACGAATCTGGAAATTGCTTAGCTTTGCTGTATTGTCTGTACAATACAATATCTGTATGTCGCTGGTATCTATCACAGTTAGAAAGTTATGATGCAGAACTCCAAGAGCCTTGTTGGCAACAGTGATGAAGCCCTCGACAGAATGCAGAAGAAAGTGTAATCGACAGGAATTCTTAGTCTATCGAAATCTGAATTTTTCTACTAACCATAGGCAAGTGAAAGCCTGAATCATTTAGAACTAGAAACTCAATTCTTGATATGGCTGACTTAGCTTTTGTCCTTGATTCCACCTAGTCCCTCAGTAACTATATCAACAACACATAAAACAACACTAATCCAATTTAATCACGGAACCCTCGCCAACCCTCCTCGTTTCCGTCTTCTCCTCAGAACATACTTTGAGGAAACGAAGCCGCGCACAGCTATTGTGTCATACTTCTCTGATGCTTGAGGAGTCAGGCTAATGGAAGTTGCAAAATCCATTACAAAAATCTTCCTTTAGGCTGCTTCAGCCTCTGATTACTACAAAGGTATGTCTAGAGTTCAACAGAACTCTATCATTTATTATCATGGGATCATACAGTTTGTCAGTTTGAATTGAATATATGAAAATATATCATTACTACACATAGTCCTGCTATCCACAAAAGCAACAGACATAATAACATTGTTGTTACATTACTGTCATCGACAAGCGTCATATCTGACTGAACGACGATTTGAGCCACAGTCTTTTGGGACACACAAACTCCAACTCCATGTCATATGCTGTATTCATTTAAGGTTTTTAATAAAATTATCATATGACATATTTAAAAATATTTAAAACGACCTTAAAAGGTATAGTGTCACATCATCATAATCAAATCATAAAATACACAAGTTAATTTTATTCCTATATCATATAAAGTTCACCATAACAAAGTCTAACAGCATTTACTGCTTAACTGATTTGACAATATCTGCATCTACAGCAAATATTTCAATGGGAAACCATCTGCTTAACATATTTTCTGTGTTAGCTGTTCACAAATGAAATTTACACGTCCAAAAACCTTTATACAAAGTGAAAAGAAAAACTCCACAGATACTGTTACATGATAGACTGAGAAATCGGAACTAGTCTGTAGGTCGCAAGTCAAGGTCACCAGAATCTATTTTGTCTTCAGCGCCTGGTGAGCGGAAGGCACCCCTTCCGACCAGACTGGTCTCCCCAGGGACTGACTGTTGCCGCAAGAACTGCTGGTGAGGATCATTGCCGCGACGTGGGTCTGAATTAGCCAGCGACCGGTTCAAACTCAACTGCAGAAAACAAGAACACAACAGTTAGAAAGGCCATGAATCTATTTACACTATGCAACACCTACAGAAATACTGAATATATTATTATGCAATATATATTAACTTCAAAAACTTTTATTAGTAGTAGAAAGTGTACAAGTGCTCTATTATGTATAATAACTATAAGTATTATCACGTGCGTAGGTCGTCATTCAGAATGTGAGCAAAAATGTTAGTCTTGTGATTTTCAACTTTAGTAATCGTACTGCAGTGTATTCATCAGTCTGAATTCAACAAACGAGGATCATTATCATTATCTGAGATCATATTGTGTTGGCTGGATACCTACCTGTTGACTGGCTGAGCGTATTTGTGATTCGAGCTGAATTATCATCGACTGCGCCCGCTCTCGGTCTCGGCGCTCCGACTCAAAATCTTCTCGGAACGTCTGCATCTGCAGTTTCAATGCTTCATTGTTCTCTGCCTGCGTGTGAAAAGCCTTTGCATATTCGGCAGCACTCGTCGTAAGTTTGTCACGAAGATTTCGAATCACATGCTCACTCCTCCTCACAGCCAACTGCATATCCTCCACATGATGTTTTAGCTGTGTGTTTTCCTTTTCAAGCTTAAAAATCACAGAAACTGAGCAGCTAAAACTACATAAGATTATCAAGGCAGTTAACATCACAAGAAACAATCGCAACAATTGGCATTCCCAATACGTTTCTCATTATCATAGCGAGTATCGCAATAGTTTTATTTTGCTTGTTTCGCATGTGCATTGCCAATACTTTTCTCAAGCCTGTCAGCGATACTTGATACCAACATTTTCACCACAATTATTTGTATGGTTTCTCATCTTTCTGAACACATTATGATCAAGAAATCGTAAGAAATAAATTGTTAAGCTTCAAAAATTGCCAATTCCTGCCACATGATCTTTGGTGCAAAAGGAAGAAATTTCTAAATGAGGAAATGACCATTATTAATTTAGAGTGTATGCAAAGTTTATTGACATCGAAAATGAATAGACGAGCAGAAACAAATATTGCCAATGCAATATCAGTGCAGTGTTCGAACAGCTTTGCCTGAAGGCTACTCAAAAAGCATCGTCATTGGCTTAAGAGTTCCGGGGGAAATTCTCTGTAATTATTGGTGGATGACGCAGGCTAAGAGCAAAATCAGTCTGTTTTCCACCGCTCTGGAGAAGGCAGTCTCGGATGGCATCTTAGATGTTCATCCAACATACGATGTGTCTGTCTGTCTTGTCTGTCTTGTCTGTCTGTGGTCAATATCATAACAGAGACAGACAGACAGACAGACAGAAAAGTTGCCAAATAATTATAATAATTAGGGATAAACCGAGTTTGAATTTTTTGCATAGGCCAAGTATTGCAAGTTCAATTTTGCTGAGTCCGAGTTTCCAATATTCCAAAAAAGTCTAATTCTCTTGATTTTTAGGTTGGCAGTTTGCACAACTTTCATTAATTTGTTTGTTTTGACTTAGTTTACACTAGGAAGTTGTAACTAGTAAGCACTAATAACAATCATATTTGGGTTTTTAATTCTAAAGGTTGATTGTCGTTTTGTAGATAAAAATAGCAGCATTTGTGTTTTTAGTAGGTCGATTGTTGATTTTTAAATTAATAAATTCGATTTTCGCTTAAAAACAGAAAATCGGAGAGATTAATTCTTGGACCCATTGTTTATCCGAGTCCGAGTATTGCAGAGTACTATAATACCGAGTTTCGAACCGATTTTCGGTTCATCCCTAATAATAATAATAATAATAATAAATACAAACTTTTCAAAACAACTCAGAATCGTTTATTGCAATAAAGCACTAAATAAATTGAATCCAACGATCATTTTCAAATGATGACAGAGAAATCTCCATACCACTGCCTTCTCTTCATTCATCATATCCAGTTTCTGCCTCTGTTCTACGAGGATCTGGTCGATATGTACCTGCTGTGCCAGGGTCAACTGCTGCCCTCTGTTCACCAGTGCCTGCTCTAACTCGACATTTCGTTGCAACAGCTGTTGTACATATTCCTCCCTCTGTTCGTTGTACTGTTGCCAACGAGAGTTCATCGTCACAACCTAAATAATGAAACTCGATTCTATACATGACCAAGTTAAAAAAATATAAAACACAAAGTACTCAATTCAAAACAAGGAAGTAAAACTCTTAGCAAATTATTTTAAGATTAGTAACCAAATCATTTAACACATTATTTAAATTACTCATGCTACAAAAATGTTTGCTTCAATCATGATTTTCAGTCACAGTCTAAAGTCTGCATTTCAAAATTATATTAATTTAAAATTTTAACACAGACGGTCACAGATGCTTTTACCAGTCGTCACTCTAACCATAGGCGCAACTTGACCCCGTGACTCAGAATATCCATGCCATATGTCAGTTGAATACGGGAATTCATTTGTTTGTTCCACATTTATGGATTGGCCCATCAAGAGTGACACTTTCAGCTAACTGTGCATTCTTTTGCTAACTGATGTAAAATATTCGTTCAGAACGACATTTAACATCATATCAGCTAGCCCTGAGTAGATATCCAGAAGGGATGATATGTAAATGATCAATTACATCACATTAGTCATTATAATAGCAAATTGCAAAAGTCTTAAGTACCTAATACGCTTTACCAACCTCTTTAAGTTTCAATTCCAAATTGATGTACTGCTGCCTCAAAGCCGGCAGTGACATATCTCCGTTGGAAATTCTGGCAGTTTCCGGAATGACCTAAAACTCAAATGGCATATTTCAACCATGAGAGTAAAACAGTGGTTAAATTCTTCATGCAAAATTGGCAGAGCTCCAATTTTTATAAACAGCACAAACCTGTTTTTATTACCATTTCTGGCTAATCTATGTGCTCTGCAATCTACGAGTTTCGCCTATGTTGGTCCTTGGCCTTTAGTATCGAACTGTCTTCCACATTCAATAAACTTGAAATAACTCACCTCACCAGTTCCCGATATACCTTAAGACATATCTCTCGACAAAACACAGATGCCAGTTGACAGCCTGGCTGATTTTGAGTGGCACCATACAAATTCTTATTACATTACCTTATATTACCACCCATCCACAGAATCTATCTATCCCTACTTTGAAACAACAATTTGTATTAATGTAATGGCTTCCCATTGCTGAAAGAATTACACCCAAAACCTTGGATGTGTTTCAATTGTTACCACTGCAAAACATGAAAATGGACTGACTGACATTTTTATATTATTTTGCTCAAGTTATAATATCTTCAATTATGTTTGCCTTTATGTATGCAATCATCATGTTTAAGCAATGCATGCACACTTCTGATATGCAAATAGAGGTTACTCACCATTTTCCCACACACTTTACATACATATATACACACAAAGCTATACACACACATACACACTGGTGACTGTTCTCGCTGCCTGAGCAATGTTTGCAAACTGATAAATACGTCATCTACTAGCAAAACTATGCACAGTAAGCTGAAAAGAATAATCTATGGTGGGCCCACGCACAAGCGTGGAACCAGCCAATGGATTCCCGTCGACAGCTTATATGGATGTTCAGAGTCCAATGCTCACCGTGTCCAATCGGGTATTGGTGAGTTTCGCAGCAGTGGCTGAATCGTGCTTCGTCTCAAGCGTCTGCATTAGTTTCTGGCACATTCCGACCGTCTCCGTGAGGTGTCGTTTCAGCGTCGCTGCCTCCTCCGACAACGTATCGCACAATATTCCGCTCACTTTCCTAGACTTTTCCACCTCGCAAAGTTCCTTCCTTAGCCGTACCAACTCCTCGTCCTTCTCGTTGCCAGAACTCCTCAGCTGATTCGTCAACTGTTCATTTTCATGTTGCAATTCTTCCATTCGCCTCCTCAGATGGTCGACGTCACCCTCTGGCAGATTCGTTCTGTGGGGCACAATCTTTACCAGTGACTGTGAACAAAGGTAAGTACCAGAAAATAAACAAAGTCAAGTAACAAAAATAAACAAAGATAAGTACCAAAAAGTAAAAAATGGTAAATACCAGAAAATAAGCGTGCCACACCCAAAGTTGTAAAAGAAGGCAAAAATATGCATAAACTTAACGATACATGAATTAATCAGCACTAGGTCAAAATGTACAAATAATTAACATACCTACAATGGGGCATGGAAAACAGCAAAAAATTGGAAAGGTCAGCAGGAAAAATAAACGTCTGATAGATAAGTAGGCAAAATATGTCTTATGTGAATTGGAGGCCCAGACAACAGGGGTTCTCATTCAACAAAGCCTGGGTCATCCTCATTTTGGATTCACAGAAAATACTCAGAGCCATTGTGGACAGTGTGTGCTACAGTTATGCGATCTTACTGTAAAAAACTTGGAATGACCTTTCTCCTTCCCTACGGCATAGTGCGGAAAATGATATGACTCAAGCATCTGCCGTTTGACCAGGTGACTTTCGATGACGTCTGTGGTCCCTTCCTTTTCCGTGCTTCACAACCCCAGCCACATCCCAGGTTGTTTTTTGACTTCTTTAAAGAGGGTCACCTATTTGCTCCATTCTTTTCATCACCCGAATGCTATATAAACGAGTCGATTCTTATTGTTTACTTTCTCTTTACACCCTCATAATGCTGAAGGCATCTACTTTGTAATGGCACTACATGCTGTCTAGAAATAGCACTACATGCTGTGCTAACATGAACAGCATCTGCCCAGGAACAGCTTAATTTACAATGATAATGCCAAAGCAATAGGAAAACGAAATGACTTAAGAAATCCTACATCCATCTGGTGATTTTCTTTGTCCTCCGCGTTGTCCTGCCTCGACTCGGAGCTTCGAGCATCCTTCCCAACACTGTCTTCAACGTCTGAGAAGTCTGAGAACTCGTCCCAGTTGATCTGAATAACGTTACTTGGAAGTGACTGCAGACGCCTCCTTAGTTTTCGTGCAGACAGTTTTCTACGTTTTAACAGGTTGTTGAGGCGCCGATTTTCCGCATGCTCCTCCTGTATACAGTCGAAGAGCATCTTCATTCCCTGAATCTTCGTCCGCTCCATGTCGAGCTCTGCTTCAAGATTCCTCACCCGACCGGACTCCGCCTCCAGCTGCTTTCGAAGAAGCGACTCGGTCGAGTTCGTCTGCTCCATAGGTTCTTCGTGCTGTTGATCGTCAGCCATTTGGTGACAGGATGTATCGAGGCATTTAACGAATCAACCTAAAAAGGAAACCACAGTATACAGAGTGATGAGTGACGCAAAGCAACATCATTAATCGTAATCATATGTGCATATCTATCTAGAGCCTCATCAAGAAAGCCCCTTAGATGCACTGAAACCAGACAACATTGCCTGGTTTCCAACTTACATGTAGCCTAAGCCCTACACTCTTCGTCTAAGAGGAGCACTTGGGCGCTCGGGCCTACTCTTCAGTCAGATGCTGTCAAGCCTTCTCGGTTGTTGACCCATCCACTTGGAATCGACCCCCGCTTGCACTACGCGCACTCCACGGAATAATTTGCCTGCTTTCTTTCTACCAATTACTCTTTTCTTTTTGGATGGAAGCATCTATGAGTAGACTACTTGAAGAGGTGCTATATGACTTGGAATGAATGAATGAATGAGTGAATTGAATGAATGCAAGACCAACATTCACGTGTAATCTACTCTCAATTCACCAGCCATCCAACGACTTCTATAGAGCCATTATCATAGCGCACGCAACATCAATGGACAGTCTCTAACGTATGAACATCCATCAACTGCATTGTCTCAAGGCAGTCAGAACATTATATCTTCATCAAACATCATATATCATTATGGTGATAAGGCTTAGAACCTCACTTAGAACCTCAATCCATGTGAGAATCATAACAGGCAATTTACAAGTAGCCGCAAATACATACATACATGTACAATTGTACATAAACATATTACTTTATATAGCCAGTGAAGAATAGCAATACACTTAGAAAATCCAGTGATATTTAAAAGGTTAGGGAAACTAGAAGACACGCTATTGCAGGTAAGCAATTTGAAGAAGTCCTGAGGTTAGACGAGATGTCCTTAATTAATTTTCGCTGGACAGCTTCTGGCTTCACGTCTCATTTCCATGGTAAAACAACAACACTACCTTGGTCAAGCAACAATATCACCTTTTATAAAACCAGGAAGTAAGGAGTGACGAGGAAGGACACAAACACACACACACACCTGACCATTGACCAATCATTGAGAGTCAAACATATACCATTATAAAAAAGACAGAGAGCTTCAGCCTATAAGTGAGATTGCTGATCAGAGATTAAGTCACGCCAATCACAGAAATAATGTTTATAATTACAATTTGATCAAGGCTATTCAGAGAAACCAACAGCCAAGAATGCAGTGAGTAATGCAAAGAAACAAATTTTCGATATTATAACTCTTTTAAGGCGCAATAAAACAGAGTGTCCAAAAGTCTGACTTAAAATTTATTAAATATAAATTGCTTCTTTCAAGCAGAACGGTGCAAATCTGATTTTTATATAAGCCACTCTGGAACTAAGGCCAGGGATTTGACGTTTTAAATGTTCGTAATACAAAGAAATAGATTTAGTCACAAGTTCTTGTGCATGACCTTGCCAAATCAACAGTATATATACTATAATTTCATAACACTTCACTATTTTAAAAATATCATATATCATATCAGCACTGAATGCTACTGAATCTGTCTCAATACTCACACATTTGTAAATTTATGGCAGAATAACCTCACTGGCTCCTTCACTCTAGACAAATATAATTTAAAGTTCTTATCATCCAACTGGTTTACCCTTTCGTTCCCTGTATTAGGACCACAATGGCTAAATCCAGATCCGTTGCCTGTATTGGTCCCTATGGAATGGACTGCCATCTTCTCTATCCTCTACCATTTTCTCTGATGGAATCTCATAATCTCACCTCAAAACATTCCTTTCCTCTAGGAGTGCTTCTGAAGGGCTTATACTGTGATAAACACTTCATACATGATCAAATACAATACTTGAAAAATACAATATTATGTCCCTACATATATATATATATATATATATATATATATATATATATATATAGTTTACCATACATCACCTTGGAAATGAATTCATAAACTAGTACAGTTACTGCTACTCATAAGCAAATATATGGTGCTAAGCAGGGGCGGCGATCCCGGAGGGTTCGAGGGGGCAAGTCCCCTCACCTTTTACAGACAAGGGACATGTTATACGTCTGTCCCCCCCCATATTTCTTACCTCTCTCATTGGGCGTCCCCCCCACCTCTCAAACGAGATTGCCGCCTTTGGTGCTAAGTTCTGATAATCTAAGAAACTCATACCCTAAGATAATCCTTCAGTTAGCTCTTCTACTGCATCTGAATTACCCAAAATCATAAAACAAATTATGTCTTTATTCAACACCGTGGTCGTAAAGTGCTGTCGTAAAATAAAACTAATAACCCACTCACAGGTCAAGTATCTCCATACCTATTAAAAATCATAGCATAAACTGCAACTGGAGTACTGTAGATTATCTATTGCCCAAAGTAATAGTAAACTTAGTAATGAAGACTGAACTGGTTTCCAAATGGGTAACTTGTGCCCTAAGTTACACCAGAGTAGTAAGCACACTTAGAATGTTGCAATTTTGCTTCATGGAACATGCAGTTCACGATATCACAATCACATGTATGGCATGCAAAGTGTTAATAATAATTTTCTTCAGAAAATTTAGTAACAGACCAAAGAAAAACTACATACAATAAGCACTTCAACTACAAGTGCATACTAAAAGTGAATGATAAACCAAAGCAGCTGGCAGTTAAAGTATTAAGTTAATAGGGCACTGCGCATAAATATAAATGCCATGCCATTTAGTTCTTTCCTGCTCATATCTTTCCTGTTTTCAAAAAGGTTGGTCTCTGAACTGCAGTTACAAAATCTTTAAGTGTCTTGAAGCATGACTAACTTTGTCTCATTCTTCAAAGGATGCAATGGCCAAAACAGCTGTTAATTTATGTTCTGTCATTACGAGATCAATCTGAACTCACCATCAAGTAACGCAGTCGCCACGAACGACATTTACGCAAGAGACTTGGCCATGTATAAAATGTATAACCTTCCCTTCACCTTACAGGTCCTGTTTCGGTTCAATACACTTATGCTCTTCCAATACATCTGCATGCAAATGCTGTTGTATACTTCCTGTTCTAAGATAGAATTTGTCACCATAGGCTGGTCACCTCTATCAGAAGAAAGCGCCTGTGGACCAGAGCAAATACTTCCTCCTCTAATCCTGTCTACTTGTCTCAATTAAAGGGCACAGCCAACAATAGTTCGACTTAAGACAGACTGCAAATGCATAATAGGTAGCACAAAGCACGATCTCTTAACTTAAGAATCATTCTACATGACAGCCAGAAACATTCCAGCTATGTCATGTATACAGCTACATCATGTATACACATGTCTAATTTCAATTGTTCCATTTATGCAATTCTCCAAGCACGCTCTGAAATAACTAGACAACAGTTAGAAATTCCAGCTACATTACACACACGCGAGTCCTATTAAGCATGTTCCAAGAATGAAATTCTCAAAGAATGCAATTAAAATAACTACACAAGAAGTCACCCTCTAAAGCCACTTGAGCTCCCAGCCGCCTGACCCTATCCACTCCACACAATACCCTACCACTCCGAAGATTAAAATTTTAATATGAAACCCACACACCTACAAAGTGACTTCTTAAAATGTACTGTGCAGAAATATCTCAGGGTCACATTTGTTCTCTTCTTTCGTCAGCTACTCATTGACCTCTTTCACCACACTAGTCTCATACATTGGTTTGCAAGACAGACTAGTAACCCTAAACTAATGCCCAGTTGTTCACCTGTCTCACCAATTGGGCATAAATTCTATAAAAATGCTCATCTGAGAAATACAGTAATTACCTAGTAAATATATAAGGCAACAGAATAAAGTTGTGTTTGCAGAGGTCAGTGTTGACATAGATGGTCTTTGTAAGATTGGTTATGATAAGGACACTTAACCCTTTAACAATGGGCGTGTACTAATACCTATGGGAAAAGATGTTGTTAAAGTGTTCATATCTTCTTAAAGCCTAGTTTTATGGCAGAAAAGCACACAAGGAAGAAACTCAATTGAAATCTTGATTGTGCTCATAAATAGAGAAACCTAAAACGTATTGCTCTTTTTATCTTTATTATCTCCTACAAGAAGGAAGAAGAGCAACAAGTGTCTGATTCTCTCCACACTAGCCAAGCAGATACTTAGTGTGGCTAACTAAGCAAGGGTACTCAAACTGAAGCATGTCCGGTATATAGTGACATAAATTAATGATCACACAATTGATGTTGATACTAAAGGAACAATGCACAACCATTAAGTTATACAAACACATTAATTCAAGCATAGGATGAATACCAAACAGCATATGAACCAACAGCATATGAACCATAAACCAACAGCATGAACCAACAGCATATAAACCCATAAGGAGGAGCATGTACTAAACTGCATGAGAAACCAGTGCAGCTTCTCCCCAAAGGGTCAACGAAATCCAACATTGTCTTATTGATTTGGCTAATGGTTTTTTGCACAATGGGGACCTGTAAACGGAACTTCTGCTTCCTTTGGCCTCTACCCATTGTCACTGGATTGTATATGGCTGCAGTGGTGAACCATAAAGTTGATTTGATATTGATATGAAGACACAACTGAAGACCAGAACACAGACTGAAGGTTGATCACAAAATGACAGGTCAAACCTGGCATCTATCGACATTTTAAAATATCATTGATGCTAAAACTTGGTATTAGCAAAAATAAAAGGATCCATAAATAAATTGAACATGACTTCATATCTAACAATCACGACAAATGAAATGCTGAGCCAAATGGAACTTCTTCTGGCACTTGTAATAATTTATAATAATAATAATAACAGTAATAGTAACAGTAGCAGTAACAATAACAAAAACAATAACAAAAACAATAACAATAATAATAATAAGAGCAGCATGACACTCTGCCATTAATGAAATAATCTGGAGAGCTCTCTTGAAAGCGGACATTCCGAGCTCAAGAGAACCATCGGGACTGATCCGCACCGATGGCAAGAGACCCGATGGCGCCACATTAATCCCATGGGCGAGAGGCATGCACCTAGCATGGGTCGCAACAGCCATTCACACATGCGCATCCTCTTATGTACATCTGACAGCATCAACAGCCGATGGAGCAGCAGAACATGCCGCAGAACGAAAAGGCATCAAATACTCATCCCTCCCCACCACGCATGATATTGTGTCAGTGGTCGTCGAATCACTGGGCCCCATAAACCGTACCGGCATTTAGTTTCTACAAGTGCTGAGCCGCCGTATGTCACAGGCAACGGGAGAACTCATCTTTTTCAACGTCTATCTATTTGTACACAACGTTTTAATGCAGTGGCATTCGGGGGCTCTTTTATTCAGCCCGATGGGGACGAAAACCTTTAACGCACTACTGTATTCTTATTGAACCTGAGAAACCTTTCCTTAATAATAATAATATTATAATAATAATAAGTATAATAATAAAAATGATAATAATAATGATAACAGTAATAAATTAAATTAAATTTGGCGTTATAATAATAATAATTTTAATAATAATAATAAAATGATAATAATAATGATAATAATAAATTTGTGTCATAATATAAATAATAATAACAATAATAATAATTTTAATAACAATAATAATAATTTTCATAATAATAAAATGATAATAATACTGATAGTAATAATTGCATGATTACCTGCAATAGGGAAACTGAGATTAATGCAGGCACATGACAATGTGGGCATTACTTCCTTCCTTCAACGTTTACATATGAAAGAGAAACTCTCACTGAATGCAGTCAACCATAAACCATAAAAGCTGATCACAATGGATATACAGGAACCTCATGTCATACACATCATAATTAACACGTGCAGATAGAGGAAGAGCAGCTCCTCCTCAGTCACGGGAACGAACTAATAGCAATTTCATGTTTTCAAACCCTGCCATGTATAAATATAAATGTACATTTTTTCTATAGTCACCATACCTGCTATGGCCCAACCCTGTTCGTTTTCAATGGACTGATGGGGTGAGATCGATCCATCAGTCCTTCATCACCACTGCCCATTTGAATGGGCACCATGCCACTTAAGGTCCCCCAGCCAGCCTAACACCTATTTCTGAAATTAGACAGCATGTGGAGGTGAATCATAATCTGCACACTCTCTAACACAGGAGTAAGTGAACCAGACTAAGTTCTAACTGATGTAGCTAGCTGGGCCAACATGAGGGTAGATGGTCAATCCTTCCCCTCCCACACCTGATCTACCTTAATCTCTAACTAATGTAGCTAGCTGGATCAACATGGGGGTAGATGGCCAATCCTTTCCCTAATACCTCATAGAAAAGTTCACCAGGGGCAAAATCATAGCTGACATATTTAAGCACCTTTCTGAACTGGAAGTGATTTCAACCTCTGACTGACCTTTCTGTTGATGCTTTGAACACCAAACTAACAATAACACTATCAGAATCCTCTGACACAAAGGTAAGCTAACCTCCAAATTATGTCATGACAATTATTTTAATCAAATGGGCAATCTGCCAGATAAACGTCTAAATTTAATATAGCCACATTCCATTTAATTTAACACAAATGTCTGATGAACAAAAATGGTAAACATACACAAAGGTACATTTATAATTACATCGAGCTACTCAAATAACCAGATACTTGCATACAACAATACACACAAGCAAGCAAGCATACATTCACACATACAAAACATATACACATTAAGCCATTTAATGTTCTGCTATTTATATATGTATGCATAAAATGTGCAACATGTTACTGAAAAACTCAGAGATGTCCATCTATAGGTCCTGTTTGTATACACCTAATTACTTCTCCTAAGTAGTTCTCTATCCATAAACAAAACTATCTTCATCTTTGCCAGATGTTGCCAACATATAAGCGGATATCGTCAAACTGAAACCTGGGTGTGTCAGCATAGTTTCAAACATTCGCAATTCTAATCTGAGATTCGCATTGTAATAAGATATGACAATTAACATTTCCAAATAACATTAGTCACAATAGTCCACATGGCATGAAACTATAGAAATATGTAATAATTGATCATTTAGGAAAGACAACGGTAGCATGGACAAGTTAATTACCGTAGGACAACATCCTATGCAGCTTCTCAGAACAAATACCTTGCCTACACTTAACCCACTTTACTCTTAAGTGTTTCAATGTAAATGAAATTTATCAAAGTCACACGACAGTTACATCAGGAAGACCAACATAACCACCTGCACTACATCAAATCAAGTCCGAAATAGCCAGGGTGCTCTGTCTGATCTGGTGCCCTAGGTCGGAATCCAGGGAGGCTAGTATTATTATGGTAACCTGAAGCTGTATCCATTGCTGCCATGGTAAAATGAGGTGATTGCAGTAGACACAGTAGCTTACAGCCTTCAGGCTATTTTCCCAAAAGACACGGAATGGATTTATAGTTCATAGTCTTAACAAGTTCTAGACAAGTCTACACTATACAGTATTAAACAAAAGTACATCAAAATACGTCCTGGATTATGAGTACACACTATGCATGAATATGCGCATTGAGAGTGGTAAGATGGTTGAATGGCAAAAGGCTGGAACGAAGATGAGAAGGACACAAGTTCGATATCAGCTAGCCTCATGAGGTTGACTAATCCTTCATTAGCAAGGCGGTGCTGGCAACATCAGTGGTAGTACAGATGGGTTTCATGCAGGCTATCTTCAGGTTAAATTCAAATCCTGTTAAGTTTGTATCATCAGTCATTACTATTCCGTGCAATCATACTGCGGTTTGTAAGGTTGAATTGAATAAACGAAAAATTTATTATCACAGGTACACAAACGGTCCTCCCTAGTCATACAATCCTGAATATAATTGTATTCGGGAAACAGAAAGAGCAAAGTGTTTGAAACTTTTGTGAGTAATCAATCGTTTAATAGTCCATCAGTCCCAGATAATTCACCCAGTATATCGTATCACTTTGGCGTCACAGATCGATATCAACGTTAACAAATTTAGTTCATTCAAACCCAAATGTAACTTTGTAAAATAAGCATAAAACAACCATAAAGCAAATTTTTATGAGCAATAATGGGCTTATTTATATCATCGGGACCACAACTTTCAAATAATATTTGGGTGTGGTTTATGAGGAGACATCTGCGCAACTTTTAACGTATGCACACTTTTAAAAAAAACTAAAATTTCTTATAATTATGCTTTGTGAGGGCCAGTTAGGGTCAGTTAGGCATCATGAGGGTTGGTTAGGGTCAGGTTAGGCGTTGTGAGGGTCATTTAGGGTGAGGGTCGTTTTTAGACATGTACGAAGATTCATCTTACTTACTCCTCTGTGTCAATCATGCACCAAAGTATTTTGTTTTGACCAATGGCAGCAGACCAAAAGATCAAAATATTATGCGTAAGTTGCGGTCCCCGATGTTATAAGTAAGCCTAATAATGATTCAATAAAAAATTAAAGCTGGAATTCAAAGTTTCTGGCTAGTTCACAGCTTACTTATAGTAGTTAGGATTCAAACTTATGCATAATATATTTGGTCTTTTGGTCTGCTGCCATTAGTGAGACCGAAATACTTGTGGGGTGTGATTGACAACAATGAGTAAGTAAAATGAATCTTCGTATATGTCCTAAACTACACTAACACTAACCGACCCTCACGATGCTTAACCTGACCCTAAACGACCCTCACGATGCTTAAGCTGACCCTAACCGGCCCTTACGACGCATAATTACAACAACTTATAGGTTTTACTGTGCACGTGTTATCATTGTATTACAATTGCTTGCGTTCTCATTATTATATGTAATCAGTGTCCACATACAAGGCACGCCTAAACATTATGCTTGAGTTTGAGTCCTAACTACTATAAGTAAGCCTAGTTCACTTCTTGAATTGATGAGTATCACAAGGGTTTATCATAACAAACGACAGTAGAGGATAGGGTTATGCAGTGCTGTCGTCACCGCATGAAAATCTCCCTAACACAACTCTATACAACGGGTAATCACTAATAAAACAGTGCGCGGTCTCAAAACATTTTACATAACTTTTAACACAACGCAACATAACAGTTACATAATACGACACAATATCCTGGAAGTATAATCCACCTACTTTGCCATAGTGCCTGGTCACTTTACCGGTTCCTTTGAGCCGTCATTCGGAAAAATTATATTTGATCAGTCATTAGTATTTAAATTCAAAACAATAAGAGCAAGTGATCTAACGCAAAACATTCAACCGACTGAAGAATGTCGGAAAATTATCGGTCATACTTCCTGGATTTGTCAGCACCTGCGCAGGTTTTGTTCGGAAATTCCCAATTCCGAGAATAATATTCCACCAATAGCTGGACGCAACCATAGATATACTAAACGAATGGACTCGATTAACAATTAACAGGACCGCCACACCCAACTCATGTATCGCATCTAGTTCATCAAAGAGTCATCATCAGTTATCACCAAATGGCATTCCAATGTTTCCACTCCAAATCGGAGTTGGAATCCTATTCGCAATTTCTTGTCATATTCAAAAATGTCTACATTAATCTAATTGATCTTTTTAGAAAAGGTGATGAAGGTGCGAGAATAAGAAGAATCAGGATAGCGATTTCTGAAAAAAGCAGCTGTTTCAGTTTTGAGTGAAGGACCAGTGGGGAGATAAAATTATAGAAGACGTATAGATTTCATGAGCTCTTGTAATTGATACTGCATATCATCTCTATGGTTTCTTTGAAAAAAACATAACGAAAAGATTCTTAGGGATACTTCGAAACGCTGTATTAATAATGTCTGGCTCTCAGCCTTGACCTCGGCCTATCGATTTTGTTTTTAAATGAGCGCCTGTGGATAATTGGTTCTCTCGACTTCGCTTCCGTGGGCGCTGTAGAATCGTTGAGTTTACGATCAGTAATTCGTCGATTACGAATCTACGATGGTAGCAATGATGATGACAATGGTGATACTGATGTCGACAACGACGATGATGATCACCATCATCATAATAATCAGCAGCACCACCAAAACCAGCAGCACCAGGCCACCAGCATAATAGAAAATAAAATAGTAATTCATTCATTCCTTCACTTATTCATTCAGGCATGAGGGATCATGCATCCATTGGAAAAATAAATTAATAACAGGGTTCGTGACTGAGCACTGAACTTTATTAGTAGGCTATTAATATGACTAATTAATTAATTAATTAATTAATAATTAATATATTAATAGAGATCACCGCTCATGAGGATTGCACTCTAAGCATGGCGTTCGTTGCTAGTCATGAGTCTATGGACGGTGCTGTACATTATAATTATGCTGTGATAATTTATTTTCTGGCTGTAATTATAAGGTTTCTGATTTTTAATTGGCTCATTAATTAATTTGCAATTTTGAAAATAATTTTAATAATTGACTTGTATTTCTTTTCGTTTGATAATATGATTAAGTTCGATCAATAGCCAGTAGTATATCTATTATCGCCCCTGGGCGATAATAGATACACTTGGTAAGGTACTGGTGAATGTAAACATAACAATCTTATCTTAATGGCCAGTGAATTGATGGCATTAAAACTAAAAGACATCGACGTGGCAATAATAGGCAAAATTATGACTTCTCGGGAAATGCAAACATCCGTCGAGTAGAAAGTTTCCATAAACTAAAGTTTGCCCTTGCTGGATTGGGATCAACCCGAATCATCGAAACCCGAATCCCCGAAAAAATGATGAAAAGGCCAAACAGCCCGATTCCCCGAAAAAAGCAATGTGCTATTAAAAAACGCACAACTGTCTCAAAACAGCGCAATTAATTCATCAATCCAGCTTCTGCATGAATTCTTTTCATCGATCCAACTTCCATTTAAGCAGAATCCTTTTCATCAATCCAGCTTCGTTTTCGGGGATACGGCGGAAATCAGTTTCGGGGATTCGGGTTTCGGCGATTCGCTATGCACCCACTGGATTTAACACCACCCAGCAGGTAGTGTGAAAGGAAGAGAGACTTGCTGTGGTTTTAATTACTGCTCTGACCTGCTTTTCGCTCTTTTAAGTCGACAGCTTGTCTGTGACTTTATCATTGGTTCAAGAGTGACTTATGACACAATTTAAAATGGTATGTTAAAATGGTTAAAAATTACTTACAAATTGGATTCCATTGCATAGACTACACATACAATCTATTATCTGTATTCTTGCAATTAGGGTGATTTGTTAGATGTTAGATTGAAGTATGTTTCCAAACTCGTCACATTTTCTGAGGTTGGTGAAGCGACCATTGACATCACATAGACTCCAATCATTGAATTTCATTCATCAGTCAACATTGGTTCGCAGTGAACCATCCTACCATTATGATGTCATCATTGTTGGTGGAGGTCATGCAGGGTCAGAGGCTGCTGCTGCTTCAGCTCGAATGGGTGCAAAGACTCTGCTTGTTACGCACAAACTTAACACTATCGGTGAGTGGACAGACCTTTGCACTTATTATTATTATTATTACTATTACAATTATTGATATTATTATTCTGGACAAGTGGCGCTATGCAAATTAATTTTGTATTGCTGTACTAACGAGTAAACGACCGACCATCTGGCGGTGCCTCGTTCGTAGCGCTCCATCCTATTTAGGTAGTCTCTGTGGCCCGGTTTCTGATATATATATATATATATATATATATTTCCTACCGTAGGGCTCTTCGTTCCTCGGATAGGGGGGAGCTACTGGTTTCACAGGCTCGATCCTCGATTAAGCGGCACCGAGCCTTCTCAGTTGTGAGCCCCTCCATTTGGAATGGACTTCCGCTAGCACTATGGAACGCTTATCAGATGCTTGTAAAGGCATATGCAGAGTCTCTAGCTTAAGAAACACACAGATTTGAAATGAAGGAAGTCATTCCATGTGGTTGACCCAACCACTGAAAAGTCACAACACTTTGATGTGTTCACAAAGCGAACTACAAGTTCACTTGAGATGCTAAACGAGGATTTCTATGTGCAGTCAAACCCAAGATGGGCAACAAAACTACCACAAGTAGGTTGGGGTGCTCCCTGACTGGCAGCACCATACTTAGACAGATCCTGAATTCAAGGAATCAACTTCTTAAACTCAAGTTCTCAGTATTTCTCTATTGCTATCAAACTTAGTATTTAAAATCAAAGTACATCTTCAATAGATACACATTTCGTTGTGACCTTAGCACAAGTTAAAAATTTAATTAATGATAATAATTATTGTTCAAATAACTTTTTAGACTAGCCAAGGTGCTGCTTTCTTGACAATATAATGCTTTCTTTCTGCCTTAGGAGAAATGTCGTGTAATCCTGCATTTGGTGGCATCGGAAAAGGTCACCTGATCAAGGAAATTGATGCTCTCGATGGATTGTGTGGTCGGATCTGTGGTAAAGTAGACCCATTGTCAGAATCCTTCAGATTTAATTTCACTAAAATTAATCTAGAACAGACTGCTTTTGAAACTATGCTCTGACATTTCTTGAATTTAACTGTTTCTAAATCTGTGAACATTGTGTACTTTTCCTTTATTATGTGGTCAAAAACAGTAATTGTGCTGAGTTGCAACATGGTTCTGTCTATATAAATATATGAAATAATAATAAATTTGTGCATTTTTAAGCTTTAAATTGCAGTTTTGATCATATTTTCTACTTCAGACCTTTCTGGAGTTCACTATCGAATGCTTAACACGCGAAAGGGCCCAGCTGTCTGGGTAATGTATCGTTATATCTGCTTAATTTTGACTTTTGCCAAGTCTTGCATGGGTGCAAGAAGGCATTGATAATAATGTCTTCACAGTTGTACTGTAGGTTTATATACAGATCTCATTGTTCTTGTTGAAAATAAACTGGAGTTTATGAAGCTATGATGTTGACTAGAACAGAGAGGTGTGGAGAGATAGGGTCAGAAAGGCATTGAACAGACATCTGTGGGTGATGAGCTTGTGGTTATTGATTGATTGATTGATGTCAACTTGTTGATGCACTCCTATATGATGCAGTGTTCCACTTCACACGAAGTGCTCTTTTGTTCCCAAAGCTATTACGTTGTTGTGCTGTTTCACTTTTTGTTGTGTTAGCGACTGTACTTTCTCAGCCTCAGCTTATGAGGACGAATCGAGGCCAGTCGCCTTCCTTGCCATCAGATTTCCACTAGGAGTAGACTTATTGTTCCTGAGTTGGCTAAGAATTGCAGAAGTGTAGAAATAGTCAAAAACTTTTCATCCTGGAAGGGATTTGAACCTGCCGATCTCTCAGTCAACAGTCCAGCACACTAGCCTCACTGGGTTACTATATAAATTCTGATAGATAGGATAATGACTATTTAATTACGTTATTATTTACGGTGGTCGAAGCCTGCACTTCGTATGCATATGACGTTACAGGGACCTCGTGCACAAATCGACCGACAGTTGTACAAACAAGAGATGCAGAAAGAACTGTCAGCAACTGAGAATCTCACAATTTTGGCAGCACCTGTGGAAGACTTGATCTTGAACGAACCCTCTGACCTCTCTGCCTCCAATGAAAGAGTCAAGTTTCGTTGCAGTGGCATTGTTTCAGGTGAAGATGCATATGATTTGTTGCATGGCATAACATTTTTTACGACTAACAGATAAATTAGAAAATATTTTTTAGTTTCTTGTTGCATTTATTACCCATGCAAGATCAGTCAGTCAGAGGCAAGAGAAAAATGTGCGCTAAAAACTTTATTTTTTTCTATCCACAGAGACATGTTCAAACACACAAAGATTGAATCACACAGCATGACTGCACCAACAGACCACAGCGAGGCACCTTTGTGAGGCTCTTTTTAGGCGCTTTGTAAAGGCCCTTCATGGTGCATATGAGCAATATAAATATTTAGGTTGCTATGTATCAAGGAATAATGTTGTGTGCTGTAGAGAACGGTCAGACAATGACGGGGAACTCCGTTGTTCTGACCACCGGAACATTTCTGCGTGGTGAGATCATCATAGGAATGGATTCAAGGCCGGCCGGAAGGGTTGGAGATGGGCCGGCCGTGGGACTGGCCAAGTCCCTGGATTCAGCTGGATTCAAGCTGGGACGACTGAAGACAGGTGAAACAGAGCGTCACTATGGTTTCATAATTGTAAGATCGTTTAGACATGCTGCACAAGTGTACATTTATGTGATGTCTTTCAAGAAAACAGCTAAGAAATGTGCCCTACTTAGCAACACTAGAACCAGCCGGAACGGCGTTCCGGCATCTTTCTTCCGATAAGTAAAAAATAAAAATATTAGTTGTGCAAAAACTCTGGAATTTGATATAAAAACTTAACAATTCAATTTGTTACATTCTAAAATTTATTAGTGATCATTGTGTCCTACAAAGTTTATTTATTTGGTACTGCAGCTGAGTTTTAGCAACATTTCTTTCAACAATACACATGCGTTCTGGCACCTTTTTTCTAGAAAAAAGCACTGACTAGAACAATAAAATAACCGTCAAGATGTTGTTACAACGTTGTTACGTGCTCAGTTTTGTCAGTTCCACTTATTGTGAACCACATTGCATTTTATGTAACATTAAAGACACCATTCCCTCTGACTAATAGCTGCACAAGTGTTCTGTTACATTACATCACAGTCCTGTTATTCAATTACAGCGCTGGAAAGATGTTATATTTGAGTGTTCTCTGAATGTATAATAATAGTGGTGATTTAAGAGTGTTTTGATTGGATATGAATAGCAGTGTGTTTTATTACAAAACTTTCTGTCTTAATTTTGTGCAGGCACTCCCCCTCGGCTTGACGGCAAGACGATCGACTTCAGCAGAGCTAAACCTTCGTTGGCTGATTGTCCACCAATGCCATTCAGCTTCTTAAATGACAGAGTTTGGATTGAGGTAGTGTTATAATCATACATGTAGGACAATTTATTTGTTTATTCATTTATTCTTAAATTTGATACTGCCCTTCTTCCAACATTTTTTGCTCAGAAGTGCACACGCCTCGACAGCGCAAATGCTGTTGTACTGCAGAGCAATTGTGCACGAAAGACTTGCTCAAGGTCCCTACACAGTGACTCCTCGGACGAGGGTCGAATCCGCTCACTCTGTTGACAGCTAACTATTCTCCTAGTTTAATTTCAACTGTGAGGTCGCTCGGCGGGCTCGGTGATAAGCATGATAATCCTTGCTTTATTTCAACTGACCTGATCTATGTTAATATTATAACTTCTGTTGTGTTCTTACAATAATGCACAAGGTTTCGATTGTTGGATGGGTATAACTGAATTTTTGTCAGAGATTTAAGCATTTTGTATCTTAATCAACGTACAATATGCATTTGCTGATGAATTAGCTAACATTTTAATTTACATTTTAATTTGTTTCAGCCAAAGGATCAGTTGAAGTGCTACCTTACTTACACCAACAAAGCAGTGGCTGACCTTATCAGACATAACATCCATCTAAATCGTATGGTGATTCGAGGCACAACAGGTCCCAGGTGATGAAGTCTTGCAACAGAGAATATTTTTACGGTGGTCTTCACGTAATGTTCCTATGGATAGCTTCGAAGTTGTTTTCTTGTATCATTAACTAATATTATCTGATCAGATGTCTTTCAATAATGCCATTACGGCATATACTGTGTATTTGCTTATATTAACTTGTTACCTTATATCTTTATGTAATAATTATAATAATAAACGATGCAACTGGCATAGGTTGTTATTGGTTACATAAGCAACCGAGTTGAGCCTGTTCATTAAAATTTCGCTTCCCGCCTTCATCAACTTTGACAGTTTTACACTTTTCAAGTATAAAACTGACAAGTGGATCAGGGCCAGTAGGTTGCTTTGACATGTATTATTATTATTTGGCACTAATAAAGAAGATATACTCTCTTTGTACCTTTTGCTTGCACAACCATGACACAGTCCAGGGTTATTCGCCATTGCTGGCCCTACAGCGTGGATGGCCTCTACTCCCTTCCTAGGGTACCCTCTGATACATTTCATTGACACCTCAAGACTCTTCTTTTTGCTTGGGCCTGGATCGGGAGTGCCTCTGAGTAGTTGTCTTGAAGGGGTGCTATATTAAATTAATATAAATTCAAATATCACATGAGCACCAGTGACTTTTGTATTGGGCTTTTATACAGTAGTAGATGTGATTATATGGAAAGCATATATGTCATGATTTTTTTAAACTTTTTTGATGTAGATATTGTCCTTCGATTGAATCAAAAGTTTTAAGATTTGGTGAAAAAAATCATCAAGTATGGTTAGAACCAGAAGGTACTGTTGATTCATTTGCTTTCCAGGTATTTCTGAAATGTTTATTTTGAATTTTCACTTTTAGTTCTTTACTCGTAACAACTATGAAGTGACAGTGAACAAAAAGCATAATAAATTAAGATAATAGAGGTAATAGTAAATAATTAAATCTGAATTTATATGGCACCTTCTTCAAGGTTCCTACTCAGAGGTGTTCCTCCCCTGGGCCAGGCGGAAGGAGGTAGTTTATGGTAATAATTTAAAGATTGATCCTTGGGTATTTATTTTACTGTTTAACTCTCTCATCTTCCCAGTTATGGAGGCACATTGCGACTTTCCTGTTCGCAGATGTTGGCCGCCAGTTGCGAGCGCTGCTGATTTCGAACAGCACTACACAACTGCTCAATTACATTCAGTTTGGAACTTAATCTGTCTTATCCAGTTCTATCTATCTTTGCTTTCAAAACCTAGAATTATCTAGTTTTAATGGCCTCATGCTAAAATCCTTTAGGATTCTGATCAGTCTTTTGAAGCCTGTATAATTATTTTGTTTTTATTGCTTCATTTGTAACTCTTTAAGATGACTGATGAATGATATGTATTTTTTCTAACGACTTGTTCACGTTTATTAGTTGTTTTATCTTTCAGTGTATTTATGTTATGATCCTCTGTCATGCTTAAGTTTTCGTTTGTTTCTGCTATGTCAATAACTTGAATTTTACTTGCTTCAAGTGCTTTGGCGAAATTTCAGAAAGCAGATGGCTTATTTTTTAAAACAATTATCAGAATTAAGTTAGCAAGGAAGGGATGCGATACCCTCCCAACTCCCACTTTAGGATGATTTGAGTAACTACGCCAGAGTGTCATTACTGTTTGCTGTCTCTAAGTATAGCCCACTACATAATTTTTTCCATCACAGACAATTTGGCATGCAAAAATTTCTTACTCTGATGATTTGCTCTTAATGTGTTATTTCAGAATGCTCACTAAAATGCAGTTAGCAGCTGGTTTCATAAAAGAATATACTTACTCAAATATTCTGGAAGTCCTAAGTTGTGCACTATTATCTTTTTTATTCTGGTGATGTTCAGGGTTGAGTTCCGATCTGATCTACCCTCAGGGAATGTCTTGTACGATGCCAGAAGAAATTCAACAGAAGATCATAAACAGCATTCCGTGCCTTGAAAAGACAGTGATTGTCCGACCAGGTCAGAGCTGTTTCGATCCAAAAAACATAATTGCTGGTCAATAAGCAAAGTAAAAAGTCCCTTTCTCCAGAATTTGACTTATGGGAGACGCTCGTTGCCTTTGAATATGTCCTCAAGCCAAGTTAACTGTGTGTTAATCCCAAGGGGTAAGGATCTGCCAGATATCGCCTCAGACATTCGCTTTGCCGAATAGCATGTTTGTTTATGCTAGACAACAAAGAATTGAAGATGACAATTTTTTATTATTCAATAAACTTGCATTTATAAATGTTTAGCCCTAATTCTGCCAGAAAATCTCAATTTAAAGTCTCACAACAGAAGACAAGTCCATGTTATCGATTATTTATGAAATAAGAAGTTAGTTATTAGAGGTAAAAGATTTATTCTGTTAATTTTTTTTCATGTAAATATGTCACAAATGATTTTCGATTCGTCCTCTGACGCGGCAAATAGTACATCTAAATACTGGGATTCACTATTTGGTGGAAAATGTCTTTTCAGCTGATCCCAAGCAAGGGATCATTGCATCCAAAAAAATTTCAATTGCTTCTGGGTTTATTAATGGATAAGCCAGTTGAAATAGGCATGTTTTGAGCCAAGGTCGAATTGACAGAAGACACTGAATAGATTGAGCAAATATAGAGAGATGATTCTGGCATTTAAGCCCATCAACTAAAAAACACTTGTATTAAAAGTAGGTTCTGCTTGTCAACAAAATGCACTTTTATGTTTTTGTTAGGTTCTTGATATCAAAAGGCTATGATGGTCTGTGATGGTCTTCACACACATTTTTAGTGCTATATTCATTGGTGTCGGGATGGAATGTACCCTAGTCTCTAGTCTGATTTTAATTCCTGGTCGATTCACAGGTGTGGTGAACGTACAAAGTGTATAGTTTAACCTTTCTTACTGCTAAGTATTATTATTTAAAGTTTCTTGTTAATATGGATGCTGGTATGATCAAAGTAACTAAATTTACTTGCAGGGTATGGTGTTGAATACGATTATGTTGATCCTCGTCAAATAAAGCCTTCCCTTGAAACGAACCTTATACAGAATCTCTTCTTTGCTGGGCAGATAAATGGTACGACAGGTTATGAAGAAGCAGCAGCTCAGGTAACGAAAAATCTTGAGTTTATGAATAGTAGTTTCTTGGTTTCAGTTGGAATCAATTTCTAATACTACTGATAATTGATTTATGTTAGATTTCTTAGTGTATTAATTTTTATTTATGGGTCTGGTGTGTCCTCTAGCACTGACATCATGACTGCGGTCCTCTGTTCACGTTGACCTGATAGTACCATTTGCCCGCACTACTGCATTGCAGCACCGATCCTTTCCGTAGTGGGTCCAACAATATGGAACAAACTCCCTCTGGTAATTTTCCGCCTCCCCATCGTTACCTGCTGTCAGTTTCATTTGTTGCCTAAGACTGTTTTTCTCCACGTGACCAGGAATGACTCTGAGTAGGAATCTTGTGGGGGTGCTATATAAATTATTGATTGATTGAGTTCATAACAAGCTACTACCAAGTAGCCGTAGTATCATATACAGTTGATCTCTAGTTGTGTATATGTGGTAAACAAATGATATGCTGTGTTTTGTGGGCATCCTTAGGGTATAATTGCTGGAATCAATGCTGCGCTTAAGGTCCGCAACCAGCCTCCATTTACCCTCAGTCGAACAGAATCATACATTGGGGTCATGATCGATGACCTTACAACTTTTGGAGCTAGCGAACCGTACCGTATGTTCACAAGCCGTGCCGAATTCCGGATTCACCTCCGACCCGACAATGCCGACCTACGCCTGACAGAAAAAGGTTTGTGACAGCCAAATGGCGGTGGTGGGTACGAATAAATTATATCCGATGTTCTCGGTCATTTTTGTCAAATCTATTGCTCCCCTTGGTGTTGCTCCATGTGATGTGTCCTCATTTGTATTATCATTTATATGTCCAGTTTCTACCAAAAAACAAATCTCCAGGTTGTGGAAACACTTGTAAGAGATATGGAGAAGATTGTGAAATACTGGAAAAGATTCTTTAATTTATTAATGATTATTAGACAGAAATTGTTTATTAACTATAATTACAAGGAATTTCGAGGAGCAGAATTTTTTCTTAAATTGACATCTGAATACTTTTAATGACCTCTTCGGAGGTCTGAGCCAGGATAAAGTTGTGGATTGCAACCCACCAAGGTAAAACAAAGCTTGCAACCAAAACAACTTTTAATGATTCGTTAAAAAATTTCTGGAATTTGCACCTTTCTGACAACTAGTGTCCACAATTCTAATAAGTAATTTTTTTACTTTCACATGCTTGGCCCATAGTATTTGCATCACCATTATTGATTATGTCATGCAGCATATTGTTAATTAGTGACTAATAGGTGATTGTGGAAAGGCATGATCACCATGGTTTAGACTTCTTTTTATGCTTTTTTCCTGTTTTAGTCTCCCTTAAGAGTGTGGTCAACAATTGTTACCGCCTCAAGAAGTAATAATAATGACGATGATGCCGTAAGGCTCCGTAAACGCGGCCATGCCACTGCAATTGCGCCTAGTACATGGCAATGTCGTCAATATGCCTAGTTTCTAGTTTGCATAGAATCATTGATTCTATTACAATTTCTATTCTGCCAAATACATGATGTAAGGTAATAATGCACTCAGGCTTTTACCTGATTGCTTCACCACTCTTTCTCTTTATTCAACGACAGGCTTTGACATTGGCTGTGTCAGTCGTAAAAGGCAACTTAAAGTGGTTGAAATGAAAAAGGAATTGCAGTCGTGTTTGGATCTACTGATGGACTTCAAACAGACTGTTTCGAAATGGAGAAGCGACATGGATCTTCCGGAACAGGACAGCACACAACTGAAAAGGTTTCAAGAACTATACTAGATTATACTATTAAGTTCAAGGGTCATGGTATTGTCATTCTTAATTAATGTCTCCTATTTATTATCTTATCTGTCTTGCTACATATGAATATGGGTCAATAACTTGGTTGGTGTATATTTATTCAAAACTGACTGTGTGGTATGAAGTGGGATGTAATATAATGTAACATCTGGTACTAATCAATTTGTCACATTGCCCTTATTGATCATATCAGGGTAGCCTGCTTTCAGTCCATTGGCTTTTAACATCTAGAACTTATTGTTGATACCCAAGAAACATTTTCAGGTTAACATAGGACATATTTTCTGAACTGGTAAAGTAGAAAACCCTGTTACAAAAACTTATGAGGGGTAATGAAATGCGTTTGGTAACTGTTTTCAGGCATAGCTAGTTATGAGATTAGATGCTTGGTACTGGTAACAATATTTTATACTCTTTTTTGCAGTGCTTTTGACATGCTGACTGGTGACTATTTTTCCATCGAAGCACTGGCAAAACTTTATCCAGAAACTTTCGGTCATCTATTATCAAATCCTAATGTATCACGACGAGCAAAAATCGAAGGTAAGTGGTAAAGAAGAGTTTGGACTTTGTCAGGATGAAAGGATTTGAAACGACTTAGAGAATTTGATGTTTTTATAGTCTTTAATATAGTAAGTGAAGAACTAATATGTTATGCATGTCAAAATTTGCAGTATAGGTCAACAGATGTCCAATAATTTGATTCAGTTAATATCTCTTTTATGGGTGGCATTGTAATAAAAATTATACTGTGTGACGATTACTATTCCCTTAACAGATGCAGGCCATGTTTAATAAGCAACTAAATGTTCAACTAGGACTTGCACTTGATTTTAAGTTTGTTGAGAGTTTTTGCCATTTTGTTTCCTCAACCTCTCTCTGTAAGGGTTTGATTGCCTGCCCTGTCATCTATTGGTAATGTAATGTAATCAAGCGTTTATATAGTTCTGTTCAAATCAGCAGCGCTCTCAAAGGGCGTCTGTGTGTGGGAATAGAAAGGTCTTAATCTGAAACTGACAAGGTGAGAGTAACTCCAGGTGCAGAGTCTGTGGAAGACCGTTCCAAGCTGAAGGGCCAACATAGGCTAAGCTCTGCGACTGGGCCATGGCAGAGCGCATGCGCGGAACAACAAGAAGGCCGTGAGTGGAAGATCGCAAGGAAGCCCTTGCAGGTAAAGAGGACACCAAGGTGCAGATGGTGTCAGTCATCAGGACTTCATGGTTATCCTGGAACTATAGTGTGGAAATGCTTTACTTGTCCTGGTGGAGATTGCAACCTTGGCCTCAAGCATGATATCAACCTGACATTTTTGCTTGTTTTAAAGATTTTGGCAAACAAAATCACCGCATTGAAGTGAATAATGAAAATGAGTGAACAGGTCAACATCTGTTCTCGTCTCTGGTATAACTGATGATGTCAAACAGGATCTGTTGTATTATGCATCACCTCTCAGTGGTTAATCTTGAAGAGGCTCTATATCAAATCTTTATGATTGATTTCTGTTTGATTGACTTATTGATTGTTATGTTCAGGTGGTTGTTATAATTTCTATGTTGTGATTTTTTCACTTAATAATTCAGCAATGTATAATCATGCACTGGGAGAACAGTTGGAAGAGATGGAGGAATTACGTAGAGATGAATTGATTGGCCTTCCAGACAACCTCGAATATGAAAGGTATTTCCAAAACTCTATGATCTCTGTAAAGGCCTGTATAATAATTAAATTATGCACTGTATTTTGAATCCTCTGGTAGAATTTATCCAACACTAGTGCTATCCTCACCTCCCTGTTGGCAGCAGAGTTCTAAGACCTGTTGGGTGTGCAGGGTGGGTTGGGTGTGCAGGGTGGGTTGGGTGTGCAGGGTGGGGAGGTATACGGCCAAAATACAGCAAAAGGGACAAAGATACCATTATATTGTGTCATCTGTTTTACAGGATGAGGTTATTTGTTTCAGTCAAATGCTGCAAGGATATTTCATTATTTCACATTTACCGTAATATCATAACTTATGAAGGTCTCTCCCTCTGTGTCATGTGACTGAAGGCAGACAAAGCCTGTACTCAAAGAGAGTGCACAATTGTCTTATGGGGCTCAATTCCCTGCCAGCGATTTCAAGATTTCTGCAGCCCAGCCAACTTTAAAACATGTTGGGCATCATTTCTTACATGTATCTATTTAACTTTTTATATAATGTGTGTATGTGTGTAAGCGTGCATTTGTATTTAAGTCTGAATGTATAAGCAAATGATACATTTGTTATGATGCCATTTGTTAAATGCATTATTACAAAAGTATGCCATATGTGCACGTAGGTATGTGCGTCTTTGATTTATGTATGTCAAATATAGACAAATGATTTTTATTATTCTAGATTAAACATTTCCTTGGAAGCAAAGCAGAAATTGTCTGAAATTCGACCCCAGACGGTGAGTCGCATCAGACGACTTGATAAATATTATTTTAATACGTTACATACATAAAGACTACATTTGAATACATTAGAATACATCTGAATACACTGCCTGCCACAGACTAAGCCAGCGTTTCTCAATTTTTTTAGCCGTCGAACCCTTCTGACCTTAAGCTTTGTTGACGGAACCTCGGTTAATAGCTAAAGGTATTCTGTTGTAGGTACAAAGTATTGAGAATGCAGACAATTATAGGTTTAGGCCTAGATTAGATTAATAATAACACAAATATTGTCAATGGGTAAGTGTCCACACTTTGATTTGGTTCGCATTTTCCAAGAATTTGTGATATATAATAATATCACTGGCCATTGTTACAAGCAAAACATTCTGCTTTGTTTCAGATTGCTGCTGCAGCTAGAATCCCTGGAGTTACTCAGTCCGCACTCGTCATCTTATTACGACATGCCAGAAACCTCAATAAGACGAGGTCTTCAGCTACATCTTGAATTGTAGTGGCAATACCTGAAATACCTCGGCTCTGTGTTAAGCGAGTGGGAATGTTGAATTGTGCAAGAGCAATTGCAATTGAGCAACACTTTTTTCAAAGTGTTAGCATCTTTTTGCTCAATTTTATGTTTGTTTTGCCTCGGTGGAGTTGCATGGGTTTGTGGTATTGTGTCTATGCACAACGAGTTTTGATGGCTATAATTATTATTTTGGAAACGATCGCTGTCCGAGTTTTGATGGTAGTAATTTTTCAGAGTTCTCTCTGGTTTAAAAATGCTGAAGCAATGCCTCTGTGTTTAGGCTGATACTGGTTATTTGCACAGTAATTGTATTCATAAAAGTGAACAAAACAGACAATTTTTTCTGATCTTTTTCTGATATTCAACATTTTATTCTTTGTGCTGAGACGTTGTGTTCTGTCATTAATTTGGGGAACATCCATTCATTCATTCAGCAACATTGAATTCATCACTCAGAGAAATATAAACAAGAATAACTACATACTTCTTTGTAAATACTGCAACAAAATGCATGGATGTTTTTCAATTTGCTTTGTGTACAGAAAACCACGTGAACAGTTGCATTGGTAGATAAGCTCAAAATCATAAAGTTTGCATTTATTAATTCAGATTTGTCCAGCTTGCCAAAGCTATGTTCCTCTGAGGCTTTTGCCAATGCCTTATTGCCTTTTCAACATATCTCAATCGCCTATACATAACACCACAGCAGTTGTGGTTCATTGCACATGAGATGAAATTTTACGAATTCTATGTTTGTATATGGTAGTATCCACAGATTCATCAGGGCCTACAGTACTGTGTTAAACTCGGGAGAATTTGCAGTTCTGCGATTTAATTTGATGTTACTTCACCGTGTGGTCAGCAATTGACGATTTTCTGCTCAGTTGATAGTTAGTTACTGCTTCCACATTTTGAATATGTCGATAAGGCGTTTCTTTTTCGATTTGTCCGAAGTCTTTATCTGGCCGTCATCTGCTTTTCTGGGTTGTTGCGATCGCTTCCCAGTTTTGTTGTAGGGATTCTCCAGAATTGATTGGGTGTTTGCGTCAAGAACTCGGATCAGTAGGCCATCGATGTAGTCTTCCAGGTCTTGAACATATGCTTGCTTCTGCTGTATCCGCGAATGCTGCTCTCGAATGAGCTTAATCAGGTCCTGTAAAGAGCAGCACTCACTTCTTAATACCATCCAATCTATATATATATACAATATATGTATATATATATTCAATATATCCTATTGTTGTGGATGCAACCGATTACAAGTAGCATGGATTTGTGGATTTGCAGGGATTTTGCATGACTGCTTGAGCCTGTATACTGCCTGGATAATGCCTGGAGCCTGGATACTGTATAACAGTATTTTCATTTGTGACACCTACACCTTATATGAGCCCAACAGCAGTGTCATTCACATACATTGAACGCACACGTATGACGAATTACCATATGGGTGTCATAGGTCCTACATATGAACCCACTGTTGTTGAGTGACCCACAGCCAAGACAAGAGTGGTCCTGACTCGACGACGTTGGTCATCATAACTCGACGACGTTGGTCCTGTTAGCTTCTTATGCCTGGGTAGATGACAATGTTAACGTCTTATGCCTGGTTGGATGACAGTGTTTACTTCTTATGCCTGGGTGGATGAAAATGCTTACTTCTTATGCCTGGGTGGATGAAAATGCTTACTTCTTATGCCTGGGTGGATGACAGTGTTTACTTCCTATGCCTTTAGGACCAAAAGGTCGTAAAGGGATGCATTATTGATGAGTTTTGGGGTGTGGCTACAACATTACTTATAAGGATAGAGTAAGGATTAGTCAAATACTGCATGATGATGATGTTGAGTTCTCTGCTCGAATGCACGTCAATTGGCTTATCTGCAACCGGGGATGATATGAGTGAATTGGTTTACCACAGACAATTGTCTTCCTCAATGACAATTGTGAGTGAGCATATTGTCCAGGGTCGCTATGCAGTAAATTGAGCATTGTCCACCCGGGCATAAGAAGTTAACGTTTCTTCCACCAAAGCATATGAAGTTAGTACTGTCATCCACCAAAGCATAAGAGTTTAACATTGTTATCCACTCATGCATAAGAAGTAAGCATTTTCATCCACCAGGCATAAGAAGTAAGCATTTTCATCCACCCAGGCATAAGAAATAAGCATTTTCATCCAACCAGGCTTAAGAAGTAAGCATTTTCATCCACCCAGGCTAAAGAAGTAAGCATTTTCATCCACCCAGGCTTAAGAAGTAAGCATTTTCATCCACCCAGGCTAAAGAAGTAAGCATTTTCATCCACCCAGGCTTAAGAAGTAAGCATTTTCATCCACCCAAGCATA